>CAJQZP010000975.1:7197500-7537500 GCA_907164705.1 Parnassius apollo
TTGCTTAGCAATTTAAGCGGTTCTCCTCGGACACCGATGCACTCTATGTAAAAGGGTGGGAAGCGAGACGATATCAAAGGCCTGAGTAACCCTGTTAAGAGGATCAGATTTTCACATGGGCTGCAGTCCCATGTGAAAATCTGATCCTCTTAACACCATCTATATCTACAACCGACATGAAACAAAGAATGCTACAGACGCGTTTGTGACATCTGAGGACTAAAATTGAATGCCTCACAGTCAGTTATACTGATTTTTTTACTTTTCAGACCAGAACACAGCAGTGTACGTAGATACTACACTTAGCGGCGGAAATACGTTATAATGAACAATGATAAGTTAAATTTCTTTAAAAAAACGGTAATTATAACTAAGTTATATTTGTGATACCCAGTCAGTTGAATTTGAATGCAAAAAAGGAGTACCACAGTCCCGTGAGTATAGCTACTCAAAAGCACTGGAAATATCTCAAATTTAAATATGGAGTTAATAAAAAAAATTGTAAAAATATGTTTTGGATTCTCCATTATTATTAGCAAAAATCATTTTAAAAAATTAAGAATTATCTACTACTTTTTAGCTACTGTAACAAAAGTGAATATATTGGTAAATTAATAAATAAATTATAGTATTATTACTGTTAAATTGTATATCCCATAATATAAAACCGTGTGGTGACGATGTAAGAATATCCGCTTCCACATATGTTTCCATATTCCATACGTAAAAGGTGATAGAAATAAACAACAGGTGGACAGATGTAAAAGGAGATGGCAGCGACTTCCTAATGACGAAGAAGTAAGAGCTGTGGTTGGCGATGCGCCTGCCATGTGTGGCTACTTTGGAAAATATTCATAAAATTAATACACTTTGTTCCGCCATGGACTTTGCGAGTATTAGGCTATAATAAATGATTTTTATTAGGATAAGGGTGACAAACGAGCACGCAAGCCAGCCCAGAGATATCTACATCCATAGAGTAATTAGACTTAGAGTGATAGTGTCATTCAAAATTCCGTTCAAAATTGAAGCAACAACACAATGAATGTGTGCATAAGCGGCCTGTAATTACGTTTGCTCGCACGCACACAAGCAAATGAGTAATGTATGCAAGTAAATGACAATTTCCCCAAAAAATGGGCAAAGTGTAATAGTAGACATAGTCGTAAAATTTATGTTTAGGTTGCATTTAGAATTATATACTAATAATTTACAAAGTAAGAAATATAAAATTACTTATATTTGTTAACTAATATTTTAATAAAATTATTTATATACGTAATATCTTGTGCTATAATAATATTCACAAATCTATTATACCATTACTACTATTACATCACAGTTACAAGAGATATATTTATGTAAGTATATATTATTATATATTTATATAAATATATGATATATTTTTTTATTAAAACAAAATAAGATTCGGAAGGAGAAAAACTATTCAAATAAAAGACGAAGCTAAAAATATTTATTAAATAACTATATACCCAAGTACTTAAACTAAACATATCTTACTTAATAACCCTGCATCTGCTACTATTTTCTAAATAACTGCCGCTTTGATGACATAACGTTCTACAATAAGCCGCGCCAGATTTGTGTCGTGATGTTGCGAATTGATGTGCTCTTCTACAATAGGAAATAGAGAACTACCAATGAGTTTGGCCATAATTTCGAGAGATAGCTCTTTCTCTGAATTGTTTTTTTGTGCATTACGCTTAATATAATTTACGATACACGAACCTGTTTAGTGGCGACCAGACAACGGACCTGCGCACTGCGTCCTTAGCGCTACAATTTTTTAAAATTAAAACAGTAAAACATGCCTACTTGCTCAGTAAAGTGGTGTGGTAGTGATAGCAGGAAACGTGATTTCAAGAAGCATAAAGTCACGTTTAAGCGGTAAATGCAACATTTAATAATCTTAAAATACTAAAACCGTGAGGGTTCAACGTGTTCTGGTCGTAGTTCTAAGGCTGTCCTTGTTAAGCACGCAGTATCATAGAAGCATCTCTGTCTATTAATAAAAGGGGCTGTAGGCGGCACGTGTAAGTAGAAATGCCCAAAAAAGTATCGATGCAAGTTTATCGACTATTTATTGTGTTATTATTTTTTGTATAGACGAGCAGTCATACTGTTACATTTGTATATATTAATCTATATGTAATTAAAATTTGAAATCCAGATTACAGTTTTACAAAGCGTAATTAATAAAAAATAAAGGTAATTTTCGTTTACAATTTCATATTACTTTAATTTTACCCAATGTAGATATTTTCACCTGACTGTCGCGGCCGAGGTCAAAACAAAGCCATGTTTTCGAGAGTATCTATTACGTTTGCGTATTTCTTAGGCACATTCCGTTCTTAACGGATTTATGTTAAACAATTAGCGTTGTAAATGACATATAAAATACATGTATATATTTTAAAGAAGTTTACATATATTATGGTGTATTTTACGCATTATTCATTTGCTTATAACTACGCTTCCCCCATATTTACGCGTACGATGTGTGGGTGTGACACATCTCTAAGTTACATCTCACGCGCCACCCGCACACCTTTCTTTTTTCTAACCTTAACAGACTAATTTAATTAGAAAATCGTAATGGTTTCATGTCTAGTAGGCTGGGTGGCCTGTGCAGCAACAGTCGGACCAGACGAAAATCTAAAAACGAATACGTTTAAACTGGCAATAACATTCACATTATTATCAACTTCACTTCATTAAAACAAAACAAATATTTTTGTGCTATTTTGGCTAAACGTTAACTATTGTCTTTACCATAATTTAACACACCATTGTTGTTTAGGAAATGTTGAAGATATGTAAATCAGTATTAGAATTTAAAAAATGTTCAAAGGGTAAGATATTTATTCTAAAACACATACTATAAAAAGATAAAAATAACTGCACATTAGCAAAACAAAATAAAATCAACACATTTTTTTCTTGGCAAGTGGGAACCCTAACTATTTGGCAATTAAAAATACCTACGCATGCGTGAATATTGTGGGTATTTTTATTTGTCAAATAAAAATACAACAATAATAGTCCAATATTGGCAGTATGTAATTATAAAAATAAGAAAATATTGGGTAAAATATTTTATTATGCCTAGAAACATTTTCATTATATTGGCGTCTGTCAAATTTAAGATTTATTGTTTTGTTTTGATGAATGTTTTTTTACAAAAATATAAGATGCTAGGCAGTAATTATCCGTAAAATGCGATTTTTAAATTTTTTCATGCTTTTTAGCACAGCCCTTTTAAAGTAGCTCTTTAGACGACTACGTGGACTCGAGTACTGACACACTGAAAGTCGTACTTAGCCTTAAAAGGCTAACTTGAAACGGCTTCAATTTGCGTGCGCCTGCTGCTGTTCTAAGCCTAATAATTCTATGTCTACATCTATCCTCATCTATGAATTAAAACGCGGATGCGTTTTTACCCGTAAGGACTAAGATAATATGCCGCTTTTACAGTAAAAGTGGTTACCGGTTCTCTACACTCACCATAACAAAACAGCAGCATTAAGCTGCTATGTTACGCTGGTATTCTCTGAGAGCGTGATCCTTCCCCGGTCGAGACGATTCATTCGTACTACAACTATAGTACTACTATAACTGCAGCATGATTCTACCACGTATAAAAGAGAATTATGAACGATTATTTTATTAAAAACGCAACACTATGCGCATTATTTAAAAAAACAAAAAAAGCGATTATAAGTGAAAAATAAAAAAAGTATGGAAGCAACCTCAATTCTAGAATGTAACTATTGAGCGGAAATGAAGCAAATCGCGGCGTCTGCCCGATACTGATCTGATGGAGCTTCCATTTGAGTTCCGATCAGTTCACGCCTTTATAACTTCCAATTTCAAATCCCACGCTGTGGCTATATCCTCAAAATTTTCGCTATTGTTTTTTTTTTCAAAATAAATTTGCAACCCTATCCTATAAAAATTGTGGTTTATTTTTATTTAATCCACATTTTTTTGCTTTTTAAAGCCAGCGCTGAACTACTCGTAAATAAAAGCTTTTTCACTCTGCCTTGAAGACATTTACATTGTAATTGGATAGAAAGATAGATGCTGACAACTTATTCCACTCCTTGGATGTACGCAGTAGGAACAGTGAAGTTTCGATTCTTCAATTCTATTTGGTTCGAATCCGTGTTAAGTTGTCAAGGAAAGAGTAGTGACAGGCATCTAGGTGTCTAATGGCGTATGGGAGAGGAATGAATTAAGTTAAGCAATTCCTGCGTACACGGTAGAAAACTGAAACCTTATCAAATTAGTAGCTAATTGTAATCCAAGTTAGTCCGAAAATATCTACCACGCTGTTACTATGCTATAGTTGCAGTACAAATGGATCCACTCACCAGAGGAAGAACAACGCTCACATAGAATAACACACCTAAAAACAGCAGTTTGATGTTGCTGTGTTTCGTATGATAGGGGTAGAGAACTGGAGGCACTTACTGAAGATTCTCCTATCGAGCCAATCCGTCCATACTACAACCATAATATTCTTCACAAAACATATTTAAAATACACTCAGCTGGTGTCTGACTGGTCCTTTTCAGGATAAAATATTTTCAAAACCATTGGAAATATAAAAAAAAAGGTTTAAGGTAATAAAAAGTAAAGTTATAGTCTGTCCCATTGCAGCACACAGGTCTCCTCCCATATCTAAGAGGGATATAGAGACATTTTTCCGAAATAGTTTTATTCCTCAGATAATGCAAGTTATCTCACATTTTTTTCATTCGCTGCTAAATAGCTCGTTGATTAGCACTTTAAATTGCAATCTTAAAGATTTCAACGTTGCCTGCTTTTCTCTTGCAATTTATTCATAGAATTATAACCGTTTTTTTTTAATATTATATCGTCCATATTCCTTGAAAATTTCTTCGATTTTTTTACGTTTTCTTGCGTAGCGGCGTTGTGACCACCCGGAGCGAGTGTCGTCATTGCAGGCAGTGCTGCTGCGTTTAAACTCAGCACACCATTATGCCACAGTAGAATAAGATGGAGCGTTATATGCCGAAGTAGACGGCAGTTCTTCAAAAAAACTTTCTAGAAAAAAAAAACATTTGGGCGGAAACATTTAATAACCTCGCAAAATTCGAGTTTATCCATTTTGAATACCAATCAAATACTTGAAAAATTTTAAGTTTACAATAAAATTGGGTATAGTTTTTAACTTAGTTTTCTTCTAGCATTGGCTACTAACCAACCAAAGATTCGAAAAAAAAAATAGAAATTAAAATTCCGATAACATATTGATAAACATATTGCTATTTTACGCCCATACGTTGTAAAAGCGTGGTCCTTCCGCTGTCGAGACAATCCATTAGTGCTTGAACTATACTACTAATATAGCTACAGCATGGCTCTATCACCTTAAAAATCATCTAAGAATTAAGAGGAAGCCTATGACTAGGATTGAGACGTAGGTATATAGCTATATAGACTGTTACTACATTTTATATAACTATGCTCATTGATAAATGGAATGACGGTATTATATTTATTTTTGATTTAGTTCGGTTAATGATTCGGTCGAATAATAGAAACAAAAAACGCCTAAATTATTAATAAAATCATTAGTAGACGTGTTATATGAAAGTCCTCGCCTTACTCGTAAAATTCGCGCCAGCTAAACTTATTCCATAACGAAGTATTCGTATTTCAAATAACAAAGGGTATGAAATCAAATTCGATTCCTGTCATTACAGAGATACGTATTTGGTTAATTTATTGCGTGCAATGCGTATAGACAACGCATGAAAGAGGACAATGTTCACACTAGTCACCATTATTAAACCAACGTGTAATGCTGTATGAGTGCTTTGGGCGTTATTTTTCAAGCAATTCTTTTTCATGTACGATAATATTATAGCTGTATGGAACTATAACCTTACAAAGAATTACTTTTTTGCTTAACCCACCAGTGATGACTGTATAATTTTTCAAAGATACGTTATTGTTACATAATTATAGTAAGGGGACAGATCTCACACGCACACGTCATCGCTAAGGTGGCCCTCTAATTGAGTAAGCTGCCCCACTGCTAGATTTAAAACGCCTAGTAATATAATCACCGGGGATGCCGATGACTTAGAAGTGAAAGTTAAAAGCCTCATCATCATCATCATCATTACAGCCCTTCACAAGTCCACTGCTGAACATAGGCCTCCCCCAAGTAATGCCACAAAGCACGGTCCTGAGCCACCTGCATCCATCGACTTCCTGCATGTCTTACCAGGTCGTCACTCCATCTAGTGGGGGGTCGCCCTACACTACGCCTACCGGTACGAGGCTGCCACTCGAGAACCTTTCTTCCCCATCGGTTATCGGTTCTTCGAGCTATATGGCCGGCCCATTGCCACTTCAGCTTACTAATCCGTTGGGCTATGTCGATCACTCTGGTTTTACTTCGGATATCCTCATTTCTGAGTCTATCACGCAGAGAAACTCCAAGCATAGCCCTCTCCATAGCTCGCTGAGCGACCTTAAGCGTCCTCATTCGGCCAGCAGTGAAGGACCACGTCTCAGATCCGTAAGTCATCACTGGCAACACGCACTGGTTGTACAATCTAGTTTTTAGAGATTGAGGTATACCTGACGAAAAGATATGTCGTAATTTCCCGAACGCTGCCCAGCCGAGTTGAATCCGTCGATTGACCTCTCGGTCGAAGTTGGACTTACCTAGTCGGACTATTTGTCCCAGGTAAACGTACTCGTCAACAACTTCGAGCATAGTGCTCCCAACAACTACCGGCATAGGTGTGACATGGACATTAAACATGATCTTTGTTTTGTCCATGTTCATCTTAAGACCTATCCGTTGGGAGGCACTATTGAGGTCATTGAGCATAATGCTTAGTCCTCCAGCGATTCTGCCATAATGACTATATCGTCGGCAAATCGAAGGTGAGTGATGTACTCGCCATTGATGTTAATACCGTATCCTTTCCAGTCCAGTAGCTTGAAAACGTCTTCCAACGCAGCGGTGAAGAGTTTCGGGGATATAACATCACCCTGTCTTACACCTCTCTGCAGTTGGATAGGTTTCGAACTCTGGTTCTGTACTCGGATAGCCATCGTAGCCCTACTGTACAAACACTTCAGCACTTCGATGTACCGACAGTCAACTTGGCACCGCTGAAGGGACTGTAGCACCGCCCAAATTTCGACGGAATCAAAGGCTTTCTCATAGTCCACATATGCCAGGCAAAGTGGCAGATTGTACTCTTCGGTCTTCTGTACAATCTGCCGCAGGGTATGTATGTGGTCTATGGTACTGAAGCCTTTTCGGAAACCGGCTTGTTCGGGAGGCTGGAAGTCGTCGAGTCTGCGTGCGAGACGATTCGTA
This sequence comes from Parnassius apollo, assembly GCA_907164705.1. Classification (NCBI taxonomy): domain Eukaryota; kingdom Metazoa; phylum Arthropoda; class Insecta; order Lepidoptera; family Papilionidae; genus Parnassius; species Parnassius apollo. Next base: position 7,204,894 of record CAJQZP010000975.1, read on the forward strand.
ATGACTCTCGAAAATAGCATGTAGACGCGGCTCAGAAGGGAAATCGGTCTGTAGTTCTTCAAGAGAGCGTTGTCGCCTTTCTTAAAGAACAAAACCACCGCGCTTCTGCTCCACGCCTCCGGAGTAGTGCCACCATGGAGGACGGAATTGAAGAGCTTCCGAAGGACTTCAAGTACCGGTTTTCCACCCGCTTTCAGAAGCTCCGCTGTAATTCCATCCTCGCCCGGGGCCTTGCCGTTTTTAAGGTGGTGGAGAGCCATTCTAATCTCGCTCAGACTGACGTCCGGGATATCATCGGAATAGTGTCGGATAAGACTTGCTCTTGGATCGTTACTCACACTTACGTGTGGCTCCAACGATGATGTGTACAGCTGCCCATAGAACCTCTCAATCTCACTTAAAATCTCAGGTGTCCCGGAAACGATGTTGCCACACTCAGTCTTCAGCTTTGACAGTTGGCTCTTTCTGGCAGACAGATCTCTGGCAAAGACTTTGGAGCCCTGGTTCCGCTCGATCGCTTCTTTAATACGAGAAGTATTAAAGTTGCGTAAGTCTCGCCGCATGCATTTGGAGATCTGGCTGTTCAGTTGCCTGTATGCTGTCAAATCTGTTGACGATTGCAGCCTCATCTCCCGTCTAACAGCCATGAGATTAAGAGTGTGATCGGAGAGTTTTTGTGTTTTTCTGCGGCGGGTCTCGCAGAACTTAGCTCCGACCGCATGGACAGTTTCCACGAGCTTGTCGTTCATATCGTCCACTGCATTGCAATCTTCTAGGCACTGGAAGCGGTTACGTAACTCGAGCTGAAAGGTTTCGGGATTCTGGATTAGAGCACGAGGGGGACGGAGCGTTGACTTCATTAGACGAGACCTCTCCAACTTAACGTTTAGGTTCAGTGTGCCTCTAACCATTCGGTGATCGCTGCCAGTTTTCACCCTTGCGATCACTGAGACATCACTGAACAGTTGGCGTCTGGTCGTCATAATGAAGTCAATCTCATTTTTTGTCGAACCGTCGGGGCTCGACCAGGTCCACTTCCTGTGGGGCCGCTTCTGGAAGAAAGAGTTCATCATAAAGAGTCCCTCTTTCTCCATAAAGTCGGCCAGCTGCTGGCCCCTTCAGTTCCGTTGCCCTACTCCAAATTTCCCTACCTTCAGCTCACCGCTTTCTCTTGTGCCTAGTTTTGCGTTGAAGTCTCCCATCAACACCGTGTAATGGGTTTTGGAGGAATGTATGGCTCTGGAAATATCCTCATACATTTCCTCCACCTCCTCATCGGGATGTGCCGAGGTTGATGCGTAAACCTGAATGACCTTCAGCGAATACCGTTTGGTGATTCTGAGTATCAGGTACGCGACCCTCGTCGACACACTCCCAATCTTTACAACGTTGTTGACGAGAAACTTGTGGACGATAAATCCGATACCTCCTTGGGACAGATGGTCGCCCTCCCGGTGATAGAACAAGTTGCCGGACTCGAGGATTGCCGTGTCCTCCCCTCTCTTCGGACCTCGGATAATCCAATAATATGCCAGCGCAACTTGTCTACCTCTTCTTCCAGCTCTAGTATCTTCTCGTCAGTCCTCAGGGTGCGTGCGTTATATGTTGCCAGGTCGAGTCGTCGTAGGTGGCAACCGAACCTCCACCGGAGATTCTTAGCACCCCCTGCCCCGCCGTTACCATGGTCGCCACCGTAGCCAGGAATAGCGGGGCCGCCGGGGACTGGGGGCCGTCTGTTTGTGTATTTATTCATTGGGGGGTATTTGCCATATTTGCCACGCTTGGCGAGCGGGTTGGCAACCGCAGTTTTTTATTACGTCACAGTTGTTATCAGGAAGATGCTGCTGCCCATCTCCTGCCTGTCTCCCTCTGTCGCCTTTTACGACACCCACGGGAAGATATGGGGTAGTGGATATTCTCAACCGCCACTACACGGCACTTTAAAAGCCTGGAGAAACAATTTTATAAGCTTAGCGTAAACTGTCTAAAATCCTTCTTCATGATAAAAAAAGATATAGGTTAGGACCTTGTTTCAGAGTCAACTTGAATATCATAACTCAACTTAACCAAAAACCAATCATTTGTGTTTTTCATTATAATTAGTTACACTAAAAACAAGATCACATATTCTTAATAACCTGTGTTGTTACTGTTGCATTTTCTGATGAATTTATCTAATGTCTATACCTGACACATCTCACATGTAACAAACACCAGAAGAAAATAATAAATTAATAACAATTTTAACATATTGAGTTTTTCTTCTTTTTCCGTCTACTGAATAAGGTGTGATAAAATTCTCTTCATGATTCACCTGATGTTAAATGTACTATGACCTATAGACATCTACATCCATCTTTGATAAAGAATTAAAATGAAGATGCGTCTTCACACCTGAGGACTTAATAGAATGCCTCGTTTCGAGAAAAATGGGTTTCTCGCTTTTGACGCTTAGTTCAATCTAATAAAATTAAGCTGCTTAGTTGAGACACAGGGTCCGGGTTCGATTCCGTGAATAATTAACCCAAAATTATTTGGTGCGATAATAGCGAAAGATATTCTGGGTTGAACAAAATGGTGGATGGTTATAAACCAGACAAAATGGCGGACGCGACACGCGGCAGTCTTTGGACAAATATACTCGCTACAAATACGATTCAATACATTAAGCGGCACGACGGGAGCATGAGCTGTCGCGGAAAAGAGAATAACCTCCTCTTACAAAGGCCTCTTACTTAGTTCTCGATGCGATAGAGCTGCGTTGCAACTGGTTGAGCGGTGGCGGCGCACGTCGTTTTTCCTCTTCGGTCGTCCAAACCTTCATCGAAGCAAATAAATCAGCGTAAAGTAGCCGCTTAATATTGCTTTGTTTCGCATGGTAAGTGTAAATAGTCAAAGCGCCCTTTTACTGGAAAAGAGGCATTACATCTTAGTCTTCAGGCGTGACAAAAAACTGCAATTTATTGTTAATCGGAGATCACCATCAGGTGAACTGTGTGTTTGTTCGTTGCAACATAGTGATATGACAAGGAAACTCAGGACCGATACTAGGTATTTAGATAGGTATATCGTTTTACTTCATTATTTATATTGCGTACACTAAATAGTTGAAATGTTTAACCGAGGTCAGTTTTTCTGTCCTTATAGAAAAAGTAAGGATTAAATTAGCTCTATATAATAATTAGTACGATTTATCATGAAAGAACACATTACTAATTTAATAATAATAATTTGTTTAAAAATATACATATAATACTAAATTACTTTAAGTGTGTTTCAAATACCATACAAAGTTAAATTTAAGAGATATTTCCAAAAAAAAAAAAATTAAAAGGAAATTTGTAACACTTGTTCCTGGGTGAACACTTCATTGTTTGAAACATTATATATTGTATAGATTAAGAAGACCTTTTTTTTTCATTTTTAAATTTAATAATAAAATGCCTGCTAGGCTTTTCGCACGGGGGTTGCCGTCGCTACAATTTTAGTACAAGTATGTAACTCGTTACAAAAAATTTATGTTATATATTATGTATATGAATCATAAAAAACATTTATCGAAATTCTACTTTAGGCATTCTTTTTAAAATAAATAACGAGGCGAACGATTAGTAATTTCGGGTCTATACAAAATACTATTTAACAATTATCTGCTGATAATTTTGTCTTAATTTATAACGAGTTAGAAAATTAAAGAAAAAGCGTTGGTAGATAATTTATTCTAGATTTTTTTTATTATAGAATAGGGGGAAACAAGGATACGGCCCACCTGACAATGATTTTCTGCCACCTTTGATGAACAGCTGCAATGCCAGATGATTCGCATCGCGATGCTGGCATTAGAGAAATGAGTAAGCACTTTTTTCAAGGTCTCGAAATCATATAGTTCCGAAAAAAATGCTGGTGATAGTAGATTGCAGAGTTTTGCTACACAATGAAGAAAATCGAATCGTGGACTGCTAAGCATTCCGATATTGTGGATAAAATTAAGTATATCGTGAAAACCCTTCGCAATTTCACTGCCGCACAAAGAATATTATATAATAAATATTGTAACAGATTATATACACAAAAAATTCCAATCTCGGCAGTGTATTTTGATATGTGGATTTCTCAAAGAAATTGAAGCTTGTGGTATAAGATGGCCAGCTAACTCCTTGATACATAGCTTTCTAAAAGATACAACAACAATGTGTTAAAATATAGTAAAAAGATGAAGAAGGAAAGTAATTTTAAAATTAAAATATTTGTACTCACAAAATGTTTGCTGAGCACTGCAAGGAAACATTTTGGTTCCATACATTTTTTTATTTACATGAATGACTTACTAAATTACATTAAATATAATACTATATTATTTACTAATGATATTTCTATACCAAAACTAAATTTTAACTAAAGTTGTTATAAATTATATGAAAATAAAATAAATTAAACAATTTAAAATGTTATTAAATTATTAAACAACAATAATCTAAGCATAAATGTATCTAAAACAAAATTTGTGCTATTCCATAATATTAAAAGTAAGCCACAATTACTTAAAATTAAGTATATATAGGAAAAATTATGGCTTCTGAAGTTACTATTTTTTTGGTGTTAGTTTAGACAAACAATGTAATGTGTAAAATGATCTTTCCAGATCACATAGATTAAAAAAATAATTTGCTTTTATTCAAAACTAGTCTGTACTCAAAAAATGGTTCTTAAAGTGTTTAACAAAATCCAAAATAAAATTAAGCAATTATATTATAAGCGATTTAAATCAAAATTATAGAAGTTGCTCGTGGAAAAACAATTTTATTCGGTAAATGAACTGCTGAAAATAAAATAAGTTTTCAATTGACTGTTAAACGCAGATATTTCTTTGATCATGTTTTAAAAGGTAAATATTAAAATTGTAAACTGATGCACGTTTAATTTTAATTTTACTTAAACATTGTAAATAGTTATGATAAGATCATATTCTTATACCAAAACTGGTGAAATATGTGGTGTTTTATTATTTTATACGATCATCTTTGGAACATATTTCTTCTGAATAAAACGTATTTATTTATTATTATTATTATTATAATATAATTATTCAATGCATATAATGACTGTTTATGTTCTGTTATTCTATTGGTCGTAAACGTTATGGCTGATCTTGAGTAAAATTAGTTATTATGGTTTTCTGTCAATAGAGCCCGGAGTCAGGGGCCCGCCTTTCATCCCCGTGCCTTGGAAAGCATGTTAAGCCGTTGATATGGTGCCTAATTTCTCTGGTCTTGTTAGATTACCGTCCCATTGAAGATTGAGGTAAGAAAGTGAACTTGTGCTACCGTATACAGTCGTGCACTACAATCCCTTTCTGCGCAGATGGCTAGCTTCCTTTGAGATTGACTGCCAATAATTATGAAGAAATCCATAGACAAACAGACATTTAATTATTTCCATTAAGGTCTGTTTTTGTATTTAGCACACATTCATATAAAATTTGATTGTAACCAGTCCATTGGTTAACCTTTCTTTACGGTTCTACGGTTCAATTTTACACGAGTTACATGTCAACAAGCAACAAGTATTTGTATGACTTACAAATATTTTTTTAGGTTATGAATGGTTGTCCATGTGTAATTTATGTTTAAAAACTGTTTTAAGACACGAAGAAATCTTAGAATGGATTTTTTGTTTTTTGAAAAAAAAAATACAACAACGCCTTGTTCATTTATTCATTTCACAGCTTGTCTATAATAGGAGCTAACTAGGTATTTTCGTGAAAATTACACGACATTTGCAGCATTTTCCATTACTAAAGTGTGGGCGAGGCACCCTGTCATTGTGTGTGACCGCGACAGGGAAATTTAATACACTATCTGTCCATCCAGTGTAAGTGCCTCAGTTGAAACGAAATATTGGAAATAATAATTAAATTCTATAGCGCCGTCTCTATTTCGCTTTTTGTTTGTTTTATCTACCTAAAATTTTCTTTTAGAAATGACTTATTCATATTTAGTTTTTTGATGGAGATTTAAAGAAAAGAACGGAAAATCGTTTCACTGGTAATAATACTTGAGTTTACACTATCGATGTTATCGGTTATTAGAATTGATTATCAAATTGAGAATATGAGCATAGATCCGAAAGAGACGTAATTATACGTTTACCTAAAGAAATTATTGCTATTACTTGTAACTTAACAATTTAAATTTATTTCGTTTAAATTTATAGCTAAAACTGTGCACGAGCTTGCATTTGCATTACGATATTATCGTGTTTCAAAATACATCCGATACAACAGTAATTTAGACTTAATTAAGCAAATAGGTATTACAGTTTAAAATGAAATTCGATCAAGCCCCACTGATAAAATTACTTTTGATACGTATATTTTGAACAAAATATAGTCTAATATCGATATTAAAACATATTTATAAAATTTATGTCATCGTCAGTATAATTTCAATGTATTAATGAATTAAAAGAAGAACATCATGAGCATCAAATTTTTTAAGACCACGATACAGTCCATTCCAAAAATCCAGCATCTGACGAGTATCACTTGAAAGACTTGACCATACATTAATTTTAGTTTCATAAGGTTAATTGTGAGAAACAGCAACTTTTTCATTGGTGGTCCCGATATTGTTATATTCTTAATCGAGGATAGTATGTAGGTATCTATGGGCCACACAATCCGATTGCCATCAGGTGAGCTGTGTTCGTTTGTCATTCTTATTTTTTTGTAAAGTTAGTGCTACTCCTAATAACCATATTCCATGTATTTTATTGTTGTCAGATTACAGTTTAAATCAGCAGGTGACAATAAAGTTCGGAAAAAGGTAGCATATTTGAACTTGCAACCATAGACAAATAACAAAAACGACCTTATGATGTTTCACTGTCCCATTTTTACCACCGCACCGGTGTATCTTCCGAATAAAAAAAGATTTCAGCTGTAAAGTACATAAGATACGCTATTTGTAATACACTACCTTCTTCAGATAATAAGCTCACCCTTAAGAAGAAATTATTAATAATAAAAAATCTCAGATAAAACTGATAAATATTTGAACCGAAGACCCTGCTCGACCGGGGAAAGACCACGCTTTCACAAAATATCTGCGTAAAATAGCAGCTCAATGCTTCTGTGTTTTGTATGGTGAGTAAAGAGAACGGGAGACCCTTTTTACTGGAAACGAGGCATTCCATATTAGTACCCAGGAGTGGCATCGCATCTGCATATTGATTCTTAATAGAGGATAGATTTAGATGTCTATAGGCCACAGCAACACTTAGTATCAGGTTGACTGTGTGCTCATTAGTCACGCATATTTTATTAAAAAACATCATCACCATTACAGCACTTAACAAGAATACATTCATTAACTTTCTGCATGTCTTGCCAGATCGGCGATTGTAACTTCATTTAACAAAGGCCTACTTAAACTTTGGATACACTTCGAACCGGCAGACAAGTGAGAATCTTTTTTACCCACTATGTTGATTACTCAAGCTTTATCGGACCCATTGCAACTTCAGCTTGCAGCCATTAGTTCCTGTGGTTTTTCAACGGGTATCCTCATAACGAATTATATCAGGCAGAGATACTCAGAAAATAACCCTTTTCATAACTAAATAATATTTAATTAAATAAATTGCTTAAATTTGTTTTAACGTTGAATACAATAATTAATAAAATGATACTTGCAACTTTATTAGCGGCAGCTCTGGAAAATCAAAGTCTCAATACACAACAATAAATGTGTGAGTTCCCAGCCCCTAAAGTTACATGACTCCTGTCACTATTATCCAAATTTATTATTCTCTATTGTCTTCTATTCTACTCTACTCCATTCTATTCAATTTTATTGTTCTAAATGGAATCTTTATCACGTAAGCATCGTGTATGTTCTATTACTATTTACAGACACTCATATATATATTATACTTATTATATTATTATATACACTACTAATACTATTTACTATTACTACTATTATTATTTATAGACATTGTTAATGGTGCGTTTTCGACCTCTTTGTAAATTCCGTTTCCTTAAATGAAGAGTCTCGTTAACTTTGTGGCATTAATGACCTCATAAAATGTAGGCGCTTAACATTCTCGAAACTCGAATCGAATTGTTTGATTAAATTTTCTGTAAAAATGGCCACCTTAGGGTCAATTGTGCTTATGGCACCTATCCTATATATCCTACCTATTTGGTAGGATATATTTATGGCATATAAGAGGCATAATATAGAAAATAAATATTATATCTCTACTAAAATTGTAAATATCATTTGTGTGCATAATAAATTATATATAACATGACTAAATCTCTGAATTGTTTAAAATGATCTTTGTCTAAAAGCTAGTTTGCCTGAATGCATCACTTTTTTAAAATACCACACTAACAAAATCACGGTTACAGTTGGTTTAATATTTAATATACACCGTATTATTAACATTATCTAAAAATTTTAAATTTCGTTTGAGTCGTTTAACTTTGAGATGAGAAATGACTCGGTTGGCTGCAGGATTAGTTTTAGATAAAGCAATTTGTCCGAGAATAATAAATAGACTTTGCTTTGCATTTTTTTAAATAATAATAATAATGCCGGTGAATTTCTAAAACATGTCATCTCCCGTTATTTTTCATTTTTTACTCTGACGACTTGCACAGACACAACCGAATAGCCAAGACCAATTCACAGGAGCTCACTCTGAAGCATGGTCTATTGGATCGGAAACTGCCTTATTGTAAATACTCGCTGGAAGCCGTGCTTGAAAATGACCACGCCAGGCTCTTCTGGGATAGGGATATCGTCACAGACAGGAATATTCTTGCAAATAAGTCTGATATTGTGCTAATGCATCGGGCACATTTAAAAATATTTTTGGTCGACGTTATTACTCGTTTTATCGAAAAAAATCGTGATGCCAAAAAAGTGCCTCGTTAATTGGCAGGATGAAGGACTTTTTTAGTGAATGCTCTATCCAAGCCGTCGTCGATGGCTGCTCGTCTGATCCTATGTTGACTAACGCTGGAGCTCCTAACCACTAATGATCAGCTTATGTCCTGTATCTATGTGTACGCAGACAACAACACAGTTGTGGAGAGACACTAATCAGGTTCTTGGGGAAGCCGGGGTCAAATCCAGACCAAAATAGAAGGTATGGTTGAGCGGATGATTCTCACACTACAGGCAGTCTCCGAATGGGGTCTTGTGAAATTCAATGCCTCCAAAACACAAGCGGGTTTCTTCACTGAAAAGAGGCGCCAGCTTATCTTGGCTCCATTTTTCTAAAAAGTATAACTAGTATACACCAGCCGCCTTTAGTTGTTGGGTGTTGAAATTTTCTCAAACCTCAACTTCGATCGTTGCATAAAGTCCAAGACCAAAGCAACTGCAAGGAAGTTAAATGTCAATACAAATGTGCGGCAGTACTTAACGCCGGTGCAGGTGCTTACTCTATATAAAACGCAAGTCCAGTCGTGTATGAAGTACTGCTGCCATATATGGATTGGTGCAGCGAAATGCCACCTAGCAGCTTTGGACTCAATAGATAAACTTGCTAAGAGGTTTATTGGTGACCCGTATCTTGTTAAAACCAATCTCACTAGGCTCGGACACAGGTGCAAAGTAGCTAGCTTTCTGGTTTGCTACAGGATGCATTTCGGAGAGTGTGCGCAGGAATTGCAAAACTTAATTCCTCCCTCTCCCTTGGAACTTTGTAGTAGGTGGCAACCTTATTAGTGAAGTCTTATTTGATGAATTTGGCATGAAGTAAAAAATAATATTTTGAAATATTATTATATCCTAAATAAATTTTTTTAGTACTAAAACATACTGGATTTAAAAAAATATTCGATTGTTAAATACAAAAGCTTTTTAAGATTAACCTAACAGAAAGTACTCACTAAAGCTCACGTAAGCTTCGAGAAATTATTTTCAACTCAGGACTGTAACCTTAATTTTGTGATCTGGAAAGCCATTAAATTTATCCCCAGGAGAATGAGAAAAAAACGGGGCTTAAAAATATGCTTAGCTTATATTTGAACACACTATTTTACAAAGTCTTGTTATTTCATATATTAGTTGGCAAAAATGGCTTTGGGAAATATACCCATTTCATTTATTTTCTGCAGTGTGGTCTATTGTTTTAATATTTTCCAACATGTTTATTTTGTATTCTTATTGTTCATTCGTTTTGTTCATCAGCCCGTAAAATTTAAATATTGGTCATAGGGCATTATGCAGTTAATCAGGCTAGTGTACATAGTACTAGACGCCTCGCTGTTTGACAATAGTAGCTTTGACATTACTCATCCTGTTACTGGACCGGGCATTTTACGGCTGGCGTGAACAATTTAAGTAGAGAGAGAGAAAGAGAGAGAGAGAGAGAGCGAGAGAAAGGGAGAGCGAGAGAGAGAATGAGAGAGAGGGAAAGATTTTTATATTGAAATGGAGCGGTAGTCTGTAATTCCGCTATCAAATACAACTATGTATCAAGATGTATAACAATATTAAATAATTTTGTAAGTGGTCACCCGGACGCTGATAATTTAAAAGTAATGCATTCTATCAATGGATCCAAGAGGTCATGTGTTCAAATCTGCCATTCGAATACAGCCATGAACTACTCTTAACACAAGAATTTTAAGATACTTTCGAGAAGATAACGGGAATATTTTTTTTAAATTTATTCTTGATATCAAAAAAATTACATACATTTATGTCTCATGAACATATAAAAACTACGGAGGTTTGACTTGATTCTAAATAATTACGTTATAGTTAATGGTAATAGGGTTGATACAAAGTTAAAGTTATAGTATATAATATTATGATGTTAGCGAATTAACATGATTATATTTTTACAAAAAGCAGCGTCTATAATTTCCAGAGAGAGTTCTTTAAATTTCGCAATATATAAAGGATGTATGGCTCATTTTTATCACCTACCAACCACCTCGGAAAATTGGTGGTATTATCGTTAAAAGATCAAGATCAAATAGCAAAAGGTAAAAGCAAATCCTACTGTATTTTAATTGTTTACCTAACATTGCTTGATCCTTTATTACACGTTGGTTCGATTTTCGAAAATGCGTAAACGTTAGAAATGTATGAAATAATTTTCTTACCGTATTTGGTTTTGGCTGTTTATTGGTGGCGAAAAATGAAAAAAAAGATGATCAGCAGCATCTTCTCAACTACAACATTAAAAATATGGTAGCCAACCCGCTTGCCAAGCGTGGCAACTACAATAAATATCCCCGTATAATAAAATCAATGCGGGAGGCGTAGTTCAGCTGTGGACTATTGACACGCTGTAATGGACGAATGAATGTGGTTTTAACGCCATTCGACGCAATAGTAGAGCAATAATTAGGTTAATCAGATGTGGTAGCAGGTTTGTTATACGCTTATAAAAAAGTATTTGTAGGGCCTACAAATAACTGTTCTGTGTCAGGTTATTGGTTCGCATGCAATTTATTACATTCATAAAATGCCTCCAAGTCACATAAATTCATCGTTAAATGATTTAATGTAACGTTTTATATAAATGAAAATTTACGTTCATTTTCTTATTGTCTCGTGCGAAACTAAGCAAAAGGAACTGTTATGGAATCACATCCATTAGACAAGTCAAATTAGTTCTGAAATACAAACTTGGCTCTCACATTTGCATTTTTGATATAATGTAGTTTTGATGATACAAAAACAATGTGTAAAGATTTGTGGCGGTGCTGTCGTTGCGCCACAAGTGAAATACATTGAAGTCTAAATCGCGCTATCAAAGTTCCGAATAAAAAACAGTATATATAAAACAGCTCCGAACTATTACACGGGAGCGTTGGCTGCTCCGCGGGCAGAACACCTTGCCCGGCAAGATATTTTCCTTATCCTTTCACCGCTAAACTGGTGACTAACCGACGTGATCTGAACACCAATAACCAACAATCTTCGGAAACTTCAACTTCAAGCTCCATCATCGTTACTTCACTTATTCGCTCCCGAGCAGATATCGTCTGCAGTCTGGATATCTTGCACACCATCTTACTTTACAAGGTTCATCGCAGCACTGAAATAATAGTACTTCCTGTTCCTTCAAGCTACTTTCTGGGCTACAGTGTTCGGTACGGCTCTAAGCCATACTGCTTGCCTCTGCTTCACAACACTCTCGCAGATTACATGCTTTGTTCTTGACTCACCGCAGACTACAAGACAATTCACTGACATTTGCACATTCGTCGATAACTAGACTGTAACATCGACCTCCGGTCGGAGCGGTTATAATTTTAACATATTAATGATACGAAAACAGTGAACGATTTACTTACGTATTTCCTGATAGGCGACAGAATTAAGTTATACATGCGATTATTTACATAGGACACTCAATAAATTTTGAGATATACAAAAAAATCTAGATACAATTAATATTTATTTTATATCTTTTCAAATTACTCTCCATCATGCTCTATATAAAGTTCCTTTCGCCTAAAATAACACTGAAAACACTTTTGCTAGTCTTGATCTAACAGGTCAGAAATCGATTCTTCGTAGGCAGCCACGGTTTCTTCGGTGCTGGAAAAAAACTTGCCACATATTTTTTTTGACTCTTGGGAACAAAAAGGAATCATAATGAGCTATGTCAGGGCTGTAGTATGAATGACTTAGAGCTTCAAAACCATATTCCTCAATAAATGCTTTTGTTCTAAGGGAGGTACGTGTAGAGGCGTTGTCGTGATGCAGCATGATTCCCCGAAGCCCGGTCTTTGGTCTTCTCTCCCACTCAACTTGAAAAGCAACTGTAGTATACCACTCAGAGTTGACTGACCTACAATTTCCCAGCACTGATGTCCAAAAATGTCCGCTCCGCGAAAAAAAAAACTACCCACCATTTTTGCCGACGTCGCGAGGTCTTTGCAGTTTTGTCGGTAACTGTCTTTCTGAGTCCATATCGATGATTGCTTTTTTTCCCGGATCATATTGATAAATCCATATCGTATCACCATTAAAGATTTCTGAAACACGACACATTTCATGGCACGAATCCACACGAGTCTGTTTTTCTCTTTCGGAGAGCAAACGAGGGATGCATCGACAACAAAGCTTCCTCACTCCAAGATGTTGACGGAGGATGATATGAATTCTCCAAGAACTAACGCCTACAATTTTATTAACGACCATAAATATGTGATTCGTGGGTCTTCTTGCACCAACATTTCAGTAGCCATACATTTTCTGGAGCCCTGCAATCAGCAGATGATTGCAGGGCTCCAGTTCGTTGGTCATTTTTAAGGTTAATTTTACCCATTTTGAATTTAGCAAACCACCCTAAAATTGGTGCGTATAGTGGAGTTGAGTCTTTTAATGCTAATTATAACCGTCGTAAACTTAATTGTTCGGTTCAACCAAATTTAAAATCACAAGAGTTCATAGCGCGCAAATGTTTACGGTTAAGATCAATCGTTTTAAACGAAAAGCGCGGGAAGCGTTGCAGGAAAATTAATAGAACTTTATTTCTTCTTAATATTGAGCAATTGGCTCATGGAGTTTAATTTTAAAATAAATTTGCTTTTTAGAAACATATAACATGGGTGTGCTCCATTGGAAAATTTCAAGCATTTCGAAACTTATTGAGTACATTTTTAATCATAGAATACTATAAAGCATAGATAATAGAACGGGGGAGTGGGCGGAGCCCGCGTAGTCACTAAAATACCACTAACACGTCAATTCACACGTATAAATGTCAACACGAGATGTGTTTTGAATGTAAAGTCGAAATTTCGCATGCAAATTATTTAGAAAGTGCCAAATTGCACGCTATTTACAAATAAATCTGTATTAAAATCCGCCAGTCAACACAGCGAATCGTGTTTGTAGTAGTGATTAACTGGTAATACGACGTAATTGCTTGTATGTGTGCTCGCGGCGACGCCTATCCGCGTACAATATAAGTTTGACAGCCATTCTATTGTGTGTTATAATATTCTATGTTTTTAGTATTATTTTATGTATATTCTTTTTATGTTTTACCGATTTAACCCAAGTTGCTCGCATACTGTTTATTATCTAGGAGTTAATTAAAAAGAACGTACATTCAGATTGGTAACCTTTCCCTTTTTGAAGTCGGTTAAATACTAATATTTGCTATGTAGTGACTGCGTAAAAATATGTACTGCTCCATATTATCATCTCATGGGTGTCGTAAAAAACAACAGAGGGAAATTATAGACAGAGGTGGGAAGTGTTAACCCGGGGCAAATATGGCAAAATCTTTTAAGAGGCAATCATTTGGGGACGCCCTTTTTAGGAATGAACTTTAGATACGTTGTAATAAATGAAATTAAATAAGGACGATCGATTTATGTCTGAAATAATTGATATAAAGTATCTTTAAATAATACATACATTTATATTTAGACATTTTTATATTACAAGGTTCCTTGTTACAAAACAACTATCAGCGGCGGCATTGTCTCTGTTACTTAAACTGAGTGTTGAATATTTAGAGAAAGGAGAGTTTTAGTAAGTTTTGTCGTGTATCTTTCTGTATTCATGGGGTAAGATTTTGTTGACACATTGTTACATGTTAAAGATGTAGAATGTAATACGGCGGGGCAGGGGGTGCTAAGAATCTCCGGTGGAGGTTCGGTTGCCACCTACGACGACTCGACCTGGCAACATTTAACGCACGCACCCTGAGGACTGACGAGAAGATCCTGGAGCTGGAAGAAGAGATAGACAAGTTGCGCTGGAATATTATAGGATTATCCGAGGTCCGAAGAGAGGGGACACGGTGATGCTCGAATCCGGCAACTTGTTCTATCACCGGGAGGGCGACCATCTGTCCCAAGGAGGTGTCGGATTTATCGTCCACAAGTCTCTCGTCAACAACGTTGTAAAGATTGGGAGTGTGTCGACGAGGGTCGCGTACCTGATACTCAGAATCACCAAAGGGTATTCGCTGAAGGTCATACAGGTTTACGCACCAACCTCGGCACATCCCGATGAAGATGTGGAGTAAATATATGAGGATATTTCCAAAGCCATGCATTCCTCCACAACCCACTACACAGTGTTGATTGGAGACTTCAACGCAAAACTAGGCACAAGAGAAAACGGTGAGCTGAAGTTAGGGAAATTTGGAGTAGGTCAACGGAACCTAAGGGGCCAGCAGCTGGCCGGTTTTATGGAGAAAGAGGCACTCTTTATAATGAACTCTTTCTTTCAGAAGCGGCCCCAAAGGAATTCGACCTGGTCGAGCCCCGACGGTTTGACAAAAAATTAGATTGACTTCATTATGACGACCAGACGCCAACTGTTCAATGATGTCTCAGTGATCGCAAGGGTGAAAACTGGCAGCGATCACCGAATGGTCAGAGGCACACTGAACCTAAACGTTAAGTTGGAGAGGTCTCGTCTAATGAAGTCAACGCTCCGTCCCCCCTCGTGCTCTAATCCAGAACCCCGAAAACTTTCAGCTCGAGTTAAGTGCCTTTCAGTGCCTACAAGATTGCAATCCATTGGACGATATGAATGACAAGCTCGCGGAAACCGTCAATGCGGTCGGAGGTAAGTTCTGCAAGATCCGCCGCAGAAGAACACAAAAACTCTCCGATCATACTCTTAATCTCATGGCTGTTAGACGGGAGATGAGGCTGCAATCGTTAACAGATTTGACAGCATACAGGCAACTGAACAGACAGATCTCCAAATGAAAGAAAGAAAGAAAGAAAGAAAGAAAACATTTATTGCTCAAATACGCCACATGTACATTTAAACCATAAACATAAAAAATACATAGTAAAAAGAAAAAAAGAAGAATAAAAAAAATATTAAACACAACATCACACATTTTACGCACACAAGTGTGTGTGGCGTACACGGCAAACAGACCGCACTCAGCTTAATGCCGCAGCCGATACGAGACTACAGCGCTGGTTTTCAGTGGGCCTGTAAATTAAGTGACGTGCGGACGTGCACACCGTCATTGATAGACTAATAATAATTAACATAGATTACATAAATGAACTAACTGGATCTAATACCAAGAATGTCCGAAACATTTTAAAAAGTATTGCTATCACCATAAGAGCCATGTATCTATGAGGTATCAGTTGGAAATAATATAAAAGAAGAAACACTAAATGATGGTACCCTACAAAAATATTTTCTCACAGGTATGTAATCATAACCATAATCTTAAACAACAATGTTATCATTAGAAACAATATTTTAATAAATCAATAGTGATTGCACGTTAAACATATACTTGTATCATAGTTATTACTAATAGCATGAAAAACACTTTTATTTCAGCCTTTAAGTATCAAAACAAGTACTATGGACTCATATGCTTTCCGTATGACCCCGCCGGATAGCGCTAAGTGTCTGTAATTATTTAGGTAGGTAAATATCAAGCCATAGCTTTTTGAACAATAATTAGGTGAGTTTTATATTTTATTTTAAATGTATTTAATGTTTCCAGACTACGAAGCGGTGGCGGCAGGTTATTCCACCATTTAGAGGCAGAATATTTGAAACTTCCACGAAAGGCGATGGTACGATGGTAGGGAACAACCAAAGAGTAATATGACGAGCGAGTGATCTTTGATTGTACGTCGCGAGACCACACTAATTTGTGATAAAGATAAGGTGGCACATTATATTTAATTAATCCAAATAGAAATGTGGCTAGGTGGTGTTCTCGCCGATACTGCATTTTTAAAATATTGTGCTCGTTTATGTACGGCGTAACGTGAGCGCGGGGGAGGTATTTTAAAACAAAATCTCGCACAAGCATTCTGCACCCTCTGGACAAGTTTCTTGCTACGCACAAGCAGACGAGGGCCATACACTATATCCATATAATTAAATTTAGACAGAATCAAAGAGTCGCACAGTCTTATCCGCATATCGGTATTTAGGCAACTTCTAATTTGATATAATACTTTTAACCTATAAAAACATGTTCTTGCAGTGTTTATTATGTGACTTTCAAAGCGTAACTTATCATCTATCAACAAACCCAAATTACGAGCCTCAGTCACGCGTTCAATTCTTTCGTTCCTTATGGTTACCTTAGCTTCATGTTTTGCTATTTTTTGTATTTGCTGAGCCGTACCTAGAATCATATATTTAGACTTGCTTCCATTAAGGACTAATGCGTTCGAATCTGACCAAGCTGCAATTCTTTCGAGATCGTCATTTAATTTTTCCACCGCTAATTTAGTCTCCCCCGGTTTACAAGGTATATAGATCTGTGTATCATCCGCGTACATATGGTATTTGCAATGCTTAATACAATTTGTTATATCCGCACAATACACGGCAAACAAAATAGGTCCTAGGATAGATCCCTGCGGAACGCCTTGTTTGACAGCCTGAGCGTTCGAAATGACTGGTAACCCATTTTCGTCTGATATTTCTACTTGCTGTATACGATGCTCGAAATAACTTTCGAACCATTTTATCGCAGATATGTCGAAACCGTAGTAATGTAATTTAGACAAAAGCAATGGCACATTAAGACAGTCGAATGCTCTGGAAAAGTCAAGCAAGGCTAAAATCGTTCCTTTGCCACTGTCTATATCTGATAGTATATCGTCGACAACATTTATCATAGCGGTTGACGTACTGTGGTGTTTTCTAAACCCTGACTGAAAACTGGGAAGCACATCGTTAGTTTCTAAGTATATTCTTACCTGCTCAGCCACGACTTTCTCCAAGATTTTTGGTACAAAGGGGAGTATACTAATCGGGCGTATGTCCTTCATGCTAATAGGATTTGAGTTTTTGGGTATAGGCCTGATGAGTGCGTGCTGCCATTCTGAGGGATATGTTTGCGTTGTAATTGATTTATTAATTATCTCCGTAATAACAGGTATTGTTACGGGAAAAGACATTTTCAACATATCCAAGGATATACCGTCTGCACCTACCGCATTTGACTTTAATGACTGTGTTATTTTCACAATGTCACTTTCCTCAATTGTCTTCAGTTTGAATACATTTGAGACTTTGACGTGTGATTTAAAGAATGTCATATATGAAATAGGGACTTGATTATTTCCGGGCACATTTAAAAAGCTTGTATTAATCAAATCGGGGTCGTTGAAAATATGGTAAGGCAGGTCCGGCTTAGTTTTTAACCTAACGTTTTTTTTTATATGTGACCATACGATGCGATTATCTTTTTGATTATTTATAAAAAAATTGTAGTAAGCTTTCTTTTCTCTTATTAATGCTTGTGCAACATAGTGTTTGAGCTCTTTATAAAGTAATTTTTGGGCTGCTGTACCACCTGACTTACGTGCGACAACACCTGCTTCATCTCTGACTTTCATCATTTTTTTTATATTATAAGTAATCCAAGGATATTGGAAGTGTTTTAATGATTTTCTGCGTACGGGCGCATGAATGTTAAATAATGTTTTCAACATAGTATTAAACAATGATACCATGTCATTGACGCTATCCAATGTTTTGAAACGTGTCCAATTTAAAGACTTTAAATCTAATAGAAACTGTTCATTATCAATCGCATGCAAATTTCTACGCGATATAATAATCGGTTTCGGTTTGGGTTTTGTTATATTTAATTCGCAGCAAATAAATGCATGACCGCTTAGTTCCGGTATATGATTCACAGAAGTGGATGATTGTTGAATATCTGTACATACTAGGTCTATTAAAGTTTCACTGTATTCCGTGAAGTGGGTAGGCTCAGTAACACACTGATTTAATTTATAACATTGTAAAAAAAATTTTCAACTTCTTACAGTTATTATCCATATCATTTAATAAATTTATATTGAAATCGCCTAATAAAACTACATTATTACACCATGATAATGTTCCGACAGTTTCCGATAAAGCATCGAAAAAAAATGTCAACACTCAACCACGGCGGTCTGTAAGCAGTACCAATTATTAATTTTGTACCGTTGACTGTTAGTGCAAGCCACATTTGCTCTACGAGTGGGGCTGGGGGGTGCGGTAGCGTGCGGACTGCAATGCCCTGACGTATGTAGAAGCCCACTCCACCTCCGCGCGAGCGCAAGTCGGAAGGGCGAGGAATATGACGTAATCTATAACCGGGCACCGCAGGCGAGCGCCCCTCTTCGCCCTCTCGCAACCAGGTTTCATTAATCGCCATTATGTCGACAGAATAACGATCCATAGCTACGAGAAATTCGTCATGTCCTGTACCAAGCGATCCCACATTAAGTAAGCCTAACTTAAGATTATGTTTAGAATTGAATGAATGAGATAAAAGTCAAAAATACCATACTTGTGCAGCAACGTAGTGAGAAAAGATACCTACGATGAGTGCTCTTAAGATTATGATACGCTAATATACTTTTTATGAAGCTCAATGTTTTAAAAATATATACAATGTAATTAATCATCAATAGAATAGAATTATTATTATTATAACTTAAATATTTTCCCTTAAAATAACTGAAATATATAACTGTTTTAACACGAATTAATGGTTTTAATTGTAAATAATTATAAGTAAACATGAAAGTAGTAATTAGAAACTCGGCCCTTACCATCGTACCATCATAGACATAACAGCTGTAAATGTTTGTATACATAACATTATGAATGATTAAAAATATGGTTATAACAAATCTTAGTAGTAATAATTTTCTTGTAATGAATATATATAGACTTATATTGTTTACTTTATGCAGAGCTGCTAATGCAAACAATATTTGACTGAAAAACACGATTAAAGTCATCGTCTGTGCGGATGCAGTAAACCGGTTTGCCCTCTGCTTGGCGAGCGTAGACACGACCCCTTCTTGTCCAGGAGTAGCGCCACGAAAGCTTTCGACAGGCTTCACGGACCCTATGGAATAGCTGCCGATTATTCCTCGTCAGGCGCTCATTTACGTAGAGGCGTTGGGGCGAGGAGGCCAGCCCGATGTCCGCGGTAGTGATTGAGCGACGCATGCGCGCAGCGCGCAGCAACTCGTCGCGCAGGCTACGCCGCGCCAGCCGTACCACCACGCGGCGCGCTCGTATCGCTACGACTCCTTCCGTACTAGCGCTCAAAGACAGTGGCGTCGCTCCAACACGCTCCGCAAAGACGACGTCCCGTTCTTCCAGTGGTACCCCTAGCCTTACTGCTAGAACAGATATGGTGTGGATGATATTCTCCCCCCTTCTCCTCAGGTAGATGTCCGATCTCAAGATCCGAAAGCAGTGCCTCTTGATCCCGGTCATTGAGCTCCTGCTTTAATAAATTAACCGTTTTCTCTAACTCATTGACCTCCACTTTGGTAGGAGTATGCCTTTGCTCGATTACCTCCAGCCTTCGTTCAAAGCCATTCATTCGCTCCGTGAAACATGCAACGGATGCATGGAGTTCTGCCATTTCCTTACGGAGTTCTCGCATCTCAGCCATGCAGGCAACAAGTTGGCGGCTAAGCTCTCGTGCAGGGGAATCATCATCGTTCAAAGCAGTCTTCTGAGTTCCATCGCTGCATGGCGGGCTCCTGATCACTTGAGGTTCTTGAGGGGTGTTTCCGGAGATACCTCTTACAGGGGTACAGCTGTTATCACTCTTTCTTGACTTTTTTTTGCATTCCGGGCACACCCAATCCTTGCTTATCGTTGTTCCATCAGACACCATTAGACATGCCCTATGAAATATATTTGGACAGACTGTACAACCAACGCCACCTGTCGACGAGAGGAATTTGCCGCAAGCTCCGCACTTTGCCATATCGTATTTATTTTAATTACTAATTAAATGCCGAAAGATGTCGTTACTGTTATTGTTTCTTACTGCTCACCAGATGGTTGTGAGGTGCTGCCTACCCTCCACTGAGATTTAATGAAAGGAGACAATATTAATTACACAGTGAAACAAACACAATTTTTTACACTATTACTTATCCACTGCAATCCAAAACGATAACACAGCTCAGTTAAGATATCCGAACCTTAATTTTGACACAAACAAGTGAAATTATACTCAAAAACTATTTTTACGAAGTAAAAAAACAACAGCTTAAGTTGACTGTATGCCGTCCGTAACGTCACGTCCCACTGTCATCAAATGCATGCGGCGAGACTTACGCAACTTTAATACTGCTCGTATTAAAGAAGCGATCGAGCGGAACCAGGGCTCCAAAGTCTTTGCCAGAGATCTGTCTGCCAGTAAGAGCCAACTGTCAAAGCTGAAGACTGAGTGTGGCAGCGTCATTACCGGGACACCGGAGATTTTGAGTGAGATTGAGAGGTTCCATGGGCAGCTGTATACATCATCGTTGGAGCCACACGCAAGTGTGAGTAACGATCCAAGAGCAAGTCCTATCTGACACTATTCCGATGATATCTCGGACGTCAGTCTAAGCAAGATTAGAATGGCTCTCCAGCACCTTAAAAACGGCAGGGCCCCAGGCGAGGATGGAATTACAGCGCAGCTTCTGAAAGTGGGTGGAACACCGGTACTTGAAGTCCTTCAGAAGCTCTTCAATTCCGTTCTCCATGGTGGCACTACTCCACAGGCGTGGAGCAGAAGTGCGGTGGTCCTGTTCTTTAAGAAAAGGGACAACGCTCTCTTGAAGAACTACAGACCGATTTCCCTTCTGAGTCGCGTCTACGTGCTGTTTTTGAGAGTCATTACGAATCGTCTCACACGCAGACTCGACGACTTCCACACGTTGCTCGTTGCTGCGAAGGCAGCGTGGGGGTATTGGTTGATCCCTGATTGAGAGCGCAAGACCCGTGTCTCAGAGTTCCGTTGTGGTATTACCACTGCCGGATTAATAAGCCAGCCGAAGGACGAGGCCCGAACACAGTTCCAGTTTAGTCGTTCGAAGCCAAGTCAAGGCAGGATAGAAGGCGGGCATCAGAAGAGGAAGACGACCTATGGTTTTAGTACATGAATTTCGTTGTGTGTGTACCTACTTAATTCGATATGAAAGTACAGAGGTAACTCAAAACTCCCGCAAGCATACTTAAATACAACTAAGTTTTAACAAAAGCGCTAATTACGGGCAACATCTTGGAATGAAAGCGAATTTAACTAGCGGTTGCTGATTCCGACTAATTTATGAGGCGAGGGAAATTAAATTCTTAACGTTGTTCAAGTTAAGAATGATTAATTTTTATTAAAATAATTTTAGTGCATTTAAGGTAAAGGTTTTGGTAAATTTAACTATTTTTGATGTTATTCACATTAATAAGGATTTCAGGCAATGTCCAGTTTTAGACTTACGATCTCATAATGAAGAAACAAATAAAGAAAAATAGGTATTCTTGTAACAATAAAATAAACCTGTAGTGAAATTTACAAATATTTCTGCATTGGACTGCCATATTGGTCATAAGCGCGACTGATGACTATGGGGTCCTGAGTTCTCAATTCAAGTTTTTCTTTCTTTTTTTCTCCTTCTTCATCGTAAAACTTAAATAGCTGTAATATGTGTGCTGCACGAATAAGTCAGCTCGACCGGGGAAGGCCCACACTCTCAGAAAATACCTCATAATAGCAGTTTGGTGCTGTAGTTTCTTTTAAGCTTCTCTCATGCTTTATATTTATGCTTGTATCTTTCTATTTAGTGTTTTCGTTTTGTTTCCTGTTTTTGCCTGTATATTTGTACGTGTTTATGTTTACACATTAATAAATTTACTAGTGTTTTAATACAGGGCTATTATTTATTTGTAATCCCCCTACCGTACACTCACAGTATACGTAGCACCGCTACTGATGAAAACTTTCAAATGGTCTTCTGATTGTTATTCTTTTATTTTTATGTTAGATGAAATGTTTGCAAAACAAAATATATTGCAATATATTTGTTCGTTTTAACAGCATTTTGACAAATAAAAATTTTAGAAACACCACTAAATATTAGTTTGATACATTTACATAATAGTCAGTTCCTCGAAGCCTTCCTATCCATTAGTTACGTTTTTAGTCTTCGTTAAACCTCCAACGTGTAGCTTGTTATAGTTACAGTGTTAAGATGTATGCCGTATATAATTTTACTCTCCGTTCGAAAACGAAACGTTCAACAATTATTGTTACCAGGAAGCTCAATGCTTCAATGGCTCCGCCATATATCAAAACTAGCTAGCAGACTTAGTTCTGCAGCATATGCTGTAAAAAAGATTAGAACTCTTACCAGTGTTGAAACAGCTAGAATAGTTTACTTTAGTTATTTCCATAGCATTATCTCGTATGGTATTTTGCTATGGGGACACGCGACTGACAAATATATATATATATATATATATATATATATATATATATATATATATATATATATATATATATAAAATTTCAACAACACAGGAACAATTCTAAATAAAATCAAAAACTTCACTCAGCTTACTATCAACAATGGTTCAACACTAATAATTTATTCAACACTAACCATCAAAATGGCGACAACTCTAAATAATCTTACTATAATTTCTAGGTTTTACTCAACGACATAGAATTAAATCAAAATAACAATAATTGGATTATGACGGACACTTGCGTTTCGCTTGTAATACTGATGGTAACTAGCGACGTCCGTGTTTTAGTTGGGGAGGAGTGGGGCTTCCTCGTTCGACAAATGGAGCTTTTGGGATCATCTAACGTTGAGTTGTATAACTATTTTTAAATCTGTTTTATTGGTCACTAGGACTCATCTACTTATTTTAATAGGGACCTTATTTTACGGCAATGTCTACAACTGGACTAGATTTAGTTGCGCCTAATCCAAGGCTTTGTTTAACAAAAACTCTACTTCAAACACACGTTTGTTCCGGTACTCAGCAACGTTATACCGAAAAATATTGGCACGGCCTGTGTAAAGCATAAGCAGTGCTGTCGTCCACATAGCAATGAATGTTTCTGGTTTACAAAATACCATTAATATTTAGGAAAAATAGTACATAACACCAGTATTAATAGGCCTGTAATCGGTTAGTGTACCTACGTCTACTAGGACCTTGTTGCTATAATCTGCAAGAAAACGGTTGATCCAATTGCACAATAATACCGTGGGAGTTGACACTGCGAAAATAATACAGTAAATAGACAAATAGTATGTTCCTGGTAACGGCTCAAAATAAAAATCACTAACCTAGTCGAAAATTTTTCTTCCAGTAGACTTCAATCGCGCAAGTTCTTCTTTGCTCACTACTTAGATATAAAAGTTAATGACAGCCTCGTTGCTCTCGTGGCGGGAAATGCGATTGCTAATCAAGTGTTTCTGGGTTTAACCAGGGTTTAGTCCTTGGTCACGTCTGAATCTGCTATTGGGTTTTTCTGACAAGAAACTCAATCGCAGCCAGCAGTCAGTCGATGTTATCTATGTTTCAACCCTCTTGCCCCTGAAAGCAATTTAAGTTATTTGTTGGTCCCGCCAGATTTATTTTCAGTCGTATTGGATATCCATACCATAGGAATATGTAAGTTAGGGGAATAGAGAGTGCACTTGTGTTAGCGTATACTAACCTTTTACGTAGTAGATCCATGCTACAGCTATATTATTGTTGTAGCACAAATGAGTTGGCTCGACAGGGGTAGGACCACGCTCTCACAGAATACTACCGTAAAATAGCAGCTTGATGCTGCTGTGTTTCATATGGTTAATAGAGAGAACCCATTTTACTGCGTATTCGTATTATTTCTGAGGGGTTGCAATTAATCTACACGAGTAAAAATATATAATTGCGCTGTCTACGCGCAGTCATAGGGTGGACAGATCCGTACGTTCAAGGCTGTTGAGACGTCGAAAACATACGTCCTCTCTGACGTACACGCAAACGGTTAACAAAGGAGTGTTCTAATTTGTACCCCGGGTTGGAGAAATGCAAAGCATCGGCTGGAGAGGTCACCTGTGCCTCGGTCAGCAAGAGCAAGGCTGGCTCCGCAGTTTCCAGATGGTAGTAGATGACGTTAAATTTTAAATGAAGTCCCCTGATGTTGCAGAAATTCACGAATAGCGTGGCGCTTTTGTCTTATTGCTCCATTTGACCTTAGCAGGTTTAGTCCCAGGCGGAATTTTGCCCACCCCCTCAAAATACGTGGTGTAGCCTGAGCACCCTCATTGGCCAATCATCCACGCCCAAGAATGGGCGTGGATGATTAGCAAAGGATTCTACGTCACCAGGAGTGCTGGTACCCTCCTGTGGTAGTGTTCTATTTTAACTACGCTAACATTTTAAGGAGATGGGGGGGAATCGGACCTCCGGGCATCTTCATTCACCAGACGGAATGCAAAAGCAGAGCTTCTACTTCATGCCAGTCTTGTGTGAGGTCATGGTACCCGGTCGTGGTCGTGGTACGTGATACCCCGGTTCGAGACGGTGCAACAGCAAAAGCTGCCGCGTGGCTCTACCACTGTTTTCAAATTTGTGGGTGTTACGGCCTCCGCGGTGGCTATATACCTTCAGATTTTAGTCGCTTATAACTAAGAAACCAACATTGTCTTAATGATATAACAACTTAAGAGCACACTTGATCATGTCTGTAAAACATTTTAGCAGAGCAGAGAAAAAAAGGTTGACAAGAAATAAAATAGTCCTCCTTATGTCGAAACATGTTATGATTTTTTGCTGGTTGTTGACGATTCGACAATTTCTTCATTTGGTATAAAGGCCAAGGGAACTTACAGAAACGTGACTTTTGGTAGTCATAGAAAACAATGAATTCCGACGTTGAGAAATAATGGTTTACCCAGATTGCTATTATGGTTAACAAAACATGACGTACGTATGATAAGTACATGTTAAAACGTCATTGTATTTTACCCAATTATTTAATTCCATTTTTGAGTTTAATAATATACTTTAACTTCATTGTTCGATAAAGTTTTAATTTCTTTTACTTCCCACTAATATTCTGTTACTGTTAAACAAAAACCGGCAATAACGTAGGTATCAAACTCAATTTATTTAAAATTTACGTAAGCAATATAGTCAAATCTGAATGGTCACATAAAAATTAATGGAAAATCAAAAATACGATTTAAGTGGCAAAAAATTGTCTTAACTTAAGACAGGAAATGTAGTTTTAATCGCTAAGTTTATTTCTTCATTAAATTGTATGATTTAAGTGGTATGAGTTTTTAAAATTTTGGAACGCTATATTTGAGATATATGTATATAGATGACAACTTTTTTTGAGTAACACAATGTTGAATATTATGAAATGTTAACATTGTTGACATTCATATTGTAATTAGTTTTGCTTCTAAATAACATGCACTAAAAAATTTTTCCTGTCGTAGATATTTTTATGGACACAACCTATTTACATAATTTATATGTTAATATTATGGCAGTTTTACAAACTTTATCCAGTGGTCTTACGTACACTTGTGGAAAAGTCTTTTATAGTGTAAAATTTTAAGAGATACTATAAAAGACTTTTATATAAGAGTCAGATAGAAGAGTCCAATAGATGTTAGACCGTTCGGCTATTCTAAGAGCTTGATAAAATAGGAAATTGTCTATTATTTTTCAGGCTGCAAATACATACGTTTGTAATACAACAAATCAATGCAATCGATATAGTTTCGTAGTAAATCAATCATAGTATGTGAACATAGCTGAAAATGTCTTCACAGAACTTCGTTATATTTTTACATTCAAATCACATTTGAAACCTTAGGTTTAATGATATTAGAATGATTTTTTATCAAACATTGGAAATAATAATAATAATAATAATAAATACTGCCGAGGGCTTCCATCTGGTTGGATCTTTATGTATTTATGTATTTTTTGTATTCATTTTATTTCATTGATATTTATGGATATTTTTTCATTTTAATTTATAATTATATATTTATAAAACCCAACCAGATGAGAAAACTATACAGATATCCCAATAATAATAATAATAAAGTAAATAGTATATAATAATAATATATCTGGACGTGGCTCACGAGGTGACCGACATGTGGAGTGGTCTACCGGCCGAAATTATTCCTGTGGTCGTCTCTGCGAATGGGCTAATCCCAGTCAGCCTCTCGGGTCATCTGAGGCGACTGGGACTCCGTGACAGACCGCTCCAGGCTCAAATGCAGAAGGCGGTGCTCCTCGATACCACCCGCATCGTCCGCCGGTTTCTCTCCCTTTCCTCCTAACCCTCGACCGTTTGGTCTCCCCTGCCGGAGGCTTCCATCTGGTTGGATCTTATTTATTTATGTATTTTTTGTATTCATCTTTATCTTTTCATTTTAACTTAAAATTATGTGTTTATAGAACCCAACCAGATGAGAAAATCATATAGATACCCCAAATAATAAAGTAAATAGTATATTTATCTTTTCATTTCCTGTAATTCTACTACATTCTAACCAATTTATGGACTCTTGTCTGAAATAAAGTTTATTATTATTATTTAATAATTATATACCTATTTATGGAAACCAACCAGATGAGAAAACTATATAGATCCCCCCCATAATAATAACTGGCGTAGGGAAGTGACGACCCCACCGCCCGCTGACGTAACAAAACCGCTACTTCAGCGCAGTCAGTCAGCACCTCGCCAAGAGGTGTTAGTGCCGTGCCTCGGCAAAAATTGAAGGTGCAAAGGCCCGCTTGTGCACATGGCCCAAAATGCAATGGCGCCGAGTCTGGGCGTCGTTAAATGACGCCCACAAAAATGAATGATGGATTTGACTAGAATGCGCAAAGGGCCGCTGCCTGGAGGTCGCCAGGGCACGTCTGGAGCTGGCGCTGGACGCGACAGCATGCGAACCGCCAGCCGACGAGCACGAGGACCCAGCAGCAGCACGACCACCCAGCAGCCCCTCGCATCCATCACCCTCACCAGCTGGTTTGGTGTCGGCAGGGTCTTCGCGGGACCAGCAAACGGCACCCGCCACTGGTGGAGCACGTCGCATGGGTTGGACAACTCAAATGAACAGCAACGCATTGCGGCGTATTTTAGGGCGAAAGGAGGAGAAATTGGAGGTTTTGCGTATCGAGCAAGGATGCATCGAATTTTTGCTGAGCTGGAGCCATCTGTAACCGTCACAGAGCAAAACCTGGCAGACCGAGTTCGGTATATCTTGCGCTAAAATATATTTGATATCACCGAACTCGAACGGCTACGACTTGAAGCTGTTCTTTAATCGGATGAAAATGCTACGGCTGAGGATGCAGTGCCACAACTTGCAGAGCAACCGGCAAACGTGGATGCCGCCGTGAATACCCCAGTTTCGGTTGATTCAAACTGAAGCAAATGAGGGAACTGGAGCAAATGAGGAGTACATTGGATGAGGCGATTTTGGAAACGCGCAGTACGCCTCTCGAAAATCGACCGCGAACTTCCCCGCATAGCCCTAAGCAAGCGGAATTGGGCTATCGTGAGGGCTCCGAACCCAATGCTGGTGACCTATTTGGAAGCCATCTTTGCGAGACGGACTCAATTCTCTTTGGCGCCGCACTGGCAGTCTGCCGTATTAGAGGCGCCAAACTTTCCACGGCTGGATGCAATGCTAGACAAAGTAGTGCTATCCCAGTCTGGAGAACAAGAATTGAAGAACCTATCGCAAAGGTTAGGACCCTCATCGGCAGACTGATATACTTCAGGTCAGGCAATACCAGGCCAAGGATTGTGCGCACCGTTAGGATGGCGTTTGCTGGCTGGGACAAACTAACATTTGTCCCAGCTGGATATAATGCAAAAACTTACGGAGTGCATAGACGACCTGAAGCAGAGAATCGCTGCTTGGGGAAAGCGGATTCGGCGATATACCGAGAGGTCGACACGGTTCAACCAGAATCGTCTCTTTCAGAGTGATCACAAATGCTCTATAAATCATTGGAGCGACCAATGGTAAGTAGAACGGGCCCAATACCGAATCAGGCCGATACAATCGCTTCCTGGCGCAGCCTGTGGTCAGAGCCCGTAAACCACAACGAAGGCCTTTGGACGGAAGTTGTAGCGAGTCAGTGTGCGAGTATTACACCCATGGACCCCGTAATCATAACGCCGGACGACGTAGCTGAGGCGCTCCGTAGGGCCCCGAACTGGAATAGTCCGGGGCTTGATGGATTGCACGTTGCAATTGTCACGCTGTGCTCGCCCGACAGTTTCAAGAGGCTCTCAACCAGAATCGCTCCCGAGCCTCTTCACTACTGGGATCACTCTTTTGGTTCCTAAAGATCAGGGTGCCACAGAACCGAGCAAATACCGCCCCATAACGTGTCTACCGACCATATACAAGACACTAACATCCAATTTGAGCGCGAGAATCACTCGTCACCTGGACTCAAATTAGATGATGTCGCGCGACCACTTCTCATTGACGCGGTAATTGGCAAAGTGGTGAAACGCAACTGTCTGAACTTCTTCGCCGCCTGGAGAGATTACAGAAAGGCATTTCACTCAGTGCCCCATACATGGTTGAAGAGGCTCCTTGAGCTATACAAGATTGACTGCACAGTTCGAGACTTCCTTGAGCAGTGTATGGGACAGTGGAGTACGATTCTCTGACATCTAGGCGAGCGGATGACGGCTGCGGAAAGCTGCATAAGTATATTCCAGCGCGGCTTACTGAGTCCAACCTGGTTCTGCCTCACTTTGAACCCTCTCAGTACTTTACTGGAGGGCTCCGGGAGGGGATTTTAGCTTCGGAAAGAGGTACAAAAGTGAACCACCTTTTCTATATGGATGGCCTTAAATTATTCGCCTTCAGTCGCTCCCATCTTATGGAATTGCTAAACATCACTTGTGAATTCAGCAATTCTATTAGAATGGAGCTGGGGACGGATAAGTGTGTGGTCCTCCATGTTGAAAGGGGAAGAGGCCTGTGCCCAGCAGTAGGACGTATATAGGCCGTAATTTCAGAAGCAATTTAAGAAATATATTGTTGACTAAATTTTTTGAAGTCGATTTTTGTTTTTGTTCAAAGTTAATTACGAAATATTTTTTTACGTTTACACATTTTATGTTATTGTACGTTTTATGTCTGCTTCTAGGATAATGAACATAAACTTAACTAATATAAAGATAATAAAAATTATGTATTTATTTGTTTATGCAGATAAATTACATGAACATTCCGCTTGCCGTCAGCTTATTGTTTCATCTAATTGAATGTCTATAGAAATTCTTGCATAAATTATCTGCAGCTTTGTCAAAGTTTGTGCTGAGATATATCAGAGGTAAATTAATCCGCGTTAGAAATAATAAGTCAGAGTTTCATTTCTAAAACACGTTTGCTGTTGGAGGATATAGATAAAATTCATGCGTCAACAACATTTGGGCCCGATTTTTCTATCGTCAGATATAATTTATTCATAGAATGAAATACTATTTAAACAATTAAAAAATATAGTTATATTAATAAGTTTATTGTCATATCTTTCAAAATATCTTTCAAAACGAACACAGCCGTGGGTGAAGTGACGATCGGTAGCTAAAACAATTTAAACTGGTGTGTGTTGTTACTAATATTTTTTCAATTCAGGATAATGACGTTACAGCCCTCTTTCGATGTGGATAGTATTTGTTTAAACGCTCGGCGGGCAAATGGCCACTCGCAAAACCAAAACGCTGGAGGCTACTCCACTTCTTCGGTCTGAGTGTTTGAGCAATATGTCGCTAAATATTGAAAGTCATGATATCTTTTAAGGATTTCCCATAATCGCCTCTAGCGACACCCATGGGACGAAAGGGAACATGCTTGGACAACATGTTTAGTATAATACAACTATTACATACCCGTTTATGGTTTTGAAGTAAATAAATAGATATGAAGGTTGTGAAAACTCAGACGTACGTAAAGACCGTAACAGCTTATGAAATGTCTACTGCTAAGTAAATATTTTCCCTAGATTGCCCTTAGATTAGCATGTGTTATAGTTGCCATGGTTAGTAGGCTGGTTGTAAACGTAGTTTTTTTTTTAAATTGTTATTAGGAAGATGCTGCTGCCCATCTCCAGGATTGTTTAGTTCCTTCTGTTGCCCTTTACGATACCTACGTGACGTTAAGGGATAGTGGATATTCTTACAAAATTCAATTCAATTCAATTCAATTTAATTTCATCAATTCATTTCAATTCAATTTAGCGATTATTAACATTGTTTTCAATCCCTTTACATCCAATTGTTTATTATGTTATTTGTCAACCGGGCTTGTTAGATAATGGTAGGTAGAAAGGGCACCTGTCAAATTTTGTAAAAAAAAGATATATTAAACAGTAAAAATACATTAATAAGCATAAAGTTAAAATAAATACGTTTCAGGCATTAAGTATTATAGTAAATTAAGGGCTATATTTTATTTAAAAATCAATAAATTTTCTCTAAATTTTACACTGTATCTTACGGGAAAAAATTACGTGAGACCCGCTCTTTCCACCACTTGAGATTGGGTGAGATTCGGGTCAACCCCGTCTCCCCCTAAACACCTCACAGAATTGGTGGACGACCCCTTATATGAGACATAAAATACCAAGGCCAATAGCGGGGGCCGAAAAATAATTTTAATCTGCTTGCGAAGCTTGGCAGTTATAACAAAACGTGACGACACTGGAAAACGTCCATGACCAACAAACATCCTGGTTGGTACGAATACATCAACGTTACAAATGCAAATTATCAATTTCAATTTTAAGCGGTAATTAACCACGTGCTCAGGTAGTAAGAAAAACCATCAACACATACGTTTAAAATATTTCGATGTAAAGTCACAATGAAATACAGTCTCTTCCCTACCCTTAAAGCATTTTAAAAATAAGAGTAAGCCTGTGCCCAACATAGGGACATATTATGTAGATTGCAATATTGCAATTAATTAAGCGCATATAATTTATAAAATAATTCAATTTATAAGGCTGTGAATTTGAAATAATGTGGTGACGACTTTAGGTTTCGAAATACCATACATAGATGGCGTACGCACTACGAGATTGGTTTGCGTAGCCTTACATCGATGAAATGTCTGAATGTCTTGGTTAGATGAATTATACAGGGGAGTACTGTTTCTCGTAAGCTGTTTAATAAAAAAAATTGTATTTGTATGAAATCCTTTAATCAAAGCAAGAGTAGGTAAGATGATTATTTCACCATCTCTCAGAAACCTCATGATTTTCTGGCATTTTCCAAAGTCTGTACTATATATTAACATATGACGTAAAATACTTAGCTAAAAATGTTGCAGTGTATAAGTTTTTGCTGGTTTTCTCAGGGCACATTTTTCCCCAAAAGTAGTGAAAATTAAAAATGTCTATAAGTTTTACATAAACATCTAGCGACCCGATCCGGCTTTACCTAGACATGATTAATTAATGTGGCATTATTTAGATTTATAACATAACTACCAAAAAACGTTTTAAGTTATGAATTTTTCGGTTTGGTTATATTTTCAGTTTCGGATAAAATATAGCCTAGATCACTCCTGGTATTGCTTTTTATCTGTTTGCGATGGTCTATTAGAACTGGTTCAGCCAGTATATATATATATATATATATATATATATATATATATATATATATATATATATATATTACGAACAGGAACTTGTATTTTACTTATTTGTATTGCGACATGTTTGGTTTCCAGGTAGGTAGCGAAAAAAATTGGTATTTATTGTGTCACAAAATAGTGATAGTTGTCTTCGCTGGTAGCAGTTCGTCTTAGATAGTCTGGGCCATTTAGCGCGAGATCGCTGGTCAATCTTGGCTTAGATAGTGTGGCGGTCATCGACTGATGCCTTGCTATACACTCATTTTCGAGCTGTGTTTCAAACGTTACCACATTCCAGAGATAGAACTCCCGTACTGAAAATTCGATAGAAGTACGCTGGTAGTAGAACTCCAAGTAGGGGTTTCCACGAATTTTAAGTAATTGTTTCTAGGAAAGTAAAAGGAGTGGCTGGGAAATGTGGCAAGCATATTACCTATCTAGCTTTGAACAGTTTACCGATTGCATGAGGTTCAACAGATTATAATTAGTTTGGGTCGTACCGTACTAGCGATGAGTCATAACGAGTATTCGATAAATCGAAATAAGTGAATAGTTTTAGAATATTATATTATTATACCATAAATACGTAAACCGCTACAGTATAGATGTATGTTGCATAACAATCATTCCAATTTTTTCAACTGTAGTAACAGACGTCCTTCGATTTGCCGACGATATAGTCCTTATGACAGAATCGCTGGAGGACTTAAGCACACGCTCAATGACCTCAATAGTGCCTCCCAACGGATGGGTCTTAATATGAACATAGAAAAAACAAAGATCATGTTTAATGTCTATGTCACACCTATGCTGGTAGTTGTTGGGAGCACTAAGCACAAAGTTGTTGACAAGTACGTTTACCTGGGACAAACAGTCCAGCTAGGTAAGTCCAACTTCGACCGAGAGGTCATTCGACGGATTCAACTCTGTTGGGCAGCGTTCGAGAAATTACGACACATCTTCTCGTCAGGTATACCTCAAAACCTGAAAACTAAGTTGTACAACCAGTGCGTGTTGCCAGTGATGACATATGGAACTGAGATGTGGTCCTTCACTACTGGCCGTATGAGGACGCTCAAAGTCGCTCAGCGAGCTATGGAGAGGGCTATGCTCGGAGTTTATCCACGTGATAAACTTAAAAATGATCATATCCGCAGTAGAACCAGAGTGACCAACATAGCCCAACGGATTAGTAAGCTGAAGTGGCAATGGACCGGCCATATAGCTCGAAGAACCGACAACCGTTGGGGAAATAAGGTTCTCGAGTGGCAGCCTCGTACTGGTAGACGAAATGTATGGCGACCCCCCACTAGATGGAGTTACGACCTGGTAAGACATGCAAGAAGTCGATGGATGCAGGTGGCTCAGGACCGTGCTTTGTGGCATACCTTGGGGGGGGGGGCTATGTTCAGCAGTGGACTTGTAAAGGGCTGTAATGATGATGATGATGATGAACAAAGGTTCAACAGTTCGACTACAGCAGTTTATAAGACACAACTTTAAAGGAAGAAGGCTACAAATGATTAGTCACCTCTGAAAACAAAGATATATTACCTCACAGGCTGTAAATATACTGGCTCTCAATACACTTTAGACTGGAATACAGCATTGCAAGCACTGCCATTTAGTGGCAGATTTATGTAAATGGGTGATATAGAGCCAGACGACGGGAATCCTACTATCTAGTAACATTTTCTTGACATTATCACCCTTTTTATATCCTTTTACTATTTGTAAAGCATTTGCCATTGAGTGCACCGTTTTTTACTCTATAAACAACTGTAAATATTAAATAACTAAATTTTACTCAAAACAATTTTTGAATTTGAAACACTCTGTAGAAAACAAGAAATTCAATGCACAGTACGTCAATAACCCATTCCGGGAAATGTTGGGCTACCAAAGATGACATCTGCTTTAGCATTCCAGATAACTTTGAACTATCTCATATTGGTTGAACTATTCTTTAAATTAAAACGTAACAAGGAATATTTGAAATAATTAGAAGGATCTTTGTCTATTTTATAATTAGCATATAAGCAACTTAACATATACTATGAAGTCTTAAAATAAAAGATTAATTGGAAACACAGAATACTGATAAAAACTGTTATAAAAATAAAGAATAAATATAGTATATAAATAGAGTGAAGAGTATTTAAGAATGAAAACCATATTTAGTCCCATGGATGAATTTCTTATGAGGCGGAAATCGGAATATTATGTTAGAAAGATCTCATGGCTTCCGATAGATGACGATGTTACAAACTTGTTTTTTATTTTCCTAAGTGTATTTCTGCAAATAAATTACAAATGACAATATTCAGAATCGGCCTATGTAATAAAAACATCGGACATAGACGATATTTACTAGTATATTTTATTATATTAGTTTGCAAAAACTGTTTATGATACGGACTAGCTGCAAGCCAAAATAGAATTTAAAAAGTATTTTATTTGATTATCATATATAAGTTATCTGTGCCAAACATCTCGTGGCGTCGAGAAATGATTAATGCCCAATCGATTTTTTTTTATTTATTTACCATATTACAAAGCATTACAAGAAAAAAACTATGCTAAAAAGTAGCATACAAAAAACCACTAAGGTTTGTGTTGACGCGACCTGAGTCGACATTATATTAAAGTATAATTAATAATTAAATACGTTTGTAAGAAAAGAAAAAGAGAAAACATTTACAACCTAATAGGACCTGAGCAAACGCATAAGCGCTGTTTTAAGTAGTACCATTATAAGTTATACAAAAAGTACAATTTAAGTTTTCTTTAATGTTTTTTATATTTAATTTGTCGCGGAATTCTGGGGGTAGGTTGTTTATAAGTTTTGGAACAATGTAACCTGCCTGCAGATTGTAATCGATCTTTTGAATTTTAATGAACTCTTTCATATTTTTCCGAAGTTGCAAATTAATCCGAATCACATTATGAATTTATTTCAAATAAAGTTGAAATAGAAACTACAACAAAAACAGTCCATAAACATTTATTTATATTCCTACATCAATATTATTCCCTAAAAATATAATTAAATAAAAACTGCTATACCCCACAAATGAGGGCATACTCGATTTCAAACAGATATAATAATAGTGTAGTAAACAAAACCTACATATTTAATCATGATTATTATTCACGGTTTTCTAAAAACGTAAAGAAATGTGCTCAGAGCCATGCTGCAAATAGTTTAAGGTAGGCACGAATGAGTTGGCTCAAACGGGTCGGCTCATGCTCTTACAGAATACCGGCGTAAAATAGCATCGTAATGATGCTGCGTTTCGTATGGCGAGTGTACAAAACCAGTTACGGGAAACGAGACACTCAGTTTTGATCTAACCGACTCATTCTTCTGTGGACCACAACAAGCACTTACCGTCAGGTGGACTGCGTGCTTGTTCGTTACCATTATACTTATATATATATATATATATATATATATATATATATATATATAAATTTGTAGGGTATACTTTTAACTAAACAATCATGAGCTTACGCCAGTTAATATCAAAAACAAAGTCAATTTACTTAAAATACTTTGATTAGATTCAAATCTACTAGAATCGATTGTCACAAGTTTAGAAGAAGTACAGAAGTAGAGTGTTATTATAAATAAAGTAGGACATTGTCATACTTGTAACGTTATTAATATTATCGTTGACAAAAGTTGATGTTATACTGTTTTTAACCTATGGCCATAGTAAATCTTAGGAAATATCGATAAATCGTATCGTATTTGGCACCCCTATTTTTGACGTTACTAAACTGGCCACTTGTCACTTTCTCTCCCCTGTGCTCTCACTATGTCAATTACAGTAGCTTCGTCACAAGCTCAACGCACATTTGTCAGCACCGTACGCGCCGTATTTTAGAACTCGTATGAAATTATGTGAAACCTCGCACATTACAGACGAACCGTACGCACCGCGTTTTAAAAAATGAAGAAGGTATCCGAATATAGAAGGACGCATGCTGATGACGTCATATAATGTGGTGCGATCGGCGCGTGCTGATATTCAGTGTTGTCTAATGTTGTCAACTTAGTGGTTTCTTACACTAAACCTGGTGATTTCTTCTTTTGCTTCGAAATATATTTGGAAGAATCTTGAGGGGCTCAATTTACGTTTGCAGGAGAAAAATAACCTGTCTGTATTAAAATTAGAAACCAGAATATTTTTCTTATGCTACTATAATGTATTATATATACTGAGACACGACAGTTTTTGTGTCTAATTTGGTACAAAATAGTCGAAAAAAGTCCGAAAGGTCTAAATATTGATACCCCCGGCCTGTCCGCTTCACATTTCGCGAACAACTTACCAATAAAACACTAATTCATGAACGGAAATAAAATAGTAGTGCGGTTTAATCGCTGCCATGTTTTTTGTTGATATATAAAAATATAACGTATGTGTATTTATGACAGTTTTTCGAACGCAACAGTAAAACAGAATTATAATACAAATTTGTCCGAGAATTAACAGTGATTCCCGCAGCGTGTCACTAAACTACGTAGATCCCTAGTGAAATGTCCCAGAGGTGTTCCTCCGCGTCGTTGCATGTGCGCTGCTAGTAGTGTTTCTTTGACTTTTAATGACTTCGAGTGAAGCCGGCCGGACATTCGAGCGTGTACCTGCTGTACTGCAATTTGTTAGAGGAGTCACTGACAAGATTGGCTACATATTGAAGCGGGCTTCCATCAAAACATTCTTCAAGCCGCCGAATAAGGTTGGTCAGTTTTTACCATCAGTCAAGTGTAACGTCCCCCTGCAAGATGCAGGAGTGTACAAGCTTGATTGTGAATGTGGTCACTTCTACTCGTAACTAGAAAAAACTAAAAGATCATTTAAAACCCGCGTTAAAGAACATAAATTTGAAATCTACGTACCTGGTTTATTGTACGGTGTTTTTTCTTTAATTCGACCGAATTAAAAACCAAATTAAATCAAAAAAATAAATGAAATACCGACGTCTTGCGTTCTTCTCACAGAATAGTGTGAAATAGCAGCTGTGTTTTGTATGGTGAATGTAGAGCACCAGTGAGCCTTTTTACAGAAAATGATGCATTCTATCTTAGTCTTCAGAGGTGACAATATATCTGCGTTTGTATTATTAGTAAAGAATAGAATTAAATGTCTATGGGCCACTGCATCCACTTACCATCAGGTGGACTGTGTGGTCATTTTCCTCCCTTATTGTATAAAGACATCACTGAGCACAGTTATTTCAACTGTGGTTTTAAATACAGCCCATATACTTCTTATTGCTAGGTACAGGATTCCAACGAATTCTTAGAGCGTTGTATGGTATGCTAAGCCAGTGCTTGACTACATCCTACCTGATGGTAGGTGGTGATGCAACCGACGATTATATATCGCACGGACATAGCTTAACAAAAGACTATTCACTTTTGGTTTGAAGATGCCCATGTTGTTAGTGATGATGCTGGCAACTTATTTTACGACTTTGCTGTAGGTAGGCAGGAACTATATAGCAAGTCGTTTGGTTCTAATGCGTGTTAAGTCAATCTTACTTGAATAAAACATGAATTATATCATTACGACGTTTTCTGGGTCAGAACACTATTATTATTAAGTTAATAAGTTTTTATTTTTGGCGTTACAAATACTGCCTTCAATTTTTTTTAAATATGATGTGTTTTTTCTGTGAAGATTTAAACATCTGAGTATTGTCTTGGCTCTCTTTAATCGGTGTATTTTAGTTGCTCTATAATTCTTTAGAAATGAAAAGTAAAAGTTATAGGCAAACATTTAATTTTATATTTAGTTGTTCGTATAAAATATTATTTGTCAAAATACTGAAATAATATAAATAAATTAATTGCGCAAGTCACGTAAGCGTAACGTAACGATGATAGTATTTAATTCAATTTTCAAATGCGTCTCATAATTTCTGACCCCTTCGGGCACGGAACGATTAAATTTCGAACTAACTATTCCAAGTTTTAACGAGTAAGCTGTAAACTCTATCTTATTTCCCCTGAGCTAACGCGTTGTTATTTTATGACATTATAAAATGTTTGACATGTTATATTTTACAGTTATGATACACTGTTTACGTGGACAATCGTTTGTCGTTTATTCAGTAATTTTTTATATCTTATTATCTAAAAATTTAACTATGAATTTATACAGCCTGTTAATTTCTACAGTATTTTATTTTATTGTGAAAATTTACAGCACAGTGTTTTAGAAACAGGAAAAAGTCCCATGCGTTATTTCATTGAATTGAAGAATCTGTCAAAACTATTACCAACTTTTTCATAATCATCATCATCGTCATTATTACTATATATTGCGCGACGGTAAAATTATGATGATTTTTTATCGATACAGCCATTTACTTTTTCGCTTCTATTGATACGTTGGTAAAGCAGTCTAAACCGTACCGAATCAGTAAATAATATATAGCTTTAATTTCGCAAACAGTAAATAGAAAAAGAGGATGCTTTTAAAAATTTGTTTGGCATTTATTTTTGTGCTAATTTATTTTTGAATTCAGTGATAATATTAAATTCTTTCTGCAACCTGAAACTATATTTATCAATGGACTTTAAAAGGCTTTTAAAGATAAAGATGATGAAAATGTTCGTTTATCTTATTATTATCAGTGTTTATATACCAATTCATTATATATATATATATATATATAAAATATATATATATATATATATATATATATATATATATATATATATATATATATATAACGGACAATCTTTATCATGAGTGCAGCATCGCGCTTAGGACGTTCTGAGAGGGAGATAAGTGGCTCGCGTCTGTAGGCTTCGACCACCCGACGCTAGACCCATCCTACACGTATCCCGTGGTAGCGAGCGACAAAGCCGAAGAAATAGACTCGGCTCCTCGCCGTACTGTAGTGGCGTAAAATCTACCATCCCTAGTTTTGCACCATGAGGCAAAAAATAAAAGAAATGGCCCCGAGTTCCCGGCTCCCCTTAATGGGGCAGGTGTGCGAAGAATCTCCAGGAGTAAAACCGGCAAGATTAACCACCCGTTACGTCCTTTTTGCCGGAGGGGCGAAAAGTGGATTGCGGAAGCCCGTCTGGCTTCGCTGAATGTATGATGATGGAAGAAGTATACGACATGATGAATGATAGAGGAATGGATGTGTTACGTGTGAATGAGACAAAATGAAAATGTTTTATTTGTCTCAAAACAGTTACATGCATTATAAATGAGAAATACCCAGTAAGTAATTAATAATACTTGTGTTGGGGCTATCTCGCTCTTCCCTTAATTATTTACAATATTGAGACTTATTTACAAAACGTAAGTAAAAATTAATTTAAGAAGAAAGAAAAAGAGTGACTTATAAACTAATTAATAGCTCTTTGTGTAACTGTAATTGTACGCCTATATGGACCTGTAAGTGCATCTTTTGTGCTGTTGTACGCGCACGCTGGTGTGTGTGTGTGTGTGTGTGTGTGTGTGTGTGTGTGTGTGTGTGTGTGTGTGTTGTGTGTTCTTTGAAGTGCCAGTGTGTTCAAATCGCAATTAATATATTAAGCTCGGTAAGTGCATATATTATTGGTAAGTAAGAAATAAAAAGAGATTATTTAAATAAGTCTATCTAAAATTTGTTCCGTTTCCTCGTATGTTAAAGTTTTCAACGATTCAGTTATTACCTTTTTGCCTACGTGTTATATCTCATGGTAGAACTTGAATTTTAGGTTTATTTTATTATAAATAAAGACTGATTGGATTGCATACTGACGCCGAGCAAAAGCTCTCTTGACTGCCTTGGTTAAATGGAATAGATTTTTGTAAGTAAGTCTTGATTAAGTAATATAGTTTTCTAACTGAGAGTAAGCCACTGACTTTATATGGATCGACGGTGGGGTATCTGTATGGTTTACAGTACATTACTTTTATAAATGACCTTTGGGCTCTTTCTTACTCAAGGAATATAGTTTTAGTGGCTCCTACCCAGACTGGTAAACAATTGCAAGAACTGATTACGTGAGCGCAATATAAATGCTATTAAGTGTGTTCTGAGGCATCACATATCTTAGATTTTCAAAAATCCATATAAATTTGCGCACACGTGACGTAACAATCTCAATATGCTAATGCCAAGGTAAACACTCGTCAACTATGATTCCCAAGTATCTTGTAGACGTTATATGTTTAATCATTTGGCAATTACAATATTGGTCGTTTACGTGAAAGAGTAACAAACATCCATCCATCCATTCATC
This sequence comes from Parnassius apollo, assembly GCA_907164705.1. NCBI lineage: Eukaryota > Metazoa > Arthropoda > Insecta > Lepidoptera > Papilionidae > Parnassius > Parnassius apollo. The sequence continues at coordinate 7,245,609 of CAJQZP010000975.1, forward strand.
CGTACTTACAAACTTTCGCGTTTATAATATCCTATTAATATTATACCGTATTAACTTATACTGTATTAAACTGTACTATATTTATGTACTGTAGTATATTTACGTTGAATTTGAAAGTATATGTAAGTATTACTTATTCTATAATCAAATAAACAAAAATAAAATATTTGTTATACAACTAAAATTAAAATAAAAAGTAATCAATATTTCTACTTAAATTATATTAACTAAAAATAATAATTATGCCTACCTACTGTACTAAATAATAAATCTCTTCGATATTCGAATTACCTGTATGAAAGAATGCAAACTGAACATAACCGAATAGCTTTTGCCCGTGTGAATGTCTGCACTCATATAAAAAACAACTGCGTATTTTTCTGAGATAAAAAGTTTTAGTGTTAAAGTGTGTTTATCCATAATCTACGACAAGGTGCCTTATCAAGTGTGTCATATCAAATTTAATTTCATCAAAACCCGTTCGGAATTACACTACACTTCTTTACAACAGTAACTCTTTGGGCCATAAACTACTTCTATGCAAAACATCATGTTGATCTGTTGATAGTTTCGCATTTGTAATGTTAGTAGGGGTTAAATAATATATTACTAAGCGCTTGCTCCTTCGTTTTTTTTCACATTCAAACATATATTAAAACAATTCCAAATAGAAAAGCCTACTATTTGGGAATCAAGGAAGTGACACAACATTACATACATAAACACTCACGCCTGTCACCCAGAGGGGTAGGCAGAGACTACAGACTTCCATTTGGCACGATCCTGACACACCTCTCTCGCCTCCTTCACATCCATACACCTACACATACATGCTCGTCGGTTAAGGGTACTCCTAATTTAGCCCGTTTTCAATAAATCGCCAATTTGGTCGATAAATTTTCGCCTAGGACGTCCCTTTCTGACTCTGCCATTCACTTCTGCAACATAAATTTTCTTTGTCACTCTTTCCTCATTCATTCTTTCCACATGACTGAACCACCGAGGCATTCCTTTCTTAATCCTGGTCACAACATCATCTTGCAAACCACACTCTTCTCTTATTACACAATTTCTTACCCTGTCATTAAGATTCATCCCTAACATACTCCTTAACGACCGCATTTCTACTGTGTTCATTCTACTCTCGTGCTTCTTCTGCCACACCCAACTTTCACTACCATACGTTAAAGTAGAGACCAACACAGCATTATGAATTGCCATACGTGCCTTTTTCGACACATTTTCACAATAGAGTGCAGGGCCTTCTATTCTTATTAAACAAATCGTTTTACTTTCTTCTCTTTTAAAAACCATAACCTTCGTCTTACTTGCGTTCACTTTCATACCCCTTTCTTTTAATGATCTGTTCATTAATGTAACCATCATTTGCATCTCGGCCGCCGACGACGCAAGGATAACTTGATCATCGGCGTACAAAAGGCATTTGACGGTTAACTCACCCATTCTTAATCCGCATTCTTCAACTTTCAAATTTTGCAAACACCTGTCCATAAATAGGTTGAACAGCCACGGGGAAGCCACACAGCCCTGTCTGACACCTTTATGGATGTCAAACCAGTCCGAGTAGACCCCGTTGATCCTAACACAAGCACTAGAGTCCCTAGAAAGAGACTCCAATGCCTGTATTAAGCCAGCGCTCAACCCAAATGAGTTCAGTGTTTGCCATAGCACATCCCTATCCACTCTGTCATAGGCCTTTTCCAAGTCCATGAACGCACAAAAAACCTTTTGGTTTTTGGCCAAAAACTTCTCCGCGATCATGCGCATGGAAAAGACTTGATCTGTAAATCCCATTCCCTTTCTGAATCCCGCTTGCACATCCCAAATTTTTCCATCAGTTTCTTTCATGACCCTTTCAATCAGTACCTTAGCATACAGTTTTCCCACAATGCTAAGAAGGCTGATGCCGCGGTAGTTTTTACAGTCCCGCTGCGACCTTTTTTTATATACTGGGACTATCACGGCTTTGCACCAGTCTACCGGTACCCGCTTCAGTTACCAGCATAAATTAAACAAGGTGTGCAGCAGGCCTGCCACGACTTCCTCTCCAGCCCTTAGCATTTCGAGTGAAAATCTATCATATCCGGCAGCCTTACCTGCTTTCATGCTTTTCATTGTTTTTATTATTTCATCTATACTTATCTCACTACCTCTTTCCTCTTCTTTCGGAGTTTCTACTTCACTTAGTACACACGTTGTCTCCTCACTCATAAACACGCTTTCAAAATATTCGTTCCATCTCTTTAAACTCAAAACTTCGTCTTTCAGAATATAGCCATTCTCGTCTCTTATAACATTCATAATAGGCTGTTTTGAATGTCCCCTGGCAGTTCTTACAAGTTTCCAGAACATTTTAATATTTGCCTGGAAGTTATCCGATATTCTTCTATCATTCTTATCCGTTCTTTCTTGCTTTTTTCTTTTAACTACTTCTTTTACTCTCTTATTAAGATATTTAAAGATTGCCTTTTTTCTTTCAATATCATCATTCGTACCGCTATAATTACCAGCCTTTGTTGCTAGTAAATCTAGCCATGCTCTCTTCTTTGCTTCAACTTCCATACGTATCTCATCATCCCACCTTAACGTATTTTTTAAGAATGACACAACATTACTATTTAATAATGTATTTATTGCTTTTCGAAGTATACTCCGCGAAATTTGACACATTTTTCCGTACGATGGAACCAGTCATTGAAGCAACCATTCCATTCGGAAGTTGGGGTCTCCAAAATGGCCGTTTAGTAGGCGTCCACAGCTTCTTCAGGTGATGAAAATCTCTATCCACGCAATTTATTCTTTATTTTAGGGAAATTATAGAAATCATTAGGTCGGGGCTGTACGGCGGATGGTCTAATAATTCTATGTTTTCTTGCTCTAAAAACTCTTTTGTTCTATGTGCAGTGTGAGAACTTGCATTGTCGTGATGGAGGATGATGCGGCGGTTGCAGTTCTCTTTACGGAGTTCAGAAACAACCTGTGGCAAACAAATGCTAGCATACCATTCTGCATTAACCGTTCTTTGTCCCTCAAGAGGAATAGTCGTAACATAGCCGGGTTTGGAGACAAACGTGGCCACCACTTTTTTTGCAACACTCCGTGAATGAACAATTTTTGTTGGCTTTGACTCATTTTCGAACACCCAAACTCGTGACTGGTTTTTTCGGGTTCGTACGCGTATATCCAGGATTAGTCACCTGATACGATATTGTATACAGCATTTGAGGAACCTGCGTGGAATTTGTCGAGAGGTCTGACGCACCAAGTAACGCGAGCCGCTTTTTGCTCTTCATAGAGCGAATGCGGTATCCATCAGGAAAACAACTTTTTTAAACTAATTGTGTTCGATAAATTGTGGATTTGGATGGAACTTTATCACCAAATGCAGAAATCATCCGATCAACACACGGTTTTTGTGTTAAACCACTTCGAAGTCATAATAAATCATCGCTCTTGAATTTTCTCGAATCAATTCCATTTTTTCAACGACTAAACAAGTTTGACAAAACCTTGTGACAAGACCGAGAATCATTTTTAAAATAAATAAATGGTTAAAACCAAGGAGTTATTACTTAAAAAGATTTTAATATGACAGGAACAGTGCAATAATTCCATTCCCGATAGTTTTAGTGCAGCCTAGGTACCATTTATTGAAAGTACGTACGAGTACAAGCACTGTAGCAAAAAAAGCAATAGGAAATGTCTTGGACACGTAACTGAAAATTTCATCTCGGCAGTCGAGCAAAGAATGTAGAGGCAATTTCTGGTAGGAGATATTCCGCTACCGCCCGAGCCATTTTGTCATTTACGTCCCACAAAATATATATGATGGTTTTTCACTTCTAACACTTTAAGTTATTTTGTCGGAAATCTTATTCGGTTCAGGCGTATAGTAACTGTGTGAGGATTATAGTTATTCTGCATAAAATATGTCGGCCCTCAGCTTTACAAGGATTGAGTTCATTGGTGTGATGTTGTTACTTGCTCACGAAACGCTAGCATTTCTCGAATGTCCTCACATAAAAAGTTTTGTTTTATGGCATATTGTTTAAAGATATGTATTTACGCGTATACAACACATGAAAAATTAGGATTTTTTTAACGTTTCGCGTACTTGCAGCACCCATGATCTTGGGTGGAGTGAGTTGGTTAGGAAACAATATCAAAGTTGGCCCCCACTATGTTCAGCACTAAACTATACATTTTTGTTTGATCTACACAAAATTTAATAGATGCTTAAAGGCATATCTTTTGTATTGAAATTTAATTTTGTATATGAATTCAAGCAGAAAATAGTGATTAAGTTGACTGTATTTTTGCAAATATTTAGCGTAAGAGTTAAAGCCTATCAAAATTATACTGCTAAACATATGCCTACCCATAGATTGCCTCAAAGGGGAGATATTTGCAATAGTCGCCGCGATTGGTAGGCGGGTTGGGAACCACAGTTTTTTATCACTGTCCATCTTTTTGTTTGACTTACTCCATTGCCTTTTATAACACTGTTATGGGATGATGGATATTTTTCCACTGCCACTACACAGTCATGCAAAGAAAAATAAGTCTATCAAATCTGATTTAAAGACGGGTACAATCATGTATATGTTTACAGACTGCAGATGAATCTGACCGAAAAATCCTTACAAAAGTTGGAGACAAGGTATTCCAACTGTATTATCTGCCTCTATTTGAAAAAAAAAATAGCATAAAAACCTGATTTCAATTTATAAAACTCCATATTAGTGACTGGAAATAGTGGTGAAAATGGTTTCGTAATGCTAAATAAAGTGTCTTGTTCCATTTCTTTCTCTCTTATGCAATTCAAAATTCTCGTGTGCATTTTCAACACCACGTTAATACATTTATAACATTTAATTCTGTACGGTATCGTCTCACCCAGACAATCTTTACCCGAGACGCCTCCTAACCTACTGTTATTAGAAGCAACAAATCACGCCCACGTTATAACTTGTAGTTGTTTTATACTTTTTCTATTAATAAAAGGTTGTCATGTTAATTTGATACGCTATTATTATTTTAGAGATTTAGAGTACATCCGTCATAGATTAGAAAACGTTGTTAGTTATTTTTTTAAATATCGGTTTACTTGTATATCATAATATTTTTGAAGTAATTTTTGATGATTTTTTATAGCATTGGGTAACAAACGAGCACACAGTCTACCTGAAGGTAATTGGATACTTTGGCCCATAAACATCCACATTTATCCTCAATTAAGAATGAAAATGGAAAAGTGTTGTCACTCCTGAGGACTAAGATGGAATGCCTCGATTCCAGCAAAAAGAGTCTCCGGTTTTCTACACTCACCATACGAAACAAAGAAGCATTACGCTAATTTACAAGTTTGCAAGATGATGTTGTGACTAGGATTAAGAAAGGGATGCTTCGGTGGTTTGATCATGTGGAAAGAATGAATGAGGAAAGAGTAACAAAGAAAATTTATGCTGCAGAAGTGAACGGCAGAGACGGAAAGGGACGTCCTAGGCGAAAATTTATCGACCAAATTAGCGATTTATTGAAAACGGGCCAAATTAGGAGTACCCTTAACCGACGAGCATGTACGCGTAGGTATATGCATGTGAAGGAGGCGAGAGAGGTCTGTCACGATCGTGCCAAATGGAAGTCTATAGTCTCTACCTACCCCTCTGGGTGACAGGCGTGAGTGTTTATATTTATTATGTTATGTTTAAAAATAAGTACTAAGTTTAAATAAATATTCCAAGTCTCTTTTTGAGATGAGAGGAGGCCTGTATTAAACAGTGTTTTTTTAAAGAATAAGTCTGACCCAGTCCACCTAATGGTATCCGTTGTAGCCCATAAATTCAAAATATATATATATATATATATATATAATTGGTTTTCGTCAAAAATTTACTTTATAATAAAACTTTTTAGAGATGTAAAAGTGACAAACGAGCGCATAGTATCCTAAGGTGACTGAAGGATGTGGCCCATAGACACCTACATTTTATCCCCGATTAAGGTAAAAAATGCAAATGCATTGTCACCACTAAGAAGTAAGAAATAAAGTTTTGTTACCTGCAAGTACATACCTGGTTCGTATCACTCATCATACGACAAAGCGACAATATTGTTGCGCGCCTAAGTTGATGTCTGGCACCTGTCACTAGCGACATCTAGTGTCGGGGAAAAGAGCTAGGAGGGCTTCCTAGAAAATTCCAATCTTGAACTTTCCACCAACAGCGCCGTCTAGTATCGAACAGAAGAATTAAACCTTCTAGAAGGGTGCACTCTCGAACTTTCTGCGCCTGGTCGGTCGTTGCCCGTATTTGCTGGAATATTCTGGATGTTTCGGTGGAAAAGGTGTATTTAAAGCCGCTGCAAGCCGTGATCGGGGCAGTATTGAATTTGGCAAGATAAGCGAAGCTTCAGAGCGAAATAAAGTGAATCAGTGTGATTAATTATTAGTTTTTTTTTAAGTTTTCGATGTTCGGTAATAAAACTGTGAATTTTGGTAATTCAATCGGCAGTTTTTATTGTCACGAACCTCAAGCTCGTAACAGTATATTGTATCACCCATTCGTGTTGTTGCTTATGATTTACCTGCAGATATATATATATATATATAAAAAAAAAAATATAAAAAGCTGACTCAATCACGTTAAAATATGCCGTTTTTGTCTTTAAATATATAATTTATTAATAACTTAACTTCAGTGTCTACAAACATGACATGAAATAACAAAAACTCTTTTACCGAGTGATGGACAAAGACTGTATACTTCTATTTTGCACAATCATAATACACCTCCTTCGTGTACTTCACACAAATGCATATTTGGTCGTCAGTTAACTGACCGTATACGTTTTATATACTTTTTGGTATATACCAATTATATTATTTATTTCATAATTAACGTTTAAAATTTAACTTAACTCAGTTTTATTGTTACAATAAATTCACTTCATTAAAATGTTGCATTCCCCTACAAACCCATAAAACTTTTGGCCGTTCATTTGAACATTAAAAAATCAATTACAGTTTCGTTTCAACAAAATCCTTTCGTTTTACGCTTCACATTAATAGCGCCGTAACTATACATTTTGTAAGGAACGTAAACTTTACTGTTATTAAAATATGTCCATTTGTATTAGGATAGTGACGTTGATTGCAGATTCGACCATCATTAAATTCATCATTAAATGTATCGCTTAATGTAACGTGCTGATGTTGATCATTCAGAATTACCTAAGATTTTATATATTTTCGGGTCATGATTTGTTTTTTCACGTATTCACTATTTTAGGTTTTAGATATTATTATGAAAAATAATAACCATATATTTGCGGTTTAAAAAATGAAATAAGGAAAAATAATAGTCAATAGACAAGCATATACCATTAAGCAAGATACACTACTATACTTTTGATAATAACTGCCCGAAGTAAAAACTACGCTTCAGAGATGACTGGCTGAAAAGCTAGGTCATTTGTGAGGTCGGTAGCCTTATATGGAATACCGATGGGTCAAAAATGGTGCTCGGTGTAGACTTTGAAGTTTATGGAGAACGCCCTAAATTCAAATTTAGTAATAATTTAGGCACATACACATAGTCTATATATAAATTCCGATAGCCAAGCAGCACTGCTAGCACAGAGGTCAAAGTTGGTGAACTTGAAGCTAGTTGGAGACTGCGTTTACCGTCTAAGCGTCCTGGGATGTAACAATAGGGTAATGTTAGATGGTTTCTGGATCACGCAGGTATTATAAGCAAAGAACTTGCTGACGAGCTCACACGGGAGGACACAAAGAGTACACAATTTTGGCCCGAGTCATTTTGTGGAATGTGAAAAATTGTACCCTGATTGACCCTTGAAACTATCACAAAAATCACTTAAGATCTGGTTTAACACACCTGACTTAAGGCATTCTTAAACCTTAATCCGAGTTTTTGATCTTAAATTCGCTTCAGAAGCCCTGAGATTGAAACTGTTGTCTTAAAAATACATGTCCATGTCCTACCTGTCCAACCTGGGACTAAGCAACTCAAGCATGTGCTGGTTTTGTTCCACGGATGAAACGTCTCTTAACACAACCTAACTGATTGCGCTCCCTAAATACGCAAACGTAACACTCATATGGGAAACTATGTACTCAGCCCAGAAAAAGTGAAATTGCTCACCGTTAAACAAATCCTTCTATTAATTGAAGATTTAGGGATTAGCGGTGAACTATAGCTATAGTAGCGATTACAATAGGTCTTTTGGGTTGCAGTCTCTCTCTCTCTAGACCTGCATAGCACATAATAAAAAAATTGGTTGACCCTCTAGGCCATTCCTGAAATTTGGCGCTAATTTCAAATACAAAGCGCACCAAATTATGACGATGAATATGAAATATCGGAGTAATTTAAACAAATCAATTTTTTCAAAATATTTAGTTAACGATATCGCACGAACGAATCAACGAATTTTGACCGGACCGGTGGAAATCAAAGTGGTTTTACAAGGTTATAAGCCGATTATTGTTAATGTGCTTTAAAACAGTTCCAATCAGAACGAACAAGAAGGAAATTTTTGCATAAGGGCTTTACATAAGAGCAAACAAAATTAGATTGAAGCATATTAAATCTTCCGCACATACGTTTACCTGAACGTAGCGCAATTCTTATGGTTGATACCGGAAGTCAACGGTCGTTTTTGAGCCCAAAGAGCGAATCAATATATTAGGCACCTTAAGCGAAACGAAAACTTTAAAGTTGTTAGTACCCAACCAGTAGTAAACTAATTACAACTTTCACTCCTTCTGAAATGATATTCGGGCATAAGGAATCAGGAAATACATTAACCCGGCGTCATTGAGGTTGAAATGACGAAAGGTCAAAATGACCCTGCGTGTTTTAAAATGCATATATTTTTGTAAGTACGCGTGCGACGTTGCCATTTTTTTCAGTAGCTGACGTCAAAGATATGTTCTGATTTCTGTTTAAAAATGCATATTTAAAACAAAAATCAGTCGGGGGACAGCCGCTCTGGGAGCTATAAGTGCATAATTCTCTAAAAGGTAAATATGACCCATCCTCACAATTGACGTAACAGTTTCGCGCCTCTTTTAACTTTAGATTTTTATTATTAAATTTTATTTGACGGTAATAAATTGAGTAGCTTTTGCGTTTTATGTTAATTTTTGTCATAACCAATATTTCATTTACTTTTTTAAGGTAACATGGATCGAGATAGTCAAAGTATTTTGTCAATTCTTGAGGAATCGGACTTAGACAAAAACTTGTCCGATAACGATTACGCGGATAAAGAGGATCACGTGAATATTTGTAGTCAGGCAATCGATACGGAACAAGAAAGCTCAGAAAGTGATGACGATAATGTCCAGCTGAGGGAAAATAGAATGGAGTTGTAATCCAGTGCGTATGCGCTGCAACAAGAGCCAGAAACCTCTTTATGGCGTGGGGTACGTCTACAATATCATGGTAAGCATAGGACAGCTTAGTTTAAAACGCCTTTTCGGTACAATGTGAGGACGAAAGCATAAAATATAATAACACTGTTATCAGGTGTGACACGAGAAGCTAAGTGTGCTACTTATGAGTTTGAAGTGAATGTCAACGATGATCTCTGCGCAACATATAACGTGAGCCGTAATTTCAAGAGATGGCCCCTTATCATTTTGTATGCTAAATTGAATATGTCAGGGATTAACGGTACTATAATACACTGAATAAATAATAATAAACCTAAAGAAAAGCGACGACATTTCTTGAAAAGCATGGGTCTGGTTTTAGTGAGCGATCACTTGAAAAGGCGCCAGAATTTAGATCGTTAGCCACGAGAAATGCGTAAAATAACTAAAAAAATTGTTGGCGAATCATCAGAAGAGCCTCTTGCAAAGATATCTTTTGCTCGAAGAAGATGTAAAGTGTGCCCTGCACAAAAAAACCGTAAAGCAACGTATCTTTCTGCGGTGATTGTATAAACAATGACGATTCAAATTAACTTTTTTAAACTTATTTTAAAAGAATTATTAGTAGAATATATTCTAAGTGTCATTTGTAATCACAAAGATTGGTAATTTTTTAGATAAGTGCTGACACTGTAAGGGATCTCAATTTTGTAAACGTTTTTGTGAGTTTATGGAAATGCTTAAAAACCAAGAATAAACATTTGATAACTATAAAGTTTATTCCTTTATTTATAAGTTCAGAGTACAAATAGATCATGCAGGAATATAGATTACCGAAAATTTGAATAAACACGGAAATATCAAATTTTACATACGGGTCATATTGACCCACCTGAACGTCCGTGTTACAATTGTGGTAGAACACAATGACATTATCACAAAAATCTTCTACAGAAATTAATAACAAGAATATAATGTAAAAGAATTAATAATAAGAAAAAAGAAAATAAATGTAAAGTTGTAGAAAGGACAGAAGGTGAAAAACCGCCAGGAATAATGAAAGTTTACGAAATTTTCATGAAACTACCAGGAATCGAAAGGTTAAAGAAGTCCAACGATACGAGAAAGCAAAAGTTATGGAGAAATTAGATAGGATTGTTGTACCGGAAAAGTTGAGAAAAATAAATATGAAAGTGGCAAGCAGTTTTGATGCTCTTGGCCCTAGCGGAACCAACAATCAGGTTAAAACTGAAGGATATAAATTAGAATTTTGGAATAGCGCTGATAAGGATAAGTGCAGCATTGATTCAGAATAGTCATAGAATAGTCACGGGACTATTATTAAAACATTAGAAATCATCTGTCACCAAAAGATTTGTCTACAGTTGATTTCTCTCTTAAAGTGGGAGGAGCTAAGGTTACTCACTCTGTAGATATACGCTTTATCGGGCAAAGGCAAAACAAAGAAACAAGTTGAACAGTATAACTCAACATTTACTTTACAAGTGTATAAAATATTGCAAAATATGTACATAATGATAGGTACTAGAATATATTATGCTGACGTTTATGAGAATAAGTTATACGAAACCCTTTGTTTTCTGTTGTCTCCTACTAACTTTAGAAATTATATTGAATATTTTAAAATACGTAATAAGATTCTGTGGAACAAATTATGCTGACGTTCATAAGAATAAGTTTTGTTTTCATTGTTACAATTATATATAAGTCATAATCCTTTTTTTGTCATTCTGCTCTCAAACTTTGCTCGATAAACACCTTGAACTCTGTCTCATTAAATATTTTGATTAAAACGTGTATGAATATCTTGACTAATTCATCATACTTTTCCTTTTTTTTTGTTAATATCCAAGAAACTATGGAATATATTCGACACGTTAATAATTAACAATTTTTATTCCATGTTTATTTAATTTTTTCAAAAGTTTTATCACTTATATAAGTTTTGTTGCGACCTTTCCAACAAAGCTATATGCGAAGTCCACAGAAATGTCGTTGAATACAAGTCCGCATACAACAAATTGTAAACAACCTTGGTTAATCTGGGAAGCCGTCATCGACTGGAGCTAACATGAAACCCTTTGGAACGTCGTCAGTTCTGTTATGTCTTGTAATGCATATTGTGTTTAAGATTTAAGGATCTACGAGTTCCAATAATAATAATAATAAGGCGTCGGGAAGTGACGACTCCATCGCCCGCTGACGTAACAGTTATGTGATAAAACTGCTACGTCGGTACAGTCAGTCAGCGCCTTGCCAAGAGGTGTGAGCGCCGTGCCTAGGAAAAATTGTGGGTGCAAAAGTCCGTTTGTACAAATGACCAAACCACAAAATGGTGCCGGGTTTGGGCGTCTTCAGTTATTTGGCGCCCATAAAATGAATGATTGCACAAAGAATAGTAGGCCGCTGCCTGGGGGTAACCGGGGCGCGTTTGGAGCTGACGCTGGATGCAGCAGAATGCGGACCGCTAACCTAGCGCGAGGAGCTGCACGATCATCTAGCAGCCCCCGCATCCATCATCCCCACCAGAAAGCTTGATGTCAGTTGGGTCTTCTCGGATTCAGCAAGCCACTCGCCGCTGGTGGAACACGTCGCATGCGTTGGACAAAAACTATGAACGAAAACGCATTGCCGGCGTACTATAGGGCGAAAGGGGAAGAAACTGCGGAATAACGTATAGGGCTCGGATGCATTGCTTTTTTGCTGAGCTGGAGCCGTCAATTCCCGTCACATAAAAAAATCTGGAAGACCGAGTTTGGTACATCATGCGCTCGAAAATATTTGATGATGCCGAACTCGAACGACTACGACGTGAGGCTATTTCCTCATCGAATAAATCGGCTATGGCTGAGGATGCGGCTCCACAGGCGATAGACCAGCATCCACACGTAAAAGCCGCCATGTATCTTCCGATTTTGGTTGGTTCGGACGATGATGAAATAATCTTCCACGAACTAGAGAAAATGAGGAGCATCTTGGAAGAGGCGATTTTGCAAACGCGAAGCATGCCTTTCGAAAATCGACCGCAACTTCCCCGCATACTCCTAAGCAAGCGAAATCGGGCTGTCGTGAGGACTCTTAATCCAACTCTGGTGACCTATTTGAAAACCAGCCGGGATCTTTGCGAGACGGACTCGACGGATTTTGCCGTATTACTTCCCATGGCTGGACACGCTAATAGACAAAGTAGCACCATCACAGCCTGGGAAAAAAAGCCGAGGACCATGTCGCAAAGGTAAGTGCCCTTATTGGCAGACTGACAAGCTTCAGGTCAGGTAATAATATACCACAACGCCGGAAGAAGTGGCTGAAGCGGTCCGTAGGGCCGCGAACTGGAAAGGTCCCAGGCTCGACGGGCTGCATCATTACTGGCTGAAGGGGTTTTTAGTGTGTCACACTGTATTCGTCCGATATTTTCAAGAGGCTCTCGACCAGAGGTCGCTCCCGAGCCTCTTCACTACTGGAATCACTCCACATACATATAACATACCACAGACCCGAGCAAATACCGCCCCATCACGTGTCTACCCACCATATATAGGACACTTACATCCATTTTGAGCTCTAGAATCAATCGTCACCTGGAGCTAAATCAGGTGATATCGCGCGGAACCAAGGAACAACTATTAATTCACCTGGCAAAGTGGTGAAACGCAACCGTAGGAACTTCTCCGTTGCCTGGATAGACTAGAGAGAGGCGTTCGACTCGGTGCCCCATACATGGCTAAAGAGTGTCCTGGAACTGTACAAGAATGACTGTACAGTTAGAGATTTCCTTGAGCAGTGTATGGGGCAGTGGAGTACGATCCTTTTTCATCTGGGTGAGCGGATGACGGCTGCGGAAAGCCGCATAAGGTTAAGAATGGGTATTTTCCAGGGCGACTGCCTGAGTCCAATCTGGTTTTGTCTCTGTTTGAACCCTCTCGCTACTTTACTGGAGGTCTCCGGGAAGGGATTTTAGCTTCGGAAAGGAGGTACAAAAATGACCCACCTTTTCTATATGGATGACCTCAAGTTATTCGCCTCCAGTCGCTCTCATCTTATGGAATTGCTAAACATCACATGTGAATTTAGCATTTAGCATTATAATGGCGCTTGTGACGGATAAGTGTGCGGTCCTCCATGGTGAAAAGGGAATATTGCTAACTATTAGAGCATAGACTTATCTATGTAAATATACCAACAATGAAACTAAGCATATAATTTGGGTAGCCTATTTGTTTCGTTTTTTTTTATTTTCTTTCTTTTAAAATAATTTAAAAATCCTTATACAAGTTGCTTGTATTTACCTTAGTTATTATATCATTTTTTTTACTAATACAAAACTGTAGATATTGCTTCTATACGTATCCTTTTTGAAAAAAAAACGGCAAATTATACTTTCAGTCCAATTTAGTATGAATATGGGTATGCACATGTATATGTATATTATATATTAGGAATTTTCGGACATCAAGAGCGAGCGTGCACTCAGCCGCCCGAGCTGCTTCTGGGTAAGGGCTGGACTGAATACTAGTGCTATCACTGAGTCCGGTCCGTTTCACGGTTTCATGCTGCAGCACAGGCTATTCTTAAAAGATTTTCTTAAATTTATAATAATATTAAATTACTTTTAATTTAGTTATATTTATCTTTTGGCATTTAACTACTTTTTACTTGTTATGCTGCATGCTTAAACTGGAATAAATTGCATTTCTTTCTTTCTTTCTTTCTATTCCCGTCAACTTAAGTACCCTTTCAGAGGCTGAAACATACCGATATCTGGGTATGTCACAGAACATCGGTATCGATGAGGCTGGTACGAAACAGTCGGTTTGGGATGTGTTTTATGCACGCTTGACCAAAGTGCTTAACAGCCTTTTGTCCGTTGTTAATAAGACACACGCATATAATGGCTGGGTCATGCCTGTCCTCATGTATACCTTTGGCATACTTAGGTGGACTCAGACTGAACTTAACGCCCTGGATAGTAAAGTCCGCACTAACATGACGTCCCATAGACTGCATCATCCGAGATCGTCGGTAATGAGGCTATACTTGCCGCGAAAGCATGGCGGGCGTGGCTTCCTAAGCGCGCTCACTATGCTTAATCACGAAGTGTGCAGCCTCTGTCATTACTTCCTGGCGAGATCGGATAATCCATTCCATAATGACGTCATTTCTAGTGATAAAGGGCTTACCCCTCTATCCTTAGCCAATGAGCAATGGCAGGACCCGGCAGTACATAGCATTTCCGACCGGCAAACCATATGGAAGGAGAAGGAGCTTCACGGGAGGTACTACAGGGCTCTACATGAGACCTTCGTAGATATAGTCGCCTCCTTCAACTAGTTACGTTTCTGTGACCTCTTCGGGGAAACCGAGGGTTTTGTCTGTGCAGTACAGGATCAGTTTATTAAGACCAACAACTATCGGCGATACATCACTGTCGACATCTTTCAAACTTGTCGTCATCCCGGGAAGTCACTTAGGCATGTCATCTCCGGTTGTTTGGTGCTTTCTAACTCTGAGTAGTTGCACAAACACAACCTAGTAGCCAGAATTCTACACCAGGAGCTCGCTCTGAAATACGGTCTCGTGGAGCGGAAATTTCCTTATTACAAGTACTTGCTGGAAGCCGTGCTCGTAATATGACCGCGCTAGGCTCTACTGAGACGGGGCCACCATCACAGATAGGACTATTCTTGCAAATAAGCCTGATATTGTGCTGATGGACCGGGCACAGTAAAGGATATTTTTGGTCGACATTACCATTCCATTTGACGAGAACCTCGTGAAAGCCGAAACAGATAAACGAACAAAATATCTGGACCTGGCTCACGAGGTGACATGTGGGGTGGTCTGCCGACCGAAATTATTCCTTTAGTCATCTCTGCGAATGGGCTAATCCCAGTCAGCCTCTCGGGTCATCTGAGGCGACAGGGACTCCGTGACGGAGCGCTCCGGGCTCAAATGCAGAAGGCGGTGGTCCTTGATACCGCCCGCGTCGACCGCCGGTTTCTTTCCCTTTCCCCCTAACCCTCGGTCGTTTGATCTACCCTGCCGAGGGCTTACATCTGGTTGGACCTTTAATTATTTATGTATTTTTTGTATGGGGTGTAGTGGGGTAATAGCGTTTGCATCCGTCAGCCGACTATTTACCATAATGGACGAAGCATATTTGATGGCGTGAATCCCTACAAATCTCTCACCAGTGGCTCCAAGTAACTGTTATGCACACAGCAACCCCACCTCGGTAAACCGCGTCAGCTCGCGGGATGAATCTGAATGAGGGTGGTCTGCTACTATCAGGGCAGACTTTGTGACGGATTTCTCCCGTCTATAGCATGAAGTATATCGCGGCGAGGAAGGAGACCTAGGGCGATAGCAGGGAGCTACAGTGACCGTCAGCCAAACACATCATCTGAACTCTTCTCCAATCGTAGTGGTTTTCACTCCATTGGGTTAAGAAGTGGGAAGACGAGTGTGTGCACCTGTGTATGCGCGAGCATTTGTGGACCTAAATATATCCTGCGCCAATAACTGTTTTCGAATAAGGACTCCGAGACATCATAAGTCCTGTGGCGATGGACTAAGGTAGAGAGGTCGTGTCATGATGCTTCCTGGCTTTGTCTGAAGTCTGCACACAGGCGGCTTGGGTGATGATGGTCGTTTCTACGCTGAATCTGGGATAACACCGTGGATTCGGCAGCACCCCGAGCGTCGAAGCAGCCCTATTTAGGGAAGCACTGATTCCCCTGCTCAACCGGGGAAGGAGCTAAAAAAGGTGCCCTAATAATTGCTTATTCCACCCATATTTTGGAGGTAGTAACCACGGCTACCTACGCATCCCTTACTTCGTGGTCGAAGAAACAGTGCAAGTGTCCTACTCGATAATGCCCATAATCTCTCTCCAGAACGTAAGACCGCAATTGTAGCTCGTGAACTGGGACGGTATAAGATATATATAGCTGCGCTTAGTGAAACTCGCTTGGCAGATGAAGGCGAGCTCGAAGAACACGGTGACGGTTATAAGTTCTTCTGGAAAGGCACACCAGCTACAGAACCCAGACGCTCTGGTGTTGGATTTGCAATCAGAATGCAAATTGCTAATAGATTGGAAGAGAGTTCACAATACATCTCGAACCGTACCATATCTTTGCGTCTACATTTGATAAATTCTAGATACTTGAATTTGATCAGCGTTTATGCGCCAACAATGGACAAGGATGACGAGATTAAAGGTGAATTTTATAAAGAACTTACCAATGTGCTTACAAAAATACATCCAACAGAGCAACTCTTACTGCTTGGAGACTTTAACGCGCGCGTTGGCCATGACTGTGATGCTTGACCAAAGGTACTAGGTAGACATGGTGTCGGTAGCATGAACTGTAATGGAGAATTGCTGCTTAGTCTGTGTGCTCAGTTTGAATTGATCATAACAAACACTATTTTTCGTCTCCCAGCTAAGCACAAAACTACCTGGATGTATCCGAGGTCGAAACATTGGCATTTGATAGACTACGTGATCGTTCGACATAAAGATATCACCCAAGTTAAAGTGAGTCGTGTCATGCGTGGATCTAACTGTTGGACCTATCATCGACTAGTGGTATCTAGACTCGAACTCCGATTGCGTCCACCGCGGAGGGCCTGTAGAGCAAGACCTACTAGCTTCGATGTGGAGAAGTTGCAAGCTCTTGAAGTGCAGAATGTTTTTGCTGAGGTAATAAGTAAAAGTATCCCGCACCTTGATATACATACTGGTAATCTTGAAGATGATTGGAACACTCTCTCTTCTCATATATTTGATGTAAGAACGCAAGTCTTGGGCCTGAAAAAGCGCTTTAACGAGGACTGGTTTGATGAGAATGATGAGAAGTTAGCTGTTATTTTGGCAGAGTATTTGCAATGGCTCTCTGATACTAAGCAGCTCGGTACTTTTTATGCGGAAGTAAGGAAACTGGTCGGGCCTAAGCATAGAAGTAGTGTTCCGTTAAAGTCACGCAGTAGTGAGCAGCGTTTAACAGCGAAATAAGACGTGTTAAAGCGATGGGCTGAGCACTTCATAGAATTTTTAACAAGGACCGAGTAGCTGACATTGGATTTATCAGCAACGTCTTGCCTCTTCCGCAAGTTTCCGAGTTAGAAGAGCCACCAACATTGCAAAAAGTTATCGATGTCATTCAAGTGCAGCCAAATAGTAGGGCGGTTGGAGTGGATAGTATTTCTGGTGAGTTGTTTAAGTATGGAGGAGAGCAGCTATACACTACGGTATGGAAACTTTTTGTCCGGATATGGTGTGAAGAACAAGTTCCATTCGTATTTAAGATGTCGCGCATTTGCTCCTTAAATAAAAATAAAGGTGAAACATCTGACTGCAACTCCTACCGTGGTATGTCGCTCCTTTCTACGCTTGGGAAAGTATTTGCCAGGGTGCTTCTTAACCGACTCATTCCTATTTCGGAAGCGTTGTAACCAGAAACCCAATATGGTTTTCGTCCCGGAAGAGGTACTTGTGAAGCTATCTTTTGCGTACGTCAACTGCAGGGAAAAAGTCGCCAGCAGCATCAGCCGAGAAAGCATTTGATAGCATACCTCGTGAAGCGTTATGGATAATTTTCTTAAAATTGGGATGTCCGGAAAAGTATGTACGAGTAGTGAGTCTTCTACACGATGAAATGACCTGCTGCGTTTCCGTAAATGGTTAACAAACAGAATTTTTCACGTTACCTGCGGTGTCAAGCAAGGTTGTGTCCTGGCGCCAATGTTTTTTGCTCTATATTTTGCAGTAGTGGTTAGGGATGCTATAGATACTCTGCAAGAAGGGATACGTATTCGTTTCCGCACCGATGGCAATCTTTTTAGTTTAAATCGACTGCGGCACAGACTAAGGGGTCTTGCGACGTAATAACTAAAATTACGTACGCGGATGATTTGTGCTTTGTGACGGATTCCCCAAATTCTCTCCAAAGATTGATGACTAGTCTTGATGAGTCATACCGTAAATTTGGCCTCAAAGTCAGTGTCACAAAGACCGAAGTGATAGCTCCCATTCTGAACCTTTGTGGATCCAGCTTAATCAAGCCGTTCTGAATTGTGTAGAAAAGTTCAAGTACTTGGGAATCGTAATAACATCTAAATGTGACCTTGAAGCTGAAATTAAGGAAGAATCGGTGCTACATCAGCTGCTTTCGGAAAATTGAGATCCAGGGTTTTCCGTTCACATGATTTCAGGTTACCCACTAAGATAGCAATCTATAGGGCAGTTGTTTTGCCAAACCTTTTATATTCCGCTGAGTCTTGAAGTTTGTATCGGAGGCACATACGAATTCTGAATAGATTCCATATTCAATGTCTCCGTAATATCGTGGGTACACGTTGGCCCGACCGTATCAGGAACACGAAAGTCCTACGCCAAAATAACATATGTGGTATGGAGGCACTCCTGATGCAACGGCAACTGCGTTGGTGTGGTCATGTGTTTCGGATGGCTGACAATAGAGTGGCAAAACGCGTCATGTACTCTGAGCTTCAAGTAGGCAAGCGCAAACAAGGCGGGCAGCTCCTAAGATATAACGATGTATTAAAGAGGCACATGAAAAAATCCAACATCGAGCCCTTCTCTTGGGAGTACCTAGCTAGCTACCGGCAAAAATGGAGGCAACTTGTAAAACAAAATATTAAAAAGTTAAATATATGCGATAAATTCCGTAAAAACTAGTATTATTTCAATTTGTAGTGTTTGCGTAAATATAAGAAATCATTAGGTGAGAACACCGTCGCAGTAATTATATTGTATAGCCGCAGGTGGTCGGGCTTTAAGTTCCTCTCGTTTAGAATCTAGATCCTGTACGCGTTTGGCTTCGAAGGTGTTAAATACCCGACGTTTAGAGCTCTTTACAGCACCCATGATCACGGAGGGTACTGAGATGTTCAACGTCCAGATGTCATAGTTAACCGCAGTTACCATAGATTAAAATTTAACTTTTGTTCCGATCTACACAGTATGAACTTATGGTATCTTGAAGTCTTGCAGTTGTATGCTTGGGTTGGATTTAATTTTATTTATTATAGGATCCCAAGCAGATGGTAGCACCCAGCCATCTTTTCTATTGAGATTAGGATGTTTTTTGATTTTAATAGCGTCGTGAATCATGCTTGGAAGGAATCGGTATACTTTAGCGAAGATTTGTGGTCTATCAAATCTGATGCAGTGACGGAGGCGATCCTGTACGTGTTCACAGACTGCAGACTTCCCGGAGCGTCGATTCTTCACATCAGCTATATGTTCTTTAACGCGGGTTTTAATTGATCTTTTAGTTTGTCCTATGTAGGAGAGACCACATTCAAATCAAGATGGTAAAAACTGACCAATCTTCTTCGGCGGCTTGAAGTATGTTTTGATGGAAGCGCGCTTCAATATGTAGACAATCTTGTCAGTGAATCCTCTAACATATGGCAGTACAGCAGGTACACGGTCGACTGTGGCCGGCTTCAGACGTTCACTGTGACGTAGGCGCGGGACCCGAAGCTTGTTGTCGTGGAAAACTTGCTTGACGTGGTGGAGCTCGGCAGCCAGGTGTTTACTGTCACAGATCCCTCGTGCTTTCAGAAACAAAGATTTACCCACTTTAGCTAACTGAGAAGGATGGTAGTAGGAATCACCGTTTAAATATCTATCTGTATGGGTCTTTTTTCTATAAACTAAAAGATCAATTAAAACCCACGTTAAAGAACATATAGCTGATGTGAAGAATCGACGCTCCGGGAAGTCTGCAGTCTGTGAACACGTACAGGACCGCCCCCGTCACTACATCAGATTTGATAGACCACAAATTCTCGCTAAATAACACCGATTCCTTCCAAGGATGATTCGCGAGGCTATTTAAAATCAAAAAACATCCTAATTTCAATAGAGAAGATGGCTGGGTGCTACCATCTGCTTGGAATCCTATAATAAATAAAATTAATTCCCAACCCAAGCATACAACTGCAAGAATTCAAGATACCGTAAGTTCATACTGTGTAGATCGGAACAAAAGTTAAATTTTTATCTTTCTATGACATTTGGACGTTGAACATCTCAGTCCTCCCCGTGACCATGGGTGCTGTAAAGCGCTCGAAACGTAGGGTATTTCTAGTTAAATATACGTGTGAAAATCCGTAAAAACTAGTATTATTTCAATGTGTAGTGTTCGCGTAAATACAAGAAATCATTAAGTAAATATACATCTAAAAACAACAACACTTATTTTATATTTAATTAAACAAGCTCTGGACCACGTATGTAGTGTTCCAGTGGCGCGTAACCAGATAATAAAGCCTTCCCAATACAGTACATAGGAGTCCGTTGACACTATCTCGCACGCGTCACATCATGGAGTCACTCTCTTCCGCACTACTTCAAATTGCAGGTGTAAAACGCTTGGCAGCACGCCTTAAGAAGGGTTTTCTTTTTTCTTCAGCTTTTTTGTACACCTTGAAAACTCGCGAGTCAGCATGTTGCACCTCACTGCTAACGCTCTAATTTCTCGTTCAATATCCATGTCATCAGATAGGTCCTGTAACACAGTGCCCCAGGTATTTAAATTTGGGGAATCTACTTAAAGGTACTCCTCCAAACCTGAACAGTGGGATAGCGTGGGCTTCTTTATTCTCTGCCTTGAAAACAAGTAGTTCACTTATTTTGGATTTATACCTGAAGCCATGGGTTTCTGCATATCTCTCACATAAATCTCGAGTGCCCTGATCGAAGGGATCAGCAGCATCATGTCGTCCGCGTAACTGATACGGTTTACGAAGTTACCATCTATCGAGCATCCGACGGCAGTTTTGCTAAGCTCATCGATCAATCCATTTATATATATATAGGTTAAAGAGCCTCGGTGAAGTTAAGCCTCCCTGTCTCACACCACACTCTAACCTATACTCACTTAAGTATGAGCATTCCCACCATGTAAGTTGTGTATTTGATTGTTTGTGGTACCAATACCTTAATATATTGACTATCTCACTAGGCGTGCTCGTTCCCCTCCGAAGCATATCCCATAATAGGTTGTATGAGACCAGATCAAATGGCTTCAACAAGTCCGAAAAACAGGCGTAGACAGGCGATTTTCTTGTAATATAATACTGGACGGTATGCTAGAGTCGTAGACTTGCAGTTTCAATGAACAGTTCGGGTCAAAACCCAAACTGCGCCTCATGTACCTGTATATGTTTACTTAGTTGATGATCAAGCAAACCATCCAATACTTTCGCTATCGCAGTAGCTAGCGAGATCAGTCTATAATTGTTCTTGTCGGCAGCATCCCCGGTATTATTCTTTAGAACTGGTACCACTATGGTCATCATAAATTTCTGAGGTTAAAATTCATGCCTTATACACACACTAAAGAACATAGTCAATACCCTAGGCAGATGAACTTCCGCGTACTGCAGGTTCTCAATACTGAGGTCATCATATCCAGGTGGTTTACCACGTGTCATATTTTTTTGACATTTGTGTCTTTTTTCGCAGTAAATCTGGCAAATGCACTGTACGATTTCTCCTTAATATCGAACACCCACAGCACCGATCCTAATGGAGATTCCACTTTCATGTGTTCCCTAAAAATTTCTGCGATATGACGGGGCTCACTCTTACCATCGATACTCACAGGTAGGTATGATGCTGTTTCCGGCTTCTTTGTTTGTTTCCGAAAATTCTTAAAATCTTTTTCTTTGTGGTGAGTAGCCAAAATATCCATTTTAATTTTTTCTCATTGTCTTGAAAAGACTTAAGCTTTGATTTAAAACACCTCCCAGCTTCTCGCATACTGTCATATACATAACCCGCAGGGCTTACCATACAGAAATTACATATGGAAACTGCATCGTGCCTCCTGATGGACCTCTGTTATGATCCTATTCAACCCAACAACTACTTTGCGTTTACTACGCTTTCTTATCTCATAGCTGGTTTCAGCAGCTTCTCTAAAGATGTAAACAATATTTTTATACAACCTATCAATTACAGTTCTATGATCTACATTTATACATACTTTATCCGCACAAAATCTAAAATCTACTGGACAATAAATTTTTCTTAAATTATTATAACATATTTTACTATGTATATTAATCTGATCGAAAAATGTTGTAACAAGATGAAGTGGAGTAAGAGGGTCTCACCCCACTTCACCTTGTTACAACATATTTCTTTATATTGCATTTTAAATGGCAAATTGCCTAACTTAAAATCTACTTCCAGTGGAAAATGATCTGACCAATAAACATCAAAGCATACCTTAAAATTTAATACAAATTGCCAAGCTGCCTCTGTTACCAGTCAGTGATCAAGCCATCTGCGGCAGTCCTTTTTAATTTCACTTATATAAGCGTATATAAGCATCTCTTATATAAGCGTATGTGTCTGATGTCGTTTTAAATGGACCACATCTGCACAGTCACCTGCGCTCCTCGCAGAAATTGGATAACTAATTATGAACTTATTCTCCGGGATGCGCAATAAGATCACCAAGATTAATTGCAGATTCAATTTCGCAACTCTCAATTACAGCTTCTGTTTCACTTAATACCTCTGTAAACTCAATTAAATTATCTTGACTGTCTGTAGGCATATACGCCAAAAAAAAAACAAGAAAAAATGGTTATTCGCACATACTTTAAGAGCTGTCAGTCTAACACTATTACACGGAATGATTTTAACTGACGAAAACACACTTTAATTCCACATTATCGCCACCCCGCCATAGGGTCACTCACGGAGTATGCTGGTTGATGTTTCCACCGCTGACTCTCTCATGTATTCAAAGTCACTGTCAATATTCCCTATATATGCAATTTCATGCGGTAATAACTATGTCTCCCGAAGAGCGCTTACGTGTGCTGTCTTACATAATTCCGTCACCCCGTCCACTGATCTCGTAACTGACTTGCAATTGAAACTAATAACTAATAAGTTTTATACTGTGATTATCGTTTATATCCATACTATACTTTGTACTAACTTTTACCTACTACTCTAGCTTGTAGCAGTTAATTTCCTGACATTAAAATTAATAAATAGCCAAAACGGGATACCTTCAGGCTAAAGATTCTTGTCCAGGAACATTTCCGTCATATGCCTGGGAACAAAGACTTTATAATAATTGTAATCTTTTTGACGTTCTATTTTAATTTCTACCAGTTGCACAGCAACATTCGTTTTGCACCAAATATAATCAGCAATGTCCTGAGTTGAAGTCTCTCTATCAACATTGTTTATATAAAACGTAATTCTTATATTTGCCGCCTTAAATTTACCCGTAGGATCTTTTGCCTGTCCCTATAATCCAATAAATCTGTTCCTAAGATTTTTCTTTTGCACCATAATCCATTCTTCATCCCTTTTATTCAGAAATTCCGCAGATTGAGACTGAGCGCCTGGGCCTAAATTCGGCTTGAAAGGCTAAATATGTAAACCAATATGGAGAAAATTGGGAGACGATAAGGTAATAAACTTTTTTTTTAAATAATATATTAAGAAGTATTAAAAATTTTGTTACTTGGATTATTTATCAAGTTTCCTTCTTTACTATATTCAAACCAATTAGTAGATTAATTTTTTCATCTATAAGCGATAAATTATAATTGAATTTCTGAACTATTTGTGTAACTTTCGTTATTTAATAGCTGTTAGATTCTTGATTAATCCCTGCCTACCTTACATTTCATTCAATCATTACACTTTACAGTCCGCCAAAAGCTCACTGCTGAAAATCCTTCATTGTTTGACTCATAATACGCGCCACAATTGTTACGCTTGACAGGCGTGTTGGCCATCCCATTTTTTCTGGTTTTCATTAGAAAGATGCTGCTGGCCATCTCCTGTATTTTTTAAAGGTCGCGGTTTTTGTAGTAAACCGCGGCCTTTAGTGCTATAACACAACCCCTAGTCATTGTGCCATAGAGTCGTCTAGCCGTTTTTTACAATAGTAATGTTACGAGCTTGAGGTTCGTGACAATAAAAGTTGCCGATAAAATTACCTAAATTAACACTTTAATTTACTTTACACAAATTAAAACTTAAAACACTAGTAATTAAACACACTAATTCACTTAATTCCACTCTTGTGTCGCCGAGTTCAACTCTCCCCGATCGCATCTTGCAGCGCCTACTTATATAAATTAGCAAAATATCCAGAATGTTCAAGTAAACACGCGCAAGGTACCGAGAGTTCGAGTTTTAAACTTCAAGAAGTTTAGTTCTTCGGTTCGAGACTAGATGGCGCTAGTGCGCCGATTTTAGCGCGTAACACTGCCCCCTCCTAAGACATGCTCGTCCCGAGCATTATCGGTCCCATAATAACGCGCTAGGCGATCCACATGGACGATCTTAGGAGTCCCTCTTGCGCCTTTCTGTATCCGGTAGGTTACATCGTTGATCCTGGTCACAATCCGGTACGGGCCGTCCCATTTAGCTTGAAGCTTAGGAGATTTCCCTTTGCTGCGGACTGGATTGTGCAACCACACAAGTGAACCTTCGTCGAACCCTTTGTTGTTCATTTTGCGGTCATACCGGGTTTTCATCTTTTCAGACATTTGCTGGCCCGATTGTCTGACGTGCTCATAAACGTCATTCATTTTGTTCCGCAAGTCATTTGCATAATCGGTTATACTGCGTGGAGCATCAGGTGGTATCCCGGTGATCAGGTCTGCAGGCAGCCGTAATTCTCTTCCAAAGTTTGCGAAAGCTGGTGTCACTGCTGTAATTTCGTGAACAGCGCTTCGATATGACAACAAAAACGGTTGTATGTGCTTGTCCCAATCTCGTTGCCGATTGTCTACAACTTTTGCTAGGTACCTCTCCAATGTCTGATTAAATCGTTCTACCATTCCATCAGATTGCGGGTGATAAGAAGTCGTTCTTGTTTTATGAGTACCCATAACTCGGCAAGTTTCCTGGAATATTTGAGACTCAAAATTCCTTCCTTGATCGCTATGAATCTCTAAAGGTACACCAAAACGACAGAAAACTTCATGAACTAGCTTATCAGCAACTGTTGAAGCTTCTTGATTTGGAATGGCGAAGACTTCTAGCCATTTAGTGAAGTAATCCACCACAACCATGAAATAACTGTTACCGCTTTCACTCTCCGGAAACGGCCCCGCCACGTCAATGGCTATTCTCTCCCATGGTGCACCAACATTGTACAACTTCAATGCACCTCTACTACGAGTCTGAGGTCCCTTTACGGCCGCACAACTAGTACATTTGCGACACCAGTCCTCGACATCGTTTCGACAGTGGACCCAGTAAAACCGTTCTCGGATTTTCAGTAGAGTTCGTTTAACTCCCAGATGGCCTCCTGAACAATCATTATGGTACAGCTGTAGAACATCCGGTACTTTAGCTTTAGGGACAACCATTTGCAAATGACAGCTGTCTCCCCGAACGTTTTCCCATTTACGACACAGAACTCCATCCTGAAGCAGCAAGCTGTCCCACTGGGCCCAATAGCTTTTAGTGGTCGAACTCATCGCTGAGACGTCACTCCACTTGGGCTTGGGAGCACTGGCCTTTATCCATTCCAGAATCGGCTTGATGTCCGGATCTTCCTGCTGTGCATGTCGTAGGCTGTCCTTCCACCCGTTGCTGAGGTGGTCTGTTCTGAGCATCCTCACGGATACCACTTCCTTTCCTTGCCTACTACAATGGTTGCCATCTTCAGGACAAGGTCTTCTTGACAATGCATCTGTGTTGCCGTGAGATTTCCCGCTGCAGTGTCTGATAGTAAAGTCGTATTCCTGCTGCTGCTGGGCGGTGCTGTTAGCCGCACTTCCTTTCTGAGACCGTTCACCTTCCCTTCCTAGGGTGTACTTCGGGCAGCTGGACCGAAGATGGCCACTTTCCCCACAGCCATAGCACCTAGGGCTGTATCTTCTATTGTGGTCGCGAACCGTAACTGCTGCAACCTCCCTAGCGGGAGGTGAACGACGATCCTGTCGCCGCCAGGCAGTGCCGTTAGCTGCACTACCCTCCAGATATCGTTCACTTTCCCTTTTTAGGGTTCGCTTAGGGCAGCTGGATCGAAGATGGCCTTTTTCCCCACAGCCATAGCACCTTGGGCTGTATCCTTTGTTGCGGTCGCGAACTGTAGCTGCTGCAACCTCCCTGACGCGATGGGAACGATGATCCTGCCGTACGGCTTCCACTTCCAGTGCATGGGCCAAGGCGTCCTTAAGCATCTCGTGGTGCCCGAGCCTCACAGCAGCTCTGACTTCCAGGTCGCGGATGCCGTCGATGAATGTCTGCACCAGGTTCCCTTCAATGAGCGCAGGTACAGACCGGTATGCTTTTCGCACCAGCTTCTCCACTTCTAGAGCCCACTGCTGCAGGTTTTCGTTGATGCGCTGCACACGATCTTTAAGCTGCGCACGAAAGACGTGTTCCAGGTGAGCGTCACCATATCTCGCCTCCAATGCCTCAAGGAGTTGCTCATAAGTCACTTCCTCACCGAGAGCTTCCAGAACTGTTAAAGCCTGGTCGCGTAGGCCTAGTGTGAGAGCAGTCATGGCCAGACTTTTATTCCAGCCGTTCGCCTTCATAACAGCCTCGAACTGGATTTTGTAGGCTGACCAGGAAGAGGTACCGTCGAACGGTGGCACCTTGAACCCACGTAGCGAAGGTGTTGTAGCTACTACGGGAGCTGTAGCTCCATCTCCAAGTTTGAGTTCGTCCAGTGATTTCTTCATGTCAGCCATTACGTTGTCAACCCGATTGTTTACTTGGTCGATTCGAGTTTCAGCTTTCTCGATTCGGTTTTCAGCTTTCGCGATTTGGGTTTCAGCTTCCGACAGGCGTTTGTCATGCTGAGCAACCCTATCCTTCACCTCCTTTATCTCCTTCCCGAAGGTAGCGTGAAGGTCCTTCATGAGGAGCATCTGTTCCTCCTGTCGGCGGGCCTGTTCCTCTTGTCCGCTCTGCAGCTGCTCTTTCAACTGACGGACCTGTTCCTCCTGTCCGCTCTGCAGCTGCTCTTTCAACTGACGGACCTGTTCCTCCTGTCGGCGAGCCTGCTCCCTCGTCGGCTACGCTGAATGTATGTGGAGGAATGAATGATAAGATGGATGAAGTATGCGAAATGATGAATGACAGAGGAATAGATGTGTTATGTGTGAATGAGACGAAACGAAAGGGAAAGGATGCCACTGCACATGGCACGTATACCGCGTATTGGTCTGGTGTAGGCGAGACCGAACGGGCATGCCAGGGAGTCGGTTTCATCCTTTCAGAAAGAATGGGTCAATGTGTGAAAGAGTATGAATGTGTAAGCCCGAGACTGCTATGGATACGAATGAAAGTGGGCTTAAAGAAGCTGTTCCTGCTAGGGGTGTATGCCCCAGACATGTCTAAGTCCACTTACATCCGAGAGCAGTTTTGGGACATGGTAAGGATGGTCTTGACAAAATGTAAGGAAAATGAAAATATTATTATGTTAGGAGACTTTAATGGAAGGGTTGGGGTGAAGAGGTCTGGTTATGAAAGGATATTGGGAACGTTTGGTGATGAAAGTATAAATGAGAATGGTGAAGACCTCCTCACCGTATGTGCGGAAAAGAATCTTTTTGTGACGAATACTTTTTTTCGTCATAAGAAGATTCACATGTATACATGGGAAAGAGGTGATGATAGAAGCATGATAGATTTCGTAATTGTGGATGAAAGAATGAGGAGCGCAGTCGTAGATACAAGGGTTTACCGGGGGTCCAACGTAGGGACGGATCATTACTTGGTCTTATGTCGAATTAATGGTCTTTTCAAGCGTTGGCGGCATCGGACATCTGTATCTACCACTGCGTTACAGCGTATAAGAATAGAGAAGTTACAAGATGAAGATGTGATAGAGAAGTATAAATGTAGACTGAGAGAAAATATTAGATGTTTGAATGAGTTGTGTATGAATGATTTAGACTTGAATACTGTGTGGGATAATATTAAGAAAGGTTTGGTGGATACCGCCACCGAAGTATGCGGTGTAAGTAAGAGAACAAATGAAAGGAAAAGTAATACGTTATGGTGGGATGATGAGGTACGGGTGGAAGTTGAATCAAAGAAGAAAGCATGGTTAGATTTATTAGCACCCAAAGCTGGTAATTCTTCTGGTATGAATGATGAGATTGAAAGAAAAAAGGTAGAATTTAGACGTCTAAATAAGAGAGTTAAAGAAGTTGTTGAAAGGAAAAAGAAAGAAAGAACGGATAAGAATGATAGAAGGATATCTGATAATTTCCAGGCTAACAAAAAAAATGTTCTGGAAACTCGTAAGAACTGCCAGGAGAAATACAAAACAGCCTATAATAAATGCTATAAGAGACGAGAATGGATGTATTCTGAATGATGAAATTTCGAATTTAAACAGATGGAAGGAATACTTTGAAAGCGTGTTTATGAGTGAAGAGTCGTATGAATTAAATGAACTAGAAATTCCGAAAGAAGTGGAAAGGGGTATGGAGATAAGTGTAGATGAAATAATGAAAGCAATGAAAAGCATTAAAGCAGGTAAGGCAGCTGGATATGATAGAGTATCACTCGAGATGCTAAGGGCTGGAGAGGGAGTGGTGGCAGGCCTGCTGTACACCTTGTTTAATTTATGTTGGGAATTAAAACGGGTACCGGATGACTGGTGTAAAGCAGTTATAGTACCAATATATAAAAGAAAAGGGTCACAGCAGGACTGCAAAAACTACCGCGGTATCAGCTTGCTTAGTATTGTGGGTAAACTGTATGCTAAGGTGTTAATTGAAAGAGTTATGAAAGAAACTGATGGAAAAATTTGGGATGTGCAAGCGGGTTTTAGAAAGGGATTGGGGTGTACAGATCAAGTCTTTTCCATGCGCATGATTGCGGAGAAGTTTTTGGCCAAAAACCAGAAAGTTTTTTGTGCGTTCATGGACTTGGAAAAGGCTTATGACAGAGTGGACAGGAATGTGTTATGGCAAACACTGAACTCATATGGGTTGAGCGCTGGTTTGATACAGGCATTAAGGTCTCTTTATAGGGACTCTAGTGCTTGTGTCAGGATCAATGGGGTCTACTCGGACTGGTTTGGCATCCAAAAAGGTGTCAGACAGGGCTGTGTGTCTTCCCCTTGGCTGTTCAACCTATTTATGGACCGGTGTTTGCAAACTTTGAAAGATGAAGAATGTGGGTTAAGAATGGGCGAGTTAACCGTCAAATGCCTTTTGTATGCCGATGATCAAGTCATACTTGCGTCATCGGCGGCAGAGTTGCAAATGATGGTTACATTAATGAACTGAGAATTAAAAGAAAGGGGAATGAAAGTGAACGCAAGTAAGACGAAAGTGATGGTTTTTGAAAGAGAAGAAAGCAAAACGGTATGTGAAATAAGAATAGAAGGAGAGTTGATTGAGCAAGTGGATGAGTTTGTGTATTTAGGATGTGTATTTAGCAGGGATGGTAGATATGATAGGGATATAGAACGACGAGTAAATGCAGGGAATAGAGTGAATGGGGCACTACACTCTATTATGAAGAACCAGAATTTGTCAAAACAGGCACGTATGGTAATTCATAATGCTGTGTTAGTCCCTACTTTAATGTATGGTAGTGAAAGCTGGGTGTGGCAGAAGAAGCACGAAAGTAGAATAAATGCTGTAGAAATGCGGTCTTTAAGGAATATGCTGGGGTGT
Source organism: Parnassius apollo (assembly GCA_907164705.1). NCBI lineage: Eukaryota > Metazoa > Arthropoda > Insecta > Lepidoptera > Papilionidae > Parnassius > Parnassius apollo. The sequence goes on from CAJQZP010000975.1 coordinate 7,275,733, forward strand.
AATCTGAATGACAGGGTGAGAAATTGCGTGATAAGAGATAAATGTTGTATGCAAGATGATGTTGTGACCAGGATTAAGAAAGGAATGCTTCGGTGGTTTGGTCACGTAGAAAGAATGAATGAGGAAAGAGTGACAAAGCAAATTTATATGGCAGATGTGAATGGCCGAGTCGGGAAGGGACGCCCTAGGAAAAAGTTTATCGACCAAATTGGCGATATTTTGAAAATGGGCCACGTTAGAAGTAACCATATCCGACGAGAATGTATGCGTAGATATATGGATGTAAAGGAGGCGAAAGAGGTATGTCAGGATCGTGCCAAATGGAAGTCCGTAGTCTCTGCCTACCCCTCTGGGTGACAGGCGTGAGTGTTTATGTTTATGTTTTATGTTATGATCAAATAAATGGTCTTTGATGATTATCTTAAATATAAATAACGGTCACATTAATAGATCCCTCGAGAAACCATATACCAATTTTACATTTTTTTTAAATAAAATATTAAAATAAAAGTTAGAACGCTCTTAATTTTCAGCGCTGAGAACTTGATGAAAGACTGTAATGTCGGCGCACGTCATCGCGCCTCGGCCAAAATGATGGACTCGCGGGGGCGCGGACCGGTCGCTGACGTGGCGTGCAACAATCCCCTTTGTTCTCGCACAGCTGTTGTTTTTTTTTCCTAAAGTAATCAACGTTTTATTTTTTTTTGCTGTGTTCATATAAAAGTAAAATGGCAGATAATTTAAAAACTTTATTGAAGAAGCGTAGTTCTATAAAATCAAAGCTTACAATTTACAGCAATTATTTAAATTATTTAATAAACGCACAGCTCTTGTTTTTTTTCCTAAAGTAATCAACGTTTTCTTTTTTTTTTTTGCTGGGTTCATATAAAAGTAAAATGGCAGATAATTTAAAAACCTTTTTGAAGAAGCATAGTTCGATAAAATCAAAGCTTACAATTTACAGCAATTATTTAAATTTAATTAAAAGTAGCTCTGATATTTCTGAATTGCAACGTCTAGACATAGCGGAGCGATTTAATAAATTCGAAACCTTACATTCCGAATTTGACGAATTACAAACAAACATCGAAGTACTTGCCGATGATGCCGGGTCTGCGTTAGCTAAGTGTGAGGACTTTGACCGTCAATTCTTCAATCTGGTGGCCATCACGCGCAGCCTGCTCCGTGCTTCGTCCAGTGGTGCTGGGTTGGAGACGGGTTTCAAAGTTGCTGACTCAGGTGCACACTGTTCTAATAAGAATAGTTTTGTTCGTTTGCCTAAAATTGATTTGCCTCATTTCGATGGGAACTACCAATGCTGGCTCGAATTTCGAGAATAATTACGTCATTAATTCACGACAACTCTAGTATCAATGAAATAAACAAGTTCCACTATTTGCGCGCTTCATTGCATGGAAACGCAGCCTTAGTTATTAAAAATATTGATTTTAAAGGCGATCATTATAAAATTGCGTGGGACATGTTGTGTGAGCGGTATAACAACAATCGCCTTCTTGTGAATAGTCATGTGCAAGCTTTATTTGATGTCGATTCTATAGTCAAGGAGTCAAGTTTCTCAATCAGAAACCTCGTAGATACAATTAATAAAAATGTAAGGGCACTAACAAAATTAAATCAGCCCACTCAATATTGGGACACATTATTAATATACGTCATGACTAAAAAATTAGATTTGACAACAAGTCGTGACTGGGAAGAGCATAGGAACAATATTATAAGAGATGATCCTACTTTGATGCAATTTTGTTCTTTTTTTAAGTAGAAAAGCGGATTGGTTAGAGTCTGTCGAGTCAAATATCAATTCTTCTCTGACTAATACTATTGTAGCTTTAAATAATAGTCATACATATAAACATTCTAATTCTAAAGTCACTCTAGTTAATAAAAAATCAGATAATAATTTTAATAAAATAAATAAATGTCCACTTTGCTCCCAGGCTCATACATTATATAAATGTAAATCCTTTAGAAATTTAACTAAAGAGGATTGCATAAAAAAGGCAAATGATTACAATGTTTGTCTTAAGACTGCATGCGCGTCGGACATTCTGCTAAGAAGTGTAAACTCACACATTGCAAATATTGCAAAACAAAGCAAGCTTTTGCATTTAGAATCTAGTGAATCCAAACCATTTTCTAACCCATTGCCTTCTGCTATGTCTTCTGCTTTGCCTTCTGCGTCAAATATCGCACTATCAGCCAATTCTTTGCAGCTTGCTACTTCTGCGCATGTTTTACTGTCCACAGCTATGGTGAACGTGACCAGCGGGTCGGGTAAGAAATACACTGCGTGGCTACTGCTGGACAACGGTAGTACCGCCAACTTTGTTACACAGAGACTATCAGAGAAACTGGGTTTGTTACATCGCGGTACGAGCACCAAGGTAACGGGTATTAATAATCACATATCCACCAGTACACAGTCTTGTCACCTCACAATTGAGTCTTTATGCTGTGCCTTTACTGTTGATATCGAGTGTCATATTTTACCTGAAATTACAATTGTTCTACCGTCTTCATTCGTGCATATAAATCACGTCCATATTCCTTCAGGTCTTACACTAGCAGACCCGAACTTTAAAGTTCCGTTGGTCGTAGATATCCTGGTAGGTTCTGAGGTGTTTTGGAATGTCTTAGGCAGCAGAACTATAGATTTAGGGAAACATCTACCTAAATTGTGTGAAACTAAATTTGTTTGGCTTGTGTCCGGTAGTATTTCGCATCAACTTAGTTTTGTTTCATCACTCTCTTGCCATCATTCCAACGTCACTCCAGACCTAACTTAATTTTGGGTGCTTGACAACGTGTCGTCAAAACATTTAATTTCTCTTGAAGAAAGAGTATGTGAACAACTATTTGCCCAAACCACCGTTCGTAGAAATGATGGTAGGTTTGTCGTAACGATGCCCTTAAAAGAGGACCCTAGCACTTTTTGGCATTCGTATGAAAACGCAAAAATCGTTTTCTATCCATGGAGCGGCGATTTAAGCGCGATCCTTCATTTAAAACTAAATATTGTGAATTTATAAGAGAATATATGAGCATTTAGGTCATATGACTTTAGACTCTGACTGTACTTCTACGCCTAAAAACTCCGTGATCACATATTTCATTCCACATCATGGAGTTATTCGTAGCTCTAGTACCACTACTCAACTACGCGTAGTATTCGACGCATCAGCCTCTACCAGTTCGGGCGTATCTTTTAATGACATACAGATGGTCGGTCCCGTAGTGCAAGACGATCTATTTTCCATTTTACTACGTTTTCGTCAACATAGATACGTGGTCTCAGGTGATGTAGAGAAAATGTATAGAGCTATTGAGTTAAGTCCAGTTCAACGTCCTCTACAAAAAATTATTTTTCGGTTTGATCCTTCAGAACCTTTTAGAACCTATACATTAAATACAGTCACCTATGGTACCGCTTCTGCTTCTTACTTAGCCACGAAATGCCTGGTAGGTCTGGCTGATAACATTGAGGATAATCAGATCCAGCGGGCCATACGACGTGACTTCTACGTGGATGACTATTTGAGCGGGGGAAACACCATAGCTGAGACTGTAGCAATTGCAAAACGGGTATAATCGGTTCTATCTTCTGCTAAATTTAACTTACGCAAATGGCGATCAAACCATCCTCAAATTCTAAATCAAATTATAAACAGTAACGAATCGTATAATACTCATACGTTGCATTTTTATGAGCAGGGTTTAAATTCATCTCAATCAAAACCTTAGGTCTTAATTGGGCTTGCGATTCTGATTCCCTTACTTATACTATTAACATAAAGTCAACCACTAAAGTCACTAAACGTCACGTCCTCTCAGTTATCAGTCAGATCTTTGACCCATTAGGCCTCGTAGGTCCGTGCGTTGTCGAAGCGAAAATAGTCATGCAGCGTTTATGGCTTCACAACTATAACTGGGACGACGAAGTATCGCTCGAGGTCAGAAACCTTTGGTCGACATTCCAAAATACAATAACATCTTTAAATAATTTAATTCCTCGTTGGGTTTTGCGTGAAGACTCTAGTACGCATGAAGTACACGTCTTCACCGATGCGTCCGAAAAATGTGTGTACATTCGGTCATGTAGTAACAGTAAATCTATTGGCGTAAAACTTCTCGTTTCTAAAAATCGTATAGCGCCCATCAAGCCGACAATAATACCAAGGCTTGAATTGTGTGGAGCTTTTTTAGGTGCCAGGCTGTGTACTAAAGTTCAGGAAGCGCTAACTTTACCCATTCACCGATGTAGATTCTGGTGTGACTCAACCATAGTCTTGGGTTGGCTCTCTACTCCATTCAACCAATTAAAACCTTTTGTGAGAAATAGAGTCAACGAGATACAGGAGAATACTTGTGGTCATACCTGGAGCTACGTACCGTCGAAGGACAACCCGGCGGATTTTGTTTCCCGTGGTCTTAACGCTGACGTTATCAAGGACACACCTCTGTGGTGGTCCGGACCCTCTTTTCTGTTGCGTAATGAAAATGAGTGGCCTAAAATGCCAAACACAGAGAAACATGATTTGCCGGATGTAGTGACTCATTTCACATGTAGTGATAGCGACCATCATGTTATTAGTAATCATTCACATTCAACCATATATTCATCTATCATTCATCGCTTATTAGAAAAATATTCTAGTTTTCCAAAAATTCAAAGGGTGTTTGCATATGTACAAAGATTTATATTATATAATATAAAAAAATAAAGATAAATTGTGTGGGATCTTTCCGTAACAGAACTCCAAGATTCGTATAATGTAATAATACATTATTCACAACTAGAAAAGTTTTCTGAAGAATTTCATCTTTTAAAATCTAAACAAATATTGCATTCGCTTGCTCTTCATAATTATATCAGTGGTTTTGGTGACTTTCAGGACTATCTATTAAATATTACGACTTAGCTATTTTTAACGGACTCTGATTGCTTTCAAAAACGACATACCTGGTTGTGATTTTCGGAACTGTGTACCGCTCAAACGATTACCTGCCACTCATAAACGAATTTAAGCATATGCAATGGAAAGTGTACTTTGTGTAAATAGCAGCTCTGTTGGTGGTCTTATATTGTTGAAAGGTGTTACAAAGAATTGCTAAATGTTTTAGTATATTGTTTTTCAATTTCTAAAAAATCATACTAATAATAAAAAACATAATATTGGTAATCCTATTATAATCTCAAATCCTGATATATTTTTAAATATATCTTTTGTTATAAAAATAAGATCATATAAGAATTCTCTAATGATCGACAATACGACACACAATTTTCCGACGCTTTTGGTTCCAGGGCGAACAATGTACGCGCGCAGAGCAATGTCCTTTTATTTGCCTAATGTTACTTTTTCAAATTAATTTATGTAGTGTGATTAACAACCACAAATCGATAAGGTTAAAAAAAGTAAAAGGTTAAGTGCTAGTTATTAAAATTGGTTGTAAATGAAACTTGATAAATGCATGGAAAGCGGCTAGATAAAATTTTATATGCAAAAGCCATGAACCTTTAAAAAAAGTTTCATTGTTATGCTTACAGAAACACAGGTTTCTGTACTGAACAGTGGAATGCATGTAGGGTGTTACAATATTTACTTTCAATCATAATTACAGAATGTAAACGGAGGCTTTTAGATTAAACATGTATTCGTTCAAAATTTATGTGAAGTTTTTAAAACGTAGATTTATATTTTCTCACACAACAACCATTGCGCTAAAGGGGAAAAACATCGGAAGTTGCTTTTAGAAGCCTTTAAGAAGAATTAAAACTGTCTGCGCAAAGCAACATTTTCAGGCAAGACAGATTGCGACAAATACTCGGCAGCTCGCGCTATATAACCTACTCCGTGTAAGGAAGGGGGAGGAAATGGTGGCGGGTTAATTTCACATTTTCTTCTAAGTCATAAATCATCAAATATGCATATTAATGTTGAATATACATATCAATATATAACATACATTATATATATATATATATATGCGTGTGTGTGTGTGTGTGTGTGTGTGTGTGTGTGTGTGTGTGTGTGTGTGTGTGTGTGTGTGTGTGTGTGTGTGTGTGTGTGTGTGTGTGTGTGTGTGTGTGTGTGTGTGTGTGTGTGTGTGTGTGTGTGTGTGTGTGTGTGTGTGTGTGTGTGTGTGTGTGTGTGTGTGTGTGTGTGTGTGTGTGTGTGTGTGTGTGTGTGTGTGTGTGTGTGTGTGTGTGTGTGTGTGTGTGTGTGTGTGTGTGTGTGTGTGTGTTGATATATTGATATATTAACCAAATATTATAGGATTTATTTTTTTGGAAAGTCAACTTTAGAATTTTGCTGATTGTGTTTTCAGCAATGGAACAATTTAGTTTATTATCTTTTATTATCAGCACACTAATTTGGTTTCAAGATCGAACTAACATTTAGAATAAGTGGATTTAATATGATAACCCAAAGTATTCTTCGGAAACGACTGCTAATGCAGAGATAGTGAATTATTATTTATGAACTATTACCGCAAGATTTGCAGTAATTCTACTAATAGTAATTCTTGGAATAATGTATATATAACATATATATAACAGTAACAAGTATATATTATTTGAGTGCCTCGTTGATCGCGTTTTACTAAACATAATTGCTAATGATGAGACTCTTTTTACTGGAAACGAGCATTTTTTGATTTGCATTTTCTTGAGACTTTACCATTAGGTGGATTGTGTGCTCGACTGTCACAGTTATTTCATTTAAAAAACCCTCTTACTAAATAATTTAGGCCCTGGAATGTACTGTAATTTTGTTATTTTACTTTTATTATGTTGGGGTGGAAGTGGGTTTCTTATCATTCAATTTTTTATTAATTTACAATATTTCAAAGATCAAACTAAACTTAAAAGTTATTGTGCACTTAAGTTGCAGCTTTACTTACTTGAAGTAGAGTTAGTAAACAATGTAAGATTCAAGGGACGGGTGTGTCTCCTGAAACCTGAAACTTTAGTGGAAATTAGTCTTACCACAGGTATATAAAAGTGATTGACAACTTTGTAAGATATCGGTGCAACAATGTTTGAGACTATGTTTCTACATCTATAAATTTTTCAAGACTTGAGAAACGTAACTTATTTTATATAAAATCTTTACTGAAATAAATACAATGTCCTATTTTTATCACGTATATTTATAAATTTTAGAACTTCTTAACAATCTATATCAACATGTAATATGTGAAGTATTACACTTCAGACCTCAGAGATGAAAACCTAAGGTGACCTCATAGGTGGTTCTTTCAATGAAGTTAGCTGGAAGTGTCCATAGGCTGCAGTATCCATTATCATAAGGTAGAATACAAGTTAATTTGTCCTTTGACGTAAGCAGTTCCAGAAGTATTGAACCACTTATGCTGCTCTCCATCCCCGATTATTAGGTTTATAGCATTAGGTTTTAGATTTATAGCATTAGGTTTTAGGTTTATAGCATTAGGTTTTAGATTTATAGCATTATTAGCATGAGGTTTACATGAGATGGTCATGTTGCTTTCTATGTGATCTAAGAGGCGAAGATCGGAGGTCAATTGATTTACCTGGGATTTCTCATAGTCAACTTTTATGACACCTGTGTTAAAATATGGAGTGATGGATTTGAGAGTAAATAGTACAAATAGATCATACGGTAAGACATTATTTTTTGTATTGATCTATTTTGAATAGTTATAATGTCACTATACGATCAAATAAGTACCAAACGCCTTGATCAAATTTTTGTTTCATCTAGCAGCAAATGGATGTATGAAGCTAAGAACAAGCTAAGTCTATGACCAGTAATTTAACGCTGCGGCCTAACTATGATGACTACTGTGTATTTTTAATAGAGGTAAGAGTGACATCTATTGACTGGTATAAATGTGTAGTGATGATGTAAGAATATCCACGGCATATCGTCCTGTGGACGTCGTAAGAGACGACAGAGGGCAACGATGATGATATCAAGTACCTTATTTTATAAGCGTTAAAAAGTGTCCAATGAAATAAAATATATTTATTGAAATAAAATGAAAAATATTTATAACTTCGATTTAAGAAAATATTTTTGTACCTCAACGTCATGTTTTGGAACTTCCTAAATCGCCTCTAGCACTGCAGACCTCTCATACCATTGAAAAGAAAATAAAGAAAATACAATCGGTCATCGCGTTTAATGTTGTCGAAAACCCGACATAAACAATAAATTGCTAGGGTTGTTAGATGTGAAGTTAAAAAATAAATAAAAGAAAAAAAAATAATAAAAATAAATTATAGTTGTAATTAAAACGTCCGTCGTTGTAATTAAAATCCGTAAATAATAGTTTTATTCAAAATTCCTGTGTATGTGGAAACTGATGAAACTTTAATTTCTTATCTTTAAATAAGGACAACGGTTTTTACTGCACTTGTATTGATAAACATTTTTATTTATTTGCTTGACAGGACAAATCTAGCGGACAGATCCCGAGCGCTCTGACCGCGTCTCACTTCGTACCTCACCGCACGATTGCCCTATCTAGACCGCCTTCGATGGCCGGCAGTTAGTAGTATTTAGACTCTGACTGTATAGTGGAGATTATTAATCCACAGTATGGCATAGACCAAAAGCTCCTTTCACTTCCACAATTTGTTTTAAGTTTCAAAACACATCATCTCAACACTATATGGCAATGGATTTTATTAATTAGTCACAACACGATGATGCGCACATTTTAATTAAAAAGTGCTACATATAATCACACTATGCAACTATATGACCATGACCTTATTGTTGCAGTGTAAGAATATCCATCTATACCATATACTGTCCCTTGCATTTACTAAGAGGCGACTCAGAGAAACACAGCAGGAACCAGGTTAACTGCTCTCTCTACTTTTTGTAACGCAGACCTGTGAAAGAAACAGAATGAAAGATACTATACATTTGGTCCCTACTGCGATTGCCACTTCAATTGTTAAGCAGCGATTAAGAAAAATCTTTTGTTTTATAGAGAAAATTCACTCATTACTAGATGTAACCGTTACCGTTAACGTTACCGCCTATAAAAAGTCCACTTCTGAACTTACGCCTCTCCAGTAGACTGCCTCATAAGAGGAATGTAGTTCATCAACTACAGCTTTTAAAATTTTGAGTTATTGTCAGCCTATAAATTTATATTCATACCTCATTCAACTTTGTACTTAATTTTATCTTCAAACTTGTGTTGGATGAATATCGTAGACAATGAACATCTGACAAAATACCAAGATACAAGAGTTAATTGCAACAAGGTGCAGCAATCTTACGAACTTTGTAATCATATTCAAGAATTCAATAAATTGAATGTGAAGTTCTCGGAAATAATTTTGATGAAAGTTTAGTTATTCTTTCAAAATAGTTTATTACCTTTTAAAAACCAAATAACAGAGATGTGTGCTTAATATGGGAAAATAAGATAATTGAGAGACTAACCAATAGGATCATTTTAAGAATATAGCTTTTAAACTTATATGTCTTTGCCTTGTTTTGAAATAATAGGGAACCTAATGTGGCCCGCTCGAGACCAAACTGAGCTAATGTATATAATCTTGTTTTCTGTATGAAGATATTTTAACACATTATAAGTTTGCGTAGAAATAGTATGACTTAGTTCTTCTAAATATCCTTTCCAACATCGGACCACCAGTCACTCGGCGATCACGTATTCGAACCAAATTGTTTGCTTTGTGGATGCATACAGTAAATGAGTAGAATAATTTGCCAACGTTTCTCTTTCCACGCGTTTACAATGTGGGTGTCTTCGAGGCAAGATTGAATAGGATTTTTTTAAAACTAAATGAGTCACTTTACTATTTTTGGCTAAATCACTCCTTTCGTTCAGTGAAATAGTTGTCAAGAACTAGCTTATAATAGTTTAAAAAAAAACTTGCATTTACCTTTTATTTATTCCCTAGCTTAGAAGCTCAAAACACTCTAACTACCAACAGTAAATTTACTTTGTTTTTATCAAAACATGAATATCCTCATTCGTTCAGAAAAAAAACTTTGTGGCAATATCCATTACAGCCTATAAAAGTCCACTGGTGAACAAAAATCTCCGCCATTGATCGCCTCATAGAGGAGATACTTGCGATAGTTGCCACGCCTGTAAGGTGGGTTGGCAATCGCATTATTTTATTTCTATGAGTTTTTATCAGGTATGTATCCCAGCCCATCCCCTGTTTCAGTTTCCCTCTGTCACTTGTTACGACACCCACGGTTGAATATGGGGTAGTTAATATTCTTATACCGCCACTACATGGTTTACATTTCGAGAGTTATATCTATAGCAGATAAGGGGATTTTTCTCGTCGTTTTCATACGAGTACACTGTAGAGTGGTGGCTTCTCTTTTTTAATGATAACACATCATGATGGTAAGTGGTGATATAGCCTAAGATGTTGAATTGCACTGACTAAAATACTTCTCCTACTCTACTTAAATGAAATCTTCTCTTATTACACACTTAAGGGCATTAAAAACATAATTATATTAATTTGAAATTCACCACTTCAAATTTCTCTTTTAACTTTTAATTACAAACAGAAACTATGCCTGTTTCCCGCTAAAGTTCACAAAACAGCGGAAACCGGGAGTGGTTGATTCAACTGTAGTCTTTTCGTACTATGCTTTTCAAGTGGCTTGCACATTTAAATTGCTAATATTAACGGTACTTTTCTCTCCCGTAACAAGTATGCTCTGCCCTACAAATAACTGCTCCTGTGCTTTATATAATGTTATAATAATTTATACGATCAAATAACATTATAACTGTGTAGTGGCGGTGAAAGAATGTGTAATAAATATAATAATGTATAATAAACTACCCGATGTCGTCCTGTAGGAGTCGTAAGAGTTAACGGAAAGAAACTGAAACAGTAAATGGGCAAATGGGCAGCAGTATCTTCCTAATAACAACTCAAAATAATGAAAGCTGCGGTTGCCAACTCGCTTACCATGGGTGGCAACTATGCCAAATCACCTATGAGGCAATCGATGAGGGAGGCGTATATTCAGCAGTAGACTTTTAAGGCTGTAATGGAAACTTGGAGAATTTTTTGAAATTCGAAGAATTGATCAAATAAATGGTCTTTGATGATTATCTTAAATACAAATAACGGTCACGTTAAATATATAAAAAAAATAAAAAAAAATATAATAATAAAATATTAAAATAAAAATTAGAACGCTCTTAATTTTCAGCGCTAAGAACTTGATGAAATACATATTTGTAGCGATAAATAATAACAGTGGAACTCTTTATGTAGTATAAGTTCTTTTAAGTTTTAAGAGGATAATTTTATTTCATCAATATTTGATAACTTGTTTTAGAAAATTCAAGAGAGTCCACTTCTGAATACTATACTTACAAGCAGTATAGTTGTATCAAAGTTACAGCATAGCATTGAGAGCCTAATGAAGACTATAATGAAAAACGATAAAGGCATTACAACACAGTGGCTGATATTTTGAAAAAAAAAACTACAGTTGCCAACCCGCCTGCCAAGTGTGACAACTATGGCAAAATCCCCCCTATGACGAAATCTTTACGTGTGGACTTTATTCGGCTGTAAACTTTTGTAAGGCTTTGTGAAATGTCAACTTTTTATTAATGAGAATTGACCCACTTTTGGAAAATACATACTAATATTATAATGTTTGTCCTTTTTTCACGTCGCAACGGAGCGTCGGCATGGCATTATTTTTTGTATGGGGATAGTTCGGTGGCTGTAGAGTGAAATAGGTTACTTTTTCCGCGCAAAAACATCTCATTCCCGTGAGAAAATAGAATATGTTGCAAAATTTTGTGCTTCTTTCACGTCGCAACAGAGCGTCGACATGGCATGATTTTTTGTATGGCGATAGTTCGGTGGCTGTAGAGTGACATAGGCTCTTTCTTCAGCGGAAAAACATATCATTCCCGTGGGAAAATCGAATGTGTTGCAAAATTAAATTCAGCTAGGTGGCGCCACCGTGATTCTACAAGACTGACGACGGTACGATGGACGAACACAGAAGGTCAGAATATCTGGATTATTTTGTCTTTTTATCAAAATTAAGATAAAAAATGTATGAATCTGTATTTTTCCACGCAGGACCGGGAAGAGAGCGATAAAAAACATAAAATTCACCAGCTGTTTTTCTTCCAACGTTTTGGTGCATTGTAATTCACAGAATAGGCGATAACCTCGCAGAGGACATTAAGTAATCCGTTGATGCTCTGCGTACCCCGCAAGGGTTACAGGCGTGGGGTTATAAGTATGGATCAGAAATACTATCACCACCTGTCACGCTTTCACCCTTAACTATTACTTAACTGTGGTAGAAACAGTTCTTAGTAAGCGTTATTAATAAGCCTTAGTAATATTTATTGAAAAGAAATTAATACAGTTCTTATATGTGGTTAGGAATGAATCGGTATTACAATAAGAAAAATTGTACAAAATTATAAGAAAAATATTTTTGAGAGTTCTTATTAACTAACGTATATATAGTTTAAATTGATTCCGCTAGATGTCGTTACTAGGTTTTTAAAACGCGGTAACGAAATGTTTCCTGACATGTACTTAACTCCCGCCGTTGACCCGCGCGTCAACTTATAGTGCATACGGTACCTATACGCTTAAATTGTTTCTATTTCGTAGCTTATTCGACTACCTGCTTTCGATTTCGGTTGCTTGTTATTTTCTTTGTGATTTGGTTAAGGTTGAATGGATTGATATTGGCTTTCATTTTAGGATTTGTGTATTTTCTTGGATCGGTTTTGTTGATTTGGTTGGTATTCCTTTATACATATTTAGACTCCGGCTTTGATTTTGGATTTTGTTTATTTAGAATCGTGAATTGGTTTTCATTGTTTTAGATTGTTTAACAAAATTTCAAAGGGATATTAATAGTATAGATATTGTATACGGTACCTTTACACTTACTTCTTCTTTCGTTGGTTATATTTATATTGACTACTGCTTTCGATTTCGGTTTTCTACGATTTGTTTTGTGATTTGGTTTATGTTCGGTTACGGTTTATGTATCGTTTTTGGATTCGTGTTGTGTCTTGAGTTGGTTTTGTTGTTTTGATTTTAAAAAATATTTAAAAGGAATATTTATTCCTTTTAGGTATTTTGGATTTGCTTATAAAAAATATTTATAAGGAAATTTAACTACTTTTAAGTACTTTAACGTTTTTTTATAAATAGGTTTTTTGTTACTTCATAATGTCTGGCAAACGTAAGTCCAGCCCTTCAAGAGTATTTTCTCAAAGACTTGCGAAAAGATTAGCTCGATCACCAGAATCTTTAGAAGATGCTGAGTTGAGAAGACAAGAACAAGCAGAGCGTCAGGCTGCTTTTAGAGCATCTGGGACACCTTATCAACGTCAACAAAGGCGTCTTGAAAAGATACAGCGTCAGGCTGCTTTAGAAGCTTCCGAAACACCTTCTCAAAGTCAGAAAAGGCGTCTTGAACGGGCAAAGCGTCAAGCTACGTTAAGAGCTACTGAAACACCTTCTCAAAGTCAGCTAAGGCGTCTTGAATAGGCAGAGCGTCAAGATACTTTAAGAGCTACTGAAACACCTGATCAAAGTCAGCAAAGTCTTATTGAACAGGCAAAACGTCAATCTACTTTAAGAGCTACTGAAACACCTGCTCAAAGTCAGCAAAGGCTATTCGAACAAGCGGAACGTCAGGCTGCCTTAAGAGCCGCGGAAACACCTGATGAAACTCAACACAGACTCATTGAGCAAGCTGAACGTCAATCCACTATAAGGGCATGTGAAACACCAGAACAGACACAGGCGCGAAGAGATGCAAATGTACAGCTCCAAGCTGAACGTCGACAAAATTTTTAAAGAAGCAATTGGTCGGTTTTTAATGACGCAGCATTTAATTTTGATCCGTTGATTGAATATAAAAATCACAGGTTAGTTGTTATCGGACTGATGTACAAAACATGTCGATTTTGCAGCGCTTTAAAATGGAAAATGAGACCGCAGGCATGTGCTGTTCCAATGGCAAAGTGTCTCTTCCGTTACTTGGGGAACCAGAAGAACCTTTGAAAACTCTCTTTTTATATGATGCTAATAAGTCACGGCGCTTTTTAAACAGGATCCGGAAATATAACTCATGCTTTCAAATGACGTCCTTCGGAGTTGACCGGGAAATAATAATGCCGGGATTTTTGCCTACATTTACGGTGCAAGGGCAAATTTATCATAGAATAGGTTCACTTTTTCCAGCTGAAAACGAACAGCATAAATTTTTACAAGTATATTTTATGGGTGACGAAGAAATTGAGGTAGACCGTCGCTGCCAATTTATCCAGGGGAGTTGAGAGAGACACAGTGTTCAAAATTCAAAGATTCTTGCATGAACGTAACACTTTAGTCAAAACATTTAAAACTGCTTTAGATAACCTACCTGAAGAGGATTATAAAGTTGAGGAGAGCATGAAATGCGCTACAATGCACCTTTAATAAACGAAATAGCAGCCGTAATTAGTGGTGATCAATTTTCTTCACCAGACATTGTTTTGCGAGCACGTGATGATACGTTGCAACGGGTAGCCGATACACACAAGTTTTATGACGCTCGGCTCGACGGGTTATCATTTTCAAATTCCACTCATTAACCCGGTCACAACGGAGTCTACTCCGAACAAAAAAGTATCATGTATGGATTTTTATGCGTATCATATTATGTTGCGAGAAAATGATTTTATTCTCTTAGCCCGGTGTAGACAATTAATTCATCAATTTTTGGTAGACATGTATGTGAAGGTAGAAAGTGAACGTCTCCGTTATATATCTTTAAATCAAAAAAAAACGGAGCGTTGATAATTATATATATTTACAAGATGCAGTTTCTAACGACGCCAATTTAAACCCCAGAGATTTAGGTAAAATGGTAATTCTGCCCTCATAATTCGTTAACAGTGCCCGCTACCTACATGAGTACACACAAGACGCATTCGCCTATGTACGAACTTACGGAAGACCTGATTTTTTTGTTACTTTTATTTGCAATCCCATATGGAAAGAAATAACCGAGGAGCTAATACCGGGCCAAAAAGTACTGACAGACACGATTTAGTTGCTAGAGTATTTAGATTAAAAGTATAAAAATTAATGTATGTAAATTAACAATGGGAAAATTTTCTGAGAGGTGCAGTGCTTCATGTATTCAATTGAACGGCAAAAAAAGAGGATTACCGCATGCCCATATTCTAATATGGCTTAAAGAGTAATAAGCGCCAAGATTCCGGATCCTGAGCAAGATAAAGAATTGTATGATACCATCGTCCGAAATATGATTCATTGTCCATGTGGAGCACGAAATTCAAAATCGCCATGTATGAAAGAAGGAAAATGTACAAAGAAATTCCCTAAACAGCTATTAAAAGAAGCAGTGTATAATGACAATGGCTACCCTTTATACAGATGCAGAGCTCCCGAAGATGGTGGCAGGAAAGTTACAATCAAATCTCGCTCTGGAGCGTTCGAAACCTTAGATAACAGCTGGATTGTCCCGTATTCGCCCATTCTATGTAAAATGTTTAATGCCCACATTAATGTAAAAGCATTTAGCTCTGTCCGCGCATTCAAGTATATCTGTAAGTACATAAATAAAGGAAACGACCAAGCAATAACCAAGAAGAGCAAGAAAAAACATAACGCCCTGTTTGAAAGTACAGATCTTTCAAACAGGGCGTTATGTCAGCAGTAACAAGGCAGCGCGGCGTCGCCTTGGCTTCCCTTTACACGAAAGGCACCCAACAGTTACTCACCTTGCTGTGCACTTAGAAAATGAAGAGCGTGTATATTTCACCGAAAGAAATTTCCAAGAAAGAATTGCATCACCGCCAAAAACTACACTAACAGCCTTCTTTCAACTTTGTCAAACCGACCCCTTTGCAAAAACGTTGTTATATTCTGAAGTCCCCCGCTATTATCCTTGGAACACATCTAGGAATGAGTGGAAACGCCGTATTCAAGACGCGCCTGTTGTAAATTGGCCCGGAGTAAAGTCATCAGATGCCCTTAGTCGTGTGTTTACCGTCCATGTAACTAATTTTGAATGTTTCTTTTTACGATTGCTGCTGCACCATGTTCGGGGTTCTACAGGATATAAAGACCTTAAAACTGTCAACGGTTAGGAATGCGCAACTTATAGAGAAGCATGTGTAGCTCTGCATCTTTTAGAAAACGATAATCACTGGGATGAAACCATGGAGTAAGCTGTGCAGTGCCAGTCACCAGTCAAAATTATCATCTTGCGGGCTATCTAATGCACATGAATTGTGGGATAAATACAAAGAGTACACGGCGGAAGATATTTTGCGAAGATTAAAGCAGACACATGATATACAATGAACACATTTATAATGAAGCACTAGGAAAAATTGAAGATAAAGTAATGGCAATGGTAGGCAAAAAAATTAAGCGACTTTGGAATGATAAGCTCTCAGCGAACAACCGAAAATGAACTAAGTGATGAAATTGTACGTGAAACATACTACGATATACCAGCTTTGCAGCAGAAAGTAGCCGAATTTGTACCCCGCTTGCTTCCCGAACAAAAACGAGTTTTTGACAAAGTATTAGGACAAATTGAATCTGGAAATGGTGCATTTTTCTTTTTAGATGCCCCTGGAGGAACTGGTAAGACATTTTTGTTAAATTTATTATTAGCGCAAGTACGGAAAGATAAAAACAATGCTGTGGCCGTAGCTTCCTTCGGTATAGCCGCCACGCTGCTAAGCGGGGGCCGCACTGCACATTCTGTTTTAAAACTCCCTCTAAATCTAGCCCAGGAAGAATCGCTGATCTGCAACTTTAGCAAAAAT
The DNA here is from genome assembly GCA_907164705.1 of Parnassius apollo. NCBI lineage: Eukaryota > Metazoa > Arthropoda > Insecta > Lepidoptera > Papilionidae > Parnassius > Parnassius apollo. The sequence continues at coordinate 7,292,611 of CAJQZP010000975.1, forward strand.
AGTACACGAGGTATAATGCTACGATAATGCAAACTTTTAGTGTGGGACGAAAGTACAATGTCTCATATAAAAGCTGTAGAAGCACTAAATCGAACGCTCCAGGATTTGCGCAGCAATACCGATGTAATGGGAGGAATGGTAGTTTTACTGGCTGGTGACTTTAGCCAATCTTTACTGTCATTCAAAAAGGTACACCTGCAGATGAAATTAAAGCATACCTCAAGTAGTTTTTCTTATGGAACAAGGTGACAAAATTCAGTTAAACTACGAATATGAGAGTGCATTTGTATAATGATATCAATGCTGGAAACTATGCTGACACACTATTAAAAATTGCCGACGGGCGGTTTGAAATGGATGCTGAGGGTTGCGTTAAACTGACGGGAGATTTTTGTTCCGAATTAATTGCGAGCTTTTATTCAGATTTAACAAACAACATGCATAAAGACAAATGGTTATGTGAAAGGGCGATTCTTGCACCAAAAATGAGAGCGTTAACAATATAAATTCAGATATATTAAGCGAAGCAGCAGGATAAATAACAGAGTATTTGTCAGTAGACACAGTTATGGACACAGAACAGAGCACTTTATATCTCGTAGAGTTTCTAAATTCTCTAGAGTTGTCAGGTGTGCTTACATAAGCTTCAATTAAAATTAGGCATCCCAGTCATGCTAATGCGAAATTTAGATGCTCCTCGTTTATGTGACGGGACAAGGCTGCGTGTGACATATCTTGGACGGAACATAGTCAGTGTTACAATTTTGACAGGCATAGGAAAAGGTGAAAATGTTATTATATCACGGATCCCTATAATTCCTACAGATCTTCTTTTTCAATCCCAAAAAGTTGCAGTTCCCTATTAAGCTCAGTTTTGCAATGACAATTAATAAAGCGCAAGGGAAAACGTTACAGGTAGCGGGGGTCAACTTAGAAAAACCGTGCTTCTCTCATGGTCAGCATTTGACACACGCGAACACGCTACATACAGCATGTTCGCGTGTGTCAAATGCTCAGAATCTCCACATTCTTTCTCCGAATAGAAAAACATATAACATTGTATACAGTAGCGTCTTAAGATAGTGTTCAGTTAGTTTTCTTTCCAAAATTCCCACAATCAATTAATCAGAATTCCCACAGATCTTCCCTTTCAATTCAAAATGTCCTATTTAGCTCAGTTTCTTTACAATTCCAAATGCTGCACCTCTGAAGGACCGATTAAGCTCAGTTTCCTTTCAACTCAAAAGGTTGCATCTCTGACGGATCTTTTATTTGGCTCAGTTTCCTTTCAATTCAGAAAACTGCATCTCTAACGAATCAATTTAGCTCAGTTTCTTTTCAAAAGTCTGTATCCCTAACGGATAATTATGCTCAGTTTCCTTTAATTAAAAAATATCCCTTTTCCATTTGGAATAAACAGGCTATTTTCATGCTTTTCTATACACTTCGTTTCAAAACATTTAAATAGGCTGACGAATCAATTTTGCTCAGTTTCCTTTTAATGGCTGCATCTCTGACTGATCTGATCAGTTTTCTTTCAATTAAAAAAAATGGATAGTTCATTTCCCAGTGACCATGCGGGCGAAGCCGCGGGTAACAGCTAGTAAACTATATGAAATAAAGAACGTGGATTCTTCACTAACTTCTAAATTAACGATCTTGATTTCTTTCCAGTGTCTTTGAAGTTCAGAATGAACAATTCTTACAAAATGGCTTCCCAGTTTAATATGCGGCCCGAAATTATAATTACAACTTAATATTCCTAAAAAACCTTGTGCGGGACAACACAATTAATTTTAAGAAGTTGTGTCTATGACGAGGTTAAAGTTGGTCGAGAGACGCTTTCATACTTTAACTAATTAGATGATTTCCGTTGCCTCCTGTTCTAGAAAAGATCCATGAAATGTAACATAACGTTGAGCATTTGAAAAAGTTTAAGTGATTTATTTTTCATAAAGTGATTCTTGTTTTTTTTTATAGAGTAGGGTGACAAACGAGCACACAGTCCACCTGATGGTAAGTGGTTGCTGCGGCCAATAGACATCTACATCTATCCTCCATTAAAAATCAAAATGCAGATGCGTTGTCACACGTGGGGACTGAGATGGAATGCCTCGTTTCCAGTAAAAAGGGTCTCCGGTTCTCTACACTCACCATACGAAATACAGCAGCATTAAGTTACTATTTCACGCTGGTATTCTGTGAGAGCGTGGTCCTTCCCCGGTCGAGCCGACCCATTCGTGCTACAACTATACTACTAATATAACTGCAGCATGGCTCTACCACGTAAAAATATTTGTTATTTCGTGTTTATTAAAAATTATTTAAGCAATAAGATTCGAATTTTTTACCTTTGATGGTTCGAATGAACGAACCTATTGTACTCTTTAAAATGATGCCATCAGATATATTTCTTGGCAGGTGTACACATACTCTAACGCTGAACAGACTGGGTTAGTAGCACAGAATCTGATAACTTTTCACTGCTAACGACGAATAAATCCGACATCCTAAGTCGGTTATTCTACTGAGATACTCACACTCAAAAGCACGGATCAACCATGAAAGTGCAAATGTAGTAAAATTTTCAAATGATTCTGAAATGAAAACTAAATATGTACACTTTTACAACATATGGGTTATTTCTACTCAAATATAAGCAGTTTGGATATGGTCTTTAACATATACATAGTATTTCGCGCTCAAAATTTGCTAAAGGAACATGGAGCGTAGCATTAAGACGACACATCGAAAAAAGCTATCGCCGTACTGATCCGAGTGAATGCATAATTTCTATAAAAACTTGATAAAACGCCATCATAAGGTCTAAAATTGCGTAGCGCCCGCGACGATTAAAAGCGCTTAGAAATTGTCAGAATCATAATTTATTAAAAAAAAATATTGATTTAAGTAATCAAAATAATGAACAAGTAAATTACGTATATTGATATTATGAATATATTTGAGTGATTCTCAAGCATATAGATTAAGTAATTTCGTTGTAATTTCAACTATAATAATTTTTTAGATGTGTTTTCGCAAATAATTATGATCGAGTCAAAACCATACAATCGTGTTTTTGAACAATCAAATTCAAGATAAAGACATGAATTTACCTATATCAAAATTCCACTTTCGTTAGTGGTGTCATAGTCCTATACTATTCGATGAAAGGAGGTGCATTTTTTCACGGTGTCGCCTTAAGGTGTAAAATTAACTATCTTGTTTAAAGCCTCCAGCTACGCATCGTAATCCGAATTGCTGATGTTGCAAAAGTAAGAGTGTCCGCGGCTATATGTCCTCCATTCGACTACTGACGTGAACCACTTGTGACACAAGCAATTTAAGCTTACCACGAGTGGTTAAGGGGAATATTAGTAATGTTTATAGAATTATTAATATTCTTTTAAAAAAAGTCTCGTGTTCAGTTTCATTCCTCCCTTGAGCTATGTAGACTCCAGACGTGTCAGTTGAGTTCACTCCCGTCACTCCATTATCTTAGCTCACGCGAGAAATAATAATAGTATCTTTACGTCTAGCATTGCTTGGCGCTCTGTATTTGGTGACTTTATTCGGGCTCACATTGTGATACACAAAGCACACTTTTCCGGGTGACAGCGGTTTCACAGGGAAGTTTATCGGAATTGCACTTGTTTAGCAGTCTCACAGTGAAATTGACTCAGCTTGTTCTGATGCATAGTGTTTTGTAATTTGCTCTCCTTCCTGGCTTCCGGGTTTTTGGTTAGTCGTAAGTAGAGTGAAACACACCCGCCGCCTCAGGGGCAGCTATCTATTTAAAAATTTTGTATTGCTTGTTGCATTAGGCAACAGCTAGATACACACCCTAGCGTACAAACGTGCTAGGTGTATAAGCATTTATTTTAGGCACACACCAGCTCGGTAAACATCTGTGTCAATTGTGTTGTCATAGGCGATGGCGCCGTTTTCTTCGACATTTAGTTAGCTTTCCTTAGTCAGCGCAAGGATACGCCGATATGTCATGAGAAAAACCCCCTCTTTTCTCCCTCCACCCTTGTTTCACCGGTTTTGTTCTCGTCAGTGAATGGTTCTGCGTCCCCCCTTGCGCTACGCGATGTCAACCCCCCAGCCCCTCTACGGTCTTCTCGGATGCTGACTCAGGCTTCGACATGTAGACTGAGACGCGTGCCCCACCAAGGCTGGAAGACGAAGGGTTCACTCCCGTCAAGGGAAAAAAGCGCAAGCGCACAACTCCCAAAAAGACAGCCGAAACTAACTTGGCCCCCCAATCCCCATCACCACTCCGGCTAAAAAGTCGGCCCCCACAGAGTGCGCTCAACCCCCCCAAGACCGCCGTTAAGCTCGTAGCGAATGGGTCTCCTGCTGGACGTAGGTAAAAGCTGCAGCAACCTATAGTAATGCAAGACAAAACCACGTGGAACAATCTGTCCAACCGGTTGAATTTTAAAAAGATGTTGCCCAAAAGTACAGAACGCCAGTCAAGGTCTCCGTACGTTTGTTAATTCGACTAAGAACTTCCGCGGGGTAACCTGCACTTAAATAATAAGGTTTAACACCTATGCCCCATCTGAGGAGTGTAACCTTCGTGTGGTCGTTTGAAAACTCCCTAAAGAACTCGAGACTGTTCACATTTTTGACGACCTCAAATCCCAAAACCTTCCGATCCGGGAAGTGCACAGAATTCACTACCAGACCAACTAAAATCGATTACCAGATTTATGCCTTGACATGTTGAACCAGTTACCGGAAGGTAAGGAGATATTAAATGTCTGCAACCTAACCATGATTGCAATTAAGCCCCCGAACATCGTTGGCCAGTGCCACCAATGTCAACTCTATGGCCATTCGGCTAGAAATTGTTACACCAGGCCTAGGTGCACCAAGTACCTAGATGACCACAGCACCTGCGAATGCACCCACATGCCCGAGACGGCAGAGCCTCCGAGCTGCGTTAATTACCACGAAGAATAACACTCAGCGAACTATCGCAGGTGTTCCAAAGCGCTGCGATGCAAACAACGCGAAGGTAAAAGCCATCCCAGACGTGCCGATCAGCCCAGCGTGTCGCACTCTCAGCTGCCTGCTCCCAAATCGCCGGGACCTCTGCGCAAATTGGTAGCACTCCCGTGCTTTCCGCGCCGAAACCTGATGCGTGGGTAAATCCTCAGGTATTAGTCTCCTCACGGCCATTGCCGTTCCCCTAGGCTCCTAAACTCAAGCCTGTCCACAAGGCTCATCCTTCTTCTCCGCTGACTTCTCAGTCTGAGGCTTCATCAGCAACATCAATTTTGCTGACCTATCCTCCTAGGTATATAAACTACACGAAGCAACTACCCCTCAGGACAAGCTCAACGCCACGATTGAGCACATACGGCTGATCGACACAATCTGGTCTTTCCAGCGCGCATAAACACCATAGTTAAAACCCGTAATGGCAGTACAACTGTTAGGTAAAATTAAACCACGCTCTCTGACTGCCACGTTTTTAACGCAAACGGGCTCGGAGAACATAAATAATAAATCACGCTCTTCCTGAGCAACCACGATGTAGACGTTATGCAGGATTAGCCATTGTGATAGCGAGATCACAAATTACATCGAATAGTAAGTAGTAGTAATAGAAACTCGATCCAAACTAACGGCCAAAGCCTGCACCTTGGACTCCATATACGCCAATCCTTGATTCAAACATTAAAACGTCGATGTAATCAACTTGTCTGTGTATCATATTAATAAAATTACTGTGAATTGAAATAATATAAGTTCATATAATCATAATTATATAAAAGTGATTATATACCTATACGATATTATTAACTGATTTTGTGTTGAAGTTTAGAAAAGTTCGTGTTTGAAATTATAATTAAGTAAATGGTTTGCCAACGAAACAAAAGAAAACCATGAGACAATATCTAATCATTGCAATTGTAAACATTATGTGCATAATATCATGCAAAAAGGAAAGTATGAATAATCCCACATCTCCTTTTTATTTTTTGTGGTGGAATGGTAAATTCGCGGGTATGTACCTAATACAAAGAGATTTGAACTACTTTAATGTCTTTGATGTACGAACAGTATATAATTCCAAAAAAAATGGCAAACACGGGTCTTAGAAGTTTCATATTATAAGTAAAATCTTAATTAATAATAGATTTTGAATGATTTATTGTAAATGACGAATTACAATAAATCACATAAAATATATATATACAATGAAGTTTTTGTGTTTGTTAAAAGAGAATTAGAATTAAATACAAAGTAGAATCTTTGGGTCGAGGGAAGCCAGACATGAATTCTGGATTTATACGAGTACCAGCCATAGTAGATAGACAATATAAATATTTATGTGTATAAAAAGTAGTAAATACAAGAAGCAAATACACAGTTTGAAAATAATATATTATAGTATATAATTTTGCATAATAATATAGTAAAATGGTTATCTCCATGATGTTTTTGGAACATACCTGCGACAGTTATGGGTTGTGTACTCTGGAAAATTTTTATAGGATAGGGTGACAAATGAGTAAACAGTCCACCTGATGGTAAGTGGTACTGTAGCCTATAGACATCTACATTTATCTTCAATAGAGAATGCAGAATAAATGCAGATGCGTTGTCACTCCTAAGGATGGAATGCCTCGTTTCCAGTAAAAAAAGTTCCAATAAAATTAGTCTAATTTAAACTAATTGGTTTGAACACAATAAGCAATGAAACTTGATAAATAATCCTAGTAATAGAAACTTTAATACTTCGAATACAATAATAAAAAAATATTCAAGTATATTCCATTTTGGTCTCAGAATTTTTCTCCATATTGGTACAATCTTTAACAATGTTCATTTTATTAACAATTTCTTCTGCGTAGAACAGCACTATATTGCACCAGTATGCGTGTAAGCAAACATGCACTCTTAATTTATTATTTTATCCCAAAATAATGACATCAATAGATGTCATTATTTTGGGATATTTGGGATGAATTATTCTTCAATTTACTAATCAGCAGCTTTATGAACTCAATCATAGACATAAAACTAATATATATATATATATATATATATATATATATATATATATGTTATGTCATAAGCGAAGAGGATCTCAAGAAAGTAAGTGTTTCCAAATAAGTATTTTCTTTAATACTCTTTTCTCGTTGTTAAATTTATATATTTCCGTATTATATAATGTGTACTGTATTTATAACGTTAATTGTCTAAGATATGTCTCAATAGCTATATTTAGTTCAAATTATCAATATTTAATGTTTACGAAAAAACCTTTATTTGCCAGCTCTGTTCGGAATAGGTACTCTATGCTAGGAAACACGTTACTTACAATGTTATTTGTACGCTTAATTATTGTGCATCGAATTGTTTAATCGAACATTACAAAAATTTTACAGAATGTAAATGATGGCAGCTAATAAATTATTATTTATTTGTCATAATGGCACTGATAACAAAAATTATTTCTTTCCTAAAAATATAATTTACTTTGCATATTTCAAACAAAATTATCATAAACTAAAATTAAGCCGCTTAAAAATCACTGTTTTTAATATATTAATATTTAACATCAAATTCTATACATATACGTTATCATTAAAATCATTTATCGCACCTGTTTATAGTGATCGACCTATAACGCATTTTAACTTCATTGTCATATTTAGTCATATTTATCACTGCTAAAAGAACATTAGTGCCGGAGCGTAAAAATAAATTCTTACAATACCTTTAAATTGTTAATAATAATGCATTATTTAAACTTTCAATATGGATTTATTTATACATTTTATTCATTCTGTTTACATTAGTGGGAAACTTAAATATTAACACATATTTATATACATGGTTTACAAAGGATGAACATATAATACGTTATACTATTTCGATATTTATATCAAATGAATCAAACACGAAAACTATTCATCGCTTTTTTCTGTCAACCTATAATCAACATCACTTTTGTACACAGTATTGTCATCTGTGTTTTTGTGTTTCAGCCCCTCTATTTTACAAAACAATTATATTTATTAGTAATATTTTCCAGTTGTATAATAACTTTTATACTATAAGTTATAAACAATTGGTAGCATTCTAAGTTCTAAGTTCGATACGTTAAATAAAAGTAAAGATCTAAAAATTTATTATCAAAATACACGGGGGCTGAGAACTAATTTTTTGCAATTAAGACGGCAGATTTTAAGAAATGATTATGATATTATTGTAATAACTGAGACATGGTTGCATAACAGGATCTTCGACGGAAAATTATGTGATGATCGGTATGAAGTTTTTCGGTGTCATCGAGACTTATTATCACGCGATAAAAAGACAGGAGGCGGGGTCATGATCTTAGTGCGTAATGAGTTATGTGCAACTCCCTTAGTCACTGTATGTCTCAATAACTGCTCACCGCCTGATATGTTAATGCTGTTAGTACCGGCACATGCAATTTCTGCTACTGCATATTTGTACATTATTCCGATTTACATCCCTCCTAATGTTTCACATATGCCAGTTGAAATAGATTACTTACTGCAAACACTAAAATCTGTGGTAATCTCAAATAGTACTGGTAAAAATATTTTAGTTATCGGTGATTTTAATCTTCCATGCATCTCATGGAGTACTTAGGGCCCAACACATTTAAATAAAGGCAATGCTGAAATTAAAAGTGCTGGTGTAAGGTTAACAGATGAACTGAGCTTTCTCGGTCTCAAGCAATATAACAGTTTTAAAAATTATGCCGGTAATACTTTAGATTTGGCATTTTCAAATCTTCCACTTAAAGTCGCAATTTGCAACTCGCCCCTTATAAAGGTTGACCGCGCCCATCCTCCGTTAGTACTGGAAATTTTAGACGTCACTATCACACCGTTTACTGAAGCATCTAAGCCTAAATATGATTTCAATAAAACCAATTATGAGAAACTAAATGAAACTCTAAATAGCATCGATTGGCGAACATAATTACAATCTAGCACGGTCCAAGAGGCTTGTGATAACTTTTATAATATAATAAATGATGCTATATGCCAACACGTACCACTTAAGTCCTATCATAATAAATATAAATACCCTATCTGGTGCAGTCCCGCTTTAATAAAAATAATTAAAGAAAAATCAAAAGCACACAAAAAATTGAAACGGTCTGGCAATTTCTTAGATTATGACGAGTTTTCATTATTACGTAAACGACAAAATCGGGTTCAGGATGCTTGCTTTGCTATATATACTCAACGTACCGAGGAAGCCATTAAATACAAACCGAGGTTATTCTGGTCATACGTTAAGTATTTACGTGGTGGATCGAATTATTTAAAACAATTATCATACCTCGGCAATAAAGTAACGGGTGGTAAAGAAATATGTGATACTTTTAATACTTTTTTCAAAAACGTTTTCGGTGACCCTTCTGATAAAATATTAGAAGAAGGCAATGCCACTTCTACATATGATAATATATCTAAACTGTTTATCCCTACATCCACTATTGAGAAAAGACTTAGACTACTTGATATTTCTAATGGAGCAGGATGTGACGGCATTCCCCCCTTTATTTTGGCGTAACTGTGCTAAAACTTTGTGTGTGTCCCTATCGCTATCATTTTTAACATGTCTCTTAGTGAAGGTGTATTTCTGGATATCTGGAAAAGAGCACACATTGTGCCTGTACATAAAAAAGGGGACTAGAACTAAAATTGAAAATTATAGGGGCATTTCAATTTTAAATACTATTGGCAAAGTTTTTGAGAAAACCATTTATGATGTTATATATCCCGTAATATGTAAGGGACTGCCAAAAACTCAACACGGATTTCTAAGGTATCGTTCTACTATCACTAATCTGGCGTGCTTTTCTAACTATGTTTTTTCTAATATGGATGGAGGCGGTCAGGTAGAAGTGGTCTACACGGACTTCGAAAAAGCTTTCGACCGTGTGGACCATGTCACTCAACTGTCAAACTACAATTGTTAGGCATACATGGGGATTTACTCAGGTGGATAAAATCCTATTTGAGTAACAGATCCCAGGCTGTTGTAATAGGTGGATATAGATCGGACTTTATCAAAATACCAACAGGCATTCCTCAAGGATCACATCTGGGGCCTTTACTGTATAACGCTTATATTCACGATATTACTACTTGTTTTAAGTTTTCACAACATTTAATGTACGCCGATGACAAAAAAATTTTTTACAATATCCGTACTGAGCAGGACTGTCATCAAATGCAAACTGATTTAACCGCTTTATCAGCTTATTATACTGCTAACAACATAACAATTAATATTAATAAATGCGAATGTATTAGCTTCACACGTAAAAAAACTCTATTTCATTCTCCTACAATTTTAATGGCATTCCAATACAAAGAACATCTACTGTTAGAGATTTAGGAGTTCATTTTGACAATAAAATGCTTTTATTAGAGCATGTTGACGAAATTGTTAACAAGGCTTTTAAAATCTTGGATTTGTGATGAGAACTTGCAAGCCTTTTAAAGATATTAATACCCTTAAAATTATGCATAATGCTTATGTTCGCAGTATATTAGAATATGCCAGTCCAATTTGGTCTCCCCAATACGCTATTTATAAAGATCGTATAAAACGCATACAGGAAAAATTCATCAAATATCTAAATTATCGTTTTTTCAAATCACCACTTGTAACCTATGAAAATACTTGTCAATCTTATAATTTATTGACACTCGAAAACAGACGTAAATTAATGGACGTATGTTTTTTGTATGATATTGTCCGTGGACAGGTAGACTGTCCTGAGTTGGTGGCGAGCATAACATACAACGTACCGTCGCGTCATGTCCGCCGTCGGCTGCCGTTTATGTGTGCCGTTTGCTGGCACCAATTATGCACGTAATGCGCCTATAAACAGATTGCTTAGGACATACAATGAGATCTTTAGTGATATAGATCTCTTTGTTTTTTTGTAAACCAGCATTTAAAGCTAAAGCTCTTTCTAAATGAGGTGCAAAACGAGTAAATCATTTTGATTTGCTTAATCATGATGATCATCATTACAGCCCTTCACAAGTCCACTGCTGAACGTGGACCTCCCCCAGGGAATGCCACAAGGTACGATTCTGAGCCGCATGCGTTCCGTCGACTTCTTATATGTCTTACCAGGTCGTTACTCCATCTAGTAGGACTCCCTACACAAAAATAAATAAATAGTAATGAACATAAATCAACTCTATTATAATATGAAAATGAATTCATACTTTGCATCATTTAGTATAATCATTTCTTACTTGATTGTTGAGTGTAAATCTGACATAAGTGTAACGGTTTAGAAAAATAAATAAATAAACAGGTGTGATATTTCATATTTCATTAAATTAAATTACATAAAAGAATGTTAATATCTGGCTGCATTTAAAAGTTTTGCAGAGAAATAAATAATACAAATATTACTTCTACATACACATATACAAAAGTGTAATTAGTATAAACATTTAGTTACATATCTGTGAATATATATATATATATATATATATATATATATATATATATATATATATATATATATAATTAGATTAGTACATACATGTTATAATAAATCCAAAGAATAGTTAAATTGTACCGTCCATAACATATTTTGTTTATATAACTGAAAAAGTCCTTAAAATTGTTAAATCGCTGTTGGTTTTTTTAAATAAAATAAAAAAAATATACGTTATTGTGTTTCATATGCTGATTGCAGAGAACCGGAGACCCTTCTTACTGAAAATTAGGCATTCCTTGTTAGTCACGGGTAACAACGCATCTGCATTTTCATTCGTAGTCGAGAATAGATGTAAATGTCTATGGGCTACAGTAACAGTACACACTAATCTTTTTGTTTGCCTTATGTGTCTTTTCATCTGTCAAGTGTAATATCCTTCTACAAGATGCAGGAGTTTACAATCTTGATTGTGAGTGTGGTCTCTCTACATAGTACACACAAAATATTTATAAAAACGAGCGTAAAGGAATATATAGCTGACGTAAATCACCGACGCTCCGGGAAGTTTGCGTCTGTGGATATTTCAAGATCGTCTTGGTCATTAAATTGAGGTTGATAAACCACAAATACACCGATTCCTACCAAGTATGATACGTGAGGCTATTAAAATATAATAAAAATATCCTAATTTTAATAAAGAATATGGATGGATGCTATCAACCGTTTCGGTTCCTATAATAATTAACAAAAATAAATAAAAACCTAAGCATACTACTGCAAGACTCCAAGATACTGTAAGCTCGTTCTAAGTAAATTGGACTAAAAATGAACATTAGCCGGGCTAACCATGACATCGGGGCGTCAAATACCTCAGTCTCTACTGTACTGTAAAGCGCCCGAAACGTCGTAAATTTAAATGTTAAAATCAAACGCCATAAAATCCGTTAAATTATTTTCATTTAAAATGTGATAAATTTCTTTCTTTGACGTAAGAAACCAAAATTTGGTTTGCCGAATGTCACTTTTTAAAATAAATTTATCTAGCGTGATTAACAACCACGAATCGATTAAAAAAAACGTTGATTGCTAGTTTAATGGCTTTAAATGAATCTTGGTCAATGTAATGAAAGCGGCTGGATAAAATTTGATAGGCAAAAACCCTTTTTACTGGAATCGAGAATCGTTTATCAGCCAATGCTAACAAAAAAATGAATCTTTTAAAAAGTTGCAATGATAGGTTAGTAATACTGTAGAAACATGTGCAAATTAGTGGAACGCATATCGGCTGTTACGTTATTTACTTTTAATCATTATTACAGAAGGTAAACGTAGGCTTTTAGATTAAACACGTATTCATTCAGAATTAATGTGAAGTTGTTTAAAACGTAGATTTAAATTTTCTCACACAACAACCATTACGCTCAAGAGGAAAAACATAGGAAGTTGCTTTTAGAAGTCAATTAAAACTGTCTGAACAAAGCAACATTTTCAGACAAGACGGATTGCGATAAGTGCTCGGCAATTCGCGCTATGAAACCTACTCCGAGTAAGGAAGTGTAGGAAATGGCGGCGGTTTCCTTTGCCTATGCAATGTGTAAAAATCAGTAACGCGTTATTTCAACGTTTCCTTCGAAATATCTAGCAAATATTATTATATTTATTTATCAGAAAATCAACTTTAGAATTTTGCTGATTGACAATGGAACAATTGCATATTACGTTGTTCATCATCAGCACACTAATATGGTGACAAGATCGAAGTATCACTTACAATAAGTGGATCCTCTAAGATAATCGAAAGTATTCTTCAGACACGAAAACGACTGCAGAGATAGTGAACTGTTACTTCAGAACTATTAATGCCAGAATTGCAGCAATTCTACTAATTATAATTCATATAGTAATAATAGTTCTACAGTATTAATTATTTGACTGCCTTGTTGTTCTAGTAGTCCTAAACACAATTACTGACCGTGAGGTTCCGGGTTCGAATCCTAAGTTGGGCCAAAGTCAGTTATTGTGCAGTTTTTTCAAATTCCTAAATAATAATTTTAATAGAAATTGTCAAGAAAGTGGCAGTAGCAGCCCGGAGTCAGGAAATTGGCAGTGTTTCACCCCCATGCCTCGGAAAGCACATAAATCTGTTGATCCTGCGCCTGATCTCTCTCCGTTCGTGTCGAATTACCGTCCCATCGGACTATGAGAGAGAGGGAACAAGAATGCACCTGTGCTTGCGCATACACTTGAGCACTATTATTTAATATCCTATGCACAGACGTGTATTATCCGTTGATACGGGCCGCCGTGACCGAAATTTAGTCTGGACGACATTATTACCGCAGGAATTGAGGGGTATAGTTTCAAAAACAACAAAGTCCGATGTTGACGAATTAGTAAAATATTGATTTAACCTTTTTCCCCCTAAAACTTAACATTACGAGTTTAATTTTAGCATATTATGAATCGAATAATGAATGATCCACTCTCAGTTATTGTTAATAAGCACAACAGTAGCTCTAAAACTGAAAAAATGTTATGTTAATAGTTTATTGACATCTTTGACTTTTACTGATGTTATGATTCCCATAGTTTGCGTATTTTGAGCATCAATTTCGGATGTTCTTTTATTTTTTTTACAAACACTTCTGAAAACTCCCGCGTCAATCATATAATTTATTTTGCCCTTAATTACTGTATTTTCAAAAGACAACTTAGATCGCTTTATAATGAATCGTTTGCATTTCATAAAAGGGATATGCCACTGACCGGGTGTTTTTATGATCTTCTTAACAGCTTCCTTCCAATCTTGGACGAGACAATCTTTTCCGAACTTCAATTATAGTAGCATTTTCTTTTATTATATTTATATACTCACAAGGTTCCAATATTGTGTCTCGTTTTCGAAATTCTTTTTCTGTTCTGCCAAAAACGCGGTCGGGAGGCAGAAATGAGTGTCCCACTATAGAAAAGATTATTTCCATTTTCTTAATATGTATGGGTGCTGTGGTCATCCATTTCTGACACATTCCAATTACAGCGAAATTTTTATTTTGACCAGCACACCCATCGGCCATTAATCTGATTTTATCTATTTGTTGTGAAAATGATGTATTGTTTAATCGGTGAAATACAGCAGAAGCTATTAAGTTAGAATCTTTGGCGTAAGTATCTTCCGTCCAGATGTAACTAAAAGTATTATTTTCATTTAATTTTGTGTTTGATGGCCCAGTAACAATAGTGAAGTTATAAACGTAAAATTGTCGCGAATAATATGTGCTTTGATCTGGAATTTTTGGGAGCGGCATATTTTTTTGACAATCAAAAGATAAAATCGAAACGTTAGGTGCTTGATCCTTCAATTAATTATAAAAAGCTTTGGCCCTTTTTGTATGAATTCTTTTTTTTATCATTAGATCTGTTTTCACTTTCTCGTCAACACTTGTTTTGATTTTTTCTGTATATTGTAAACATACAGAGCATACGTCCGTTTGAGGTGAGCCGAATCCTAAGTTAAATTTTGTATTAAATTTGTTTCTAAAATAGCTTCCTTTTTACCTTCAAAAAACTGTCTGCCTGGCTATTGTTATATATTTTGAATAATTTGTTAATACTTAGTTCGGCGGGTAAGTAACATCTGTCACTACTGCCACGACAGTAATGTGGCTCAGAGTAATTCAATTTTTTAATAAATTATATTACTGCTTTCTGTCTCGCTGAGTATAAATGAGACTTATGGTGTCCCCCACGACGCTCCTCTAATAAGACACCTTCACTATGAAATATTTTAGCAATTGCTTCCACACGGTATCTTTTAATACCCAGTGTAGCAAGAAATGTGTTCTCACATACTCTTTTTTTCTTTTTAATTGACTTACAACGTATGTAATATTTATTACTGGAATTCCTCCCCATGTATTTGGATTTTCTAGGCCGATACCTTGCCACTTTTGATATTGTCATGTGTTTAAGAATAAATGCATCTTGCGAACGTTTATCCCTATGTTTGTAAAAACATGTATGAAAATCGATCAAATCACTCATTGTCAATGAATTACATTCATATGTCTTTTTGTGAATACAATTTGGACGATCAGTAATCTCTTTGTGGAGTATCTGAAAAAAAAACATCAAAATATAAAAAATATCGTACCAAACATTATTAACCTCATTATACATATATTATTAAATTACACACAGATAAGAAATTTGAGTATACTTAAATGTATTACGTTTTACAAGAGAAGATCACTGACGATCTCGTTAAAAGTACGCCCGTAAGCTTGTCTTTGTAGTATTCATAGTACCTACATATTCAATATAAATATCAATATAATAAATACACATGTAATATAAACTAATTTATTATGATTGTTATTATTAAAAGATCACGTAAAAGCGCTTACAAATAGAATCTGTATTTTACCGACATCAACAAAACATAAGTAAGTACATAAGTTGTAAGGATCAAAATCAGTAAATACCACTTAACTTACCGCTCTAATTTCGCCACATTTCTTTTCCATTTATTTTTATCACTAAGTCTTTTTCTTGCTCTAATTTGTTGGACAACTATTGGTGATTTATCCATTGTTGGAATTTATGCACTTTGACTATAAAATTTACACGTTTACTATTTAAATTATTTACTTTTATTTAATATGCACCTTCACCAAATCGACTCCTACACCGGCTCACGCTATACTGTTTTGACATATCACGGTGGCATCTGATTGGCCGAATTCACAATGCTTATTTTGAAATAACTGGGTTAGGACTTTGCTGATTTTGATTCAACCATTATATTTTGACCTTTAATTTCTATTGGACAAAGTTACTTTTGATCGGCCAACTAAACACTAACCTGTATTATAAAATATGGAGTTACTAGACGTATAAAAATGTTGCTACTTGAAAAAAATGGACTATGCGGTTTTTGAAACTATACCCCTCAATTGAAAAAGATTCATTGCTATCTATTAACCTTGACTTGTTGATTGCTCTAGTCTACTGGTTTATCACAATACTCCTCCCCACATTTATCAATTAATGAACTGTCTCGAAACTTTTCTTCATTTTTATATGGTGGGATTCTTTTTCTGTCGATGGTGTGTAAAATCGTTTGTAATTTCAGTTTTTTTTCTTAACTTTTCTACAATTATTCCACTGAAAACTCACCGTCATCTACCGTATTTGCTAGAACATATTCTTACATTGTTATCGAAATTAGAATAAGTTTGAGCGATAAAAAATTCTTACTTAGGTAAAAGAACTTATTGATTCCGATATTTGGGCATTAATAAACTGCCATTTTTTCATTAAATTTAATTTTTTAATTAAACTTGGGCCAATTATCGAAGGCATTAAACATCAATTTTATAGACATGGTATATCGTGATTATTATTTAATATTTGTTAGTTAGCAAATTTCTAAAAAAAAGCAAAAATGGTACCTATGGTTAGGCTTATATCATTATGGAACGCTTTATCAACAAATTCAGAGCATTTACATTTGCGTTCCTCATTAGCCTGTAATTGTTGAGACCGTTGTCTTTTGAACACAGCGTTAACAATAACTTTAAGTATTTATTTTTGCAGAACTTTTAGTGATAGAGAATTGTACGAAATATATAGTGGCTTTATGTTTTATTTAAAGGGCAATCTCAAAAATTATCAATTTTTTTTTAATAATTTATCTCAAATTCTCTTAATATAATAAAGGTTCTTTGTAATCAATTCTATGTAATTGGTCCCATGTAATAATTAAAAAGGAGAGGAAAGGGCTCAAAGAGCCATTCTAAAAGTATTATGTTTTCTTTCATTTAAATATCCCTCACTATCAAAACTGCAGGGTATTTACCGTGAGAAAATTATACTATAAAACTACAGTTCTCAGATATCACATGGAATTTGTACCATCTTTGCCAACGTCTTAGCGAAGGAGAGAGACGTGTTCTACGGTATGGACTCGTACAGAGTTTGCCAAGCGCCAATATTAATTACGCTTCGACCTCTACCTTCGACCTCTCGGGTGTATAATAAATAAGGTGATTTTTGGCGACTTCGAAGATTTAATACCTAAAAAATTAAAAAATAAATATATGGGAGACTTCTTGATTAAATTAAACTACGAAGATATTAAAAACATGATGGAATGTTTAATGTGAGCGTGCAAAAATAAACTTACAGCTGTGAGTAACATAATATTATGCGAGAGGAAAAGAAGAGCTTTGACTTCTTCTTCGTTAACATCCTAGCACAGGATTCAAAGATATTTTTACATTTCGTTTTTTGTACTAAAAGTTAATCAAATTGTAAAATTTTGATTTATGTATAATTTATTTTGTGTGTGTCAATAAATTAGCAAGAATCGTCCTGTCTGTGATGATGGCCTGATCCCAGTACAGCCCGGCGTGGCCATTTTCAAGCATGGCTTCTGGCATGTACTTATAATAAGGCGGTTTTCAATTCACGAGACCGTATTATAGAGCGAGTTCCTAGTGTAGAATCCTGGCTACTAGATTGTGTCTGTGCAAGTGCTCAGAGTTAGAAAGAGCCGAACAACCTGAGATGTCATGCCTAAGTGATTCGCTCGCAGCTCGACAGATGTCAATATTCTTTAGGATGTATCTCCGATAGTTGTTAATAACCTAATCCTGTATCGTACAGACAAAACCCTCGGTTTCCCATAGAGGTCACCGAAGCGGAGCCAGGGAAGACAGGTAACCGTATCTACGAAAGGCTCATGTAGAGCCTTGTAGAACCTCCCATGGAGCTCCTTCTCCGTCCCCTCGTCGGAAATGATTTGTACTGCTGAGTCTTGCCATTGCCACAGGAATTACCGTCCGTATAGAATGGATAACGTGATCACGTCCGTAGTAATTCTGAGGCTGCATATTTTGCGATTATGCTTGGTAAACGCGCTTCAAAAATCTCGCCCACCATGCTTCCGTAGCAAGTACAGCCCCATTACCGACGATCTCGGATGGTGCAACCTATGGGACGTCATAATAGTGCGGGCTTTTATATCCAGAGCTTTCAGTTCAGTCTGAGTCCATCTGAGTATGATAAAGGTATATATAAGGAGAGGCGAGAGCCAACCGTTATATGCCTGTATCTTATTTACGCCCGATAAAATGCAGTTAAGCTCTTTGGTCAAACATACATAAAAAAGATCGCTCATTTTATATCCGCAATACCTCATCAACACCTATATTTTGTGACATACCCAGTTATCGGTAATTTCAGCCTCGGAAAGGGTCCTTATGTTGATGGGCATAGAAAGTTTATGCTCTAAGTATTAACTACCCTACAAATCTCAACATGGAGAACCGTATACTTATCCGTCCCAAGCTTCATTCTAATAGAATTTTTGGCAAATCAATAGCATTGGAGTGATTGGAGGCGAATAATTTGAGATCATCCATATAGAAAAGGTGAGTCACTTTTTTACCTTCTTTTAGTAGAAACTGAAATCTCCACCCAGAGCCCTCCAATAAGGTATTGAGAGGGTTCAGAGAAGCACATGCATCAAACTATGCTCATTTTTGCTCAGTACTTCCCGGGGCATCGTGCAGTAAATTTGCCCACAAAACGTCGTCCTGTGTAGTTAAATGGTGCAAAATAAATAAATTTATTAAAAACGTTATTAAAATATTCAAATTGTGACAAATAGAAATACAAGTCGAAAATATTATAAAAATAAAAATTTATAACATTTATAAAATAATTGGAAAATTGGACGAAAGTTGCCTAAGTCATGGAAGGAGTTTGTGTATAAAAGCTCAGATGAAGAAAAAAAATAGATACAGCGCGGCCTTTGTTATTGGTGAAGCCAAAAGACTTCACTCCTTTATGTATAAACACGCGTTCACGCACACACATGCATCAAACTATGCTCATTTTTGCTCAGTACTTCCCGGGGCGTCGTGCATTAAATTTGCCCACAAAACGTCGTCCTGTGTAGTTAAATGGTGCAAAAACAATACTAAAGTGAATAAGAAGTCTGAAGCAATATCGTTTCACTCATTTAACTTTATTTTAATTTGTTATTCCAACACAATTTTGAAGATTATTTGAAGCACGAATGTCGATGTTTCGAGATTACGTAACAGGAGAATGTTGCCAGTATTTCATATTTCTAATGGTCCAAAATTTGGGTAATTAATTTTAGGCTAAGTTATAAAAATATATGTAGTTAGCTTTTTTAAATTAGTTTTTTATTATGTTACATCAAATTGAAGTCAAGATAAACATTTAAATTTTTATGTTGCTGATGTTTCTATTTTAATTGTTGAGTATTTACAAACTATTTTACTGTAAAAAAATATTTATGATTTTAGGCTACCAATGAATATTGTAATAAGACATGATTTTTTTTGCCATGCTGCAGTCATACTATTAGTAGTATAGTTATAGCACGAATGGGTCGGCTCGCCCGGGGAAGGACCACGCTCTCACAGAATACCAGCGTAAAATAGTAGCTTAATGCTGCGGTTTCGTATGATGAGTGTAGAGAACCGGAACCGGATCTTAGTCCTCACGGGTGACAACGCATCTGCATTTTGATTTGTAATCGAGGATACATGTAGATGTCTATGGGCCACAGCAACCACTTACTACCAGGTGGACTGTATGCTCATTTGTCACCCTATCCTATAAAAATTAAGGGTAGCTGCTATAAGACTTAGCTGAAATGAAGCAAAATGGCAGCCATCCTCTTGACTTGACAGTGGTAGAGCCATGCGGCGGCTATTGTTGTCGCATGGATGGGCCAGCTAGAACCGGGGTACCACGACCTCACAGAATACCTTCGTGAAGTAGAGATTTACCTCAGTGTTTCGCTTGGGCTGGAGGCCCGATTCCCCCTCCCCTTTAACATCGTAGTGGAATCAAATAAAAACTACCCGAAGAGGATAACCTCGCTCCTGGTGACAGAGAATCCCTCGCTGAGCATCCACGACCAAGCTAATTTACTCTTTCTGAGCGTTGGTGATTAGGCTGTTACGCATATTCTGGGGGGAGGGGGAGAGGAATTCTGCTCGTGACTAAAACTGCTAGGGGCAAGCGGAGTAATAAGACCAAGGTGACCCCTGTCACGCTATCCGTGAAATATACTTTTTTTCATTTAGAAAAGTATATTTTTAATTCCATGGAAATTTGTTTTTTAGTCCAACTAGTTTTTTTCAGTATTAAGTTATTTTTTATAATAAACCTGTTTTACACTACATATGTTGTGTATTTTATCGATGCTTACATGCTCACTAGAGAATCTATCAAGAAGAATTATATGATCTACAGACGCCTCATACGTGCTTCATCTTTTTTGATTTGTCAAATTGTTGAAATTTATTAAAACAGATGGATATACTTTCGCATTCGCATCGCATATTGCTCTTATTGTTGTAGTATTTTATCTCGATTTTCAGGGACTTTTAAAAAAAATGTGGCAACACTTCTCTGACTCACACAAAGTTATAAAATTGTTTACAGTTTCTTGTTCTAGGTGCGATATCTATCTTTTTTACTTCATCTGAATATAAAAGAAAATTGCTGAGTAATTGTGCGAGTTCATGAATAAGAAAATTTCTTAAGTCATGGAGGGTGTTCGTGTATAGATTGCTTGTATAGGGGAGCTGTTGGAGACGCATACTTAAGGTCGTACATATATACGGGGTAGTCGGGTGACCGACTACTTATAGTACTGTTGCACAATGTTTAGTCCTATATTACGGACTTATAGTAAGGTATATGATACAAAAGCAATATAGAAGAAAGAAGAAAGAAGAAAGAAGAAGAAAAAAAGAAGGTCTCGATGATGAAAAAGCATTACAATGGTCGAGTTGTTGGTTGAAGTCCTATAGATGACAATAACCATGACGATGACGATGATCATGACGATGACGATGACACAATGGCGATGACGTTGATCATGACAATGAAAATGACGATGACGATGAAGATGATGATAACGATGGCATGATGAAGATGATCATCACAATGACGATGACGATGATGATGATGATGACGATGATGATGAAAATGACAATGACAATGACGATGACGATGACGATGATCATGACAATGAAGATGAATATGGCGATGACGATGATGATGATGACGATGACGATGATCATGACAATGACGATGATGATGACAATGACGATGACGATGATGATAACGATGATCATTAAAATGAAGATGACGATGATTATGACGATGAACATGACAATAACGATGACGATGGCGATGATGACGACGATGATGATGACGATTACGATGACGATGACGATGACGATGACGATGACGATGACTGTGGCAATGATGATGATGATGACAACGACGATGAAGATCACGATGACGATGTAGATGACGATGATGATGACGATGTTAATGATGATGACGATGACGATGACGATGATCGTTACAATGACGATGACGATGACGATGACGATGATGATGATGATAATGATGGCGATGGCGATGATCATGACAATGACGGTGACGATGACGATGATGATAACGATGATGGTTACGATGACGACGATTTTGATGCTGACGATGACGATGACGATGACGATGACGATGATCATGATCATGACAATCAAGACGACGATGACGATGACGATGACGATGACGATGATGATGACAATGACGATGACGATGATGGTGACTATAATGATTACGATGGCGATAATGATGACGATTACTGTGGCTATGACGATGATGATGACTTTGACGATGACGATTATGATGACTTTTATGATGACGGTGACTATGGCAATAACGATGATGGTGTGTACAAAGAATTTTACATTTCATAAAATGTCATCAAAAGATATTGTAAAATATTTTAAGACTATTGATATTAAGAGAACCGCCGATCTGTGGGGGATTTCTATTAAAGTTATTGCGTCTATAATTGATGCGATCGCACCTCAACTATCTATTATTTTTAATACTAGTATTGAATCTGGTGTGTTTCCTGATTTAATGAAGCATAGTAAAGTAATACCTTTATTTAAATCTGGTAGTACATTCGTCATCATCATCATCATTACAGCCCTTCACAAGTCCACTGCTGAACATAGGCCTCCCCCAAGTAATGCCACAAAGCACGGTCCTGAGCCACCTGCATCCATCGACTTCCTGCATATCTTACCAGGTCGTCACTCATTCTAGTAGAGGGTCGCCCTACACTACGCCTACCGGTACGAGGCTGCCACTCGAGAACCTTTCTTCCCCATCGGTTATCGGTTCTACGAGCAATATGGCCGGCGCATTGCCACTTCAGCTTACTAATCCGTTGGGCTATGTCGGTCACTGTGGTTTTACTGCGGATATCCTCATTTCTGAGTCTATCATGCAGAGAAACTCCGAACATAGCCTCTCCATAGCTCGCTGAGCGACCTTGAGCGTCCTCATACGGCCAGCAGTGAAGGACCACGTCTTAAATCCGTAAGTCATTACTGCAAGTAGTACATTGGACCCCGCTAATTTTAGACTTATTTATGTACTGCCAACACTTAGTAAAATTTTTGAAAAAATTATTTTTGAGCAAATGTAAAATTTTTTTTATGTAAATACATAATTTAATTCATAAAAATCAATTTGGTTTCACAAGGGGTCGCTCGACAACTGATGCTGGTGTTGAGCTGATTAAATATATACACACCGGCACAATTAGCGGAACACAAAAAAAAGCAGGATTTTAAAATCTTTTACTTGAGGAACTGGCCAGTTATGATATTTTTTTAATTTATTGTCAAATTTGAAAATAGAAAATTAGATGACATAGACTTTTTTCATTCATTTGTTTTATTTTACCGAACAATACGTTTTGTCAACTTGTTCGAGTAGTAACTACGTAATTGTAATTTTTTTTGAAAAATTGCACTATGGTTTTATATAAATTTGTTATTCTATAGGCAATTTTGTTTATTAAAAGCTCTTTATTATGCCTGACTTAACATCACTGGAAATCATTAGGGCTGATGAAATGAGAAGAAATGGCCATACCTACAGATCGATTGCCTCAAGGCTTCGTCGACCAGTATCAACGATTCATCGCAGCATCCAGCGGTACAGATCATCTAATTCTCTTGTGAGGAGGAGGGGTCAAGGTAGAAAAAAATTTAAATCGAGGCTAGATGACAGTTTTTTACAACTTGGAGTTCGTAAGCATACGCGATTAACGGCTGTACAAGCTCGAAATGAACTGGAAGACGTTCGAGGAGTACGAGTAAGTGAGCGTACAGTTCGCTGGAGATTTGAAGAAGTTGGTTTAGGGACATATATACCTGCCAAAGGCCCAAAACTTGAGAGACGTCACCGCGTAAACCGATTAAGCTATGCGAGAGAACATCGTCATTGGGATTTGAACGAATGGCAGCAGGTTCTCTTTACTGATGAGTGCAGAGTTCTTTTAAAACAGATCGATGGGAGACAGCGAATATGGAGACGCAAAGGAGAACGCCACATACAGTCTAATTTTGAACACACAGTGGCTTATGGTGGCGGCTCGATTATGGTTTGGGGAGGGTTATGTTTGGGAGCTCGCACGGAGTTAATGATAGTCACAGGAGGGACCATGACAGCAGATCGATACATCAGAGACATTTTAGAAGAACATGTTGTACCATTTGCCCCATTTATTGGTGACGACTTTATTCTAATGCAAGATAATGCTCGTGCTCTTAGGGAACAATCGGTACAGGCATGTCTGAGCTACGTAGGTATACCGGTAATGCAGTGGCCAGCAAATTCCCCCCGATATGAATCAGATAGAGCATTTCTGGGACTTGCTAAAAAGAAGGGATCAATCTGTCAATCTGAATGAACTTGGAAACGCATTACTTGAGGAGTGGGAGCAGTTGCCTCAAGAAGTCATCGATAACATAATCTGTAGCATGCCCAGACGAATGGAAACCGTAATCAGAGCAAGAGGGGGAAACACTCGTTATTAATTTTGCTTTAATTTTATTGTTAAATCATTTAATGCTTACTTTTTTTTATTTTTTGTGATGGTTCATAATCATCTTAAAATTTCACTTATTTCCAATTTCTTTATTTTTCAATAAAAAATAACGAAGTCTTTTCAAAGTCGTTGTTAAAAGATGTTAATCATATTGTTATTTTGTGTCTATAACGTGTAAGTAACATTTTCGTCAAATATATGCGTTATTATCTCATAGTCTCACTTTTTTTTCTGTTCCGCTAATTGTGCCGGTGTGTATATATATTTAATGCATAGAAGAATTCACAGGATGCTTTGGGTGTAATCTGTGACCTATGCAAAGCCTTCGTTTGTGTTCATCATGAAACATTAATCAGCAAAATTTCACACTACGGTGTAAGAAGCGATTCTCTTAAAATAATTATTTCATATTTAAGTGACAGGACGCAAAAAAGTTGTCATTAATAGTATGAGTTTTTCCGAGTTGATTGTACAAATGGGCGTGCCTCAGGGCTCAATTCTCGGCCCCTTTCTGTTTCTTGAATATTTATAACTTACCTTACATAGTAGGGGACAACCGTGATATAGTATTATTTGCTGAAGATACTTCATTAATTTTCAAAATAAAACTCGTATGTGGTAGAGCCAATTCACAGCTGTATTATAGCTATTCAATGTCGGATCGGCTCGA
The DNA here is from genome assembly GCA_907164705.1 of Parnassius apollo. Classification (NCBI taxonomy): domain Eukaryota; kingdom Metazoa; phylum Arthropoda; class Insecta; order Lepidoptera; family Papilionidae; genus Parnassius; species Parnassius apollo. The sequence goes on from CAJQZP010000975.1 coordinate 7,317,736, forward strand.
TAGACAAGATAATGGTGGCGTGTTTATATGGTAAACTCTAAACCGGAGACTTTTACTGTTAAGTAAACATATTTTTAATAGACAAAGCTCCACTTTATCTTATAAGATCTCTCTATCCCAAGATAAAACTGATAACACACGTAGGATAATATTATAAAACTATTATTGAACTCATAGTCATCATCATTATCACCATCATCGTTATTGCCATAGTCACCGTCATCATAAAAGTCATCATCATCGTCGTCGTCAAAGTCATCATCATCGTCATTGCCACAGTAATCGTCATCATTATCGTCATCGTAATCATCATCGTCATCATCATCGTCATTGTCATTGTCATGATCATTGTCATCATCATCGTTATCATCATCGTCATCGTCATTGTCACCATCATCGTCATTGTCATAATCATCGTCATCGTCATCGTCGTCTTGATTGTCATGATCATCATCATCGTCAGCGTCATCGTCATCATCATCGTCATCATCATCACCATCGTCACCATCATCGCCATCGTCATCATCATCATCACCATCATCGTTACTGCCATAGTCACCGTCATCATAAAAGTCATCGTCGTCATCGTCAAAGTCATCATCATCGTCATTGCCACAGTAATGGTCATCATTATTGTCATCGTAATCATCATCATCATCATCATCATCGTCATTGTCATTTTCAAGATCATTGTCATCATGATCGTCATCATCATCGTCATCGTCTTTGTCATCATCATCGTCATTGTCATAATCATCGTCATCGTTATCGTCATCGTCATCGTCATCGTCGTCTTGATTGTCATGATCGTGATCATCGTCATCGTCATTGTCATCATCATCATCATCTTCATTGTCATCATCATCGTCATCATCATCATTATCGTCATCGTCATTGTCATGATCATCGTCATCGTCATCGTCATCATCATCGTCATAATCATCGTCATCATCATCGTCATGATCATTGTCATCATAATCGTCATTGTCATAATCATCTTCATCGTCATCTTCATCGTCATCATCATCTTCATTGCTCATCATCATCGTCACCATCATCATCATCGTCATCTTAATTTTCATGATCATCGTCATCGTCATCGTCATCGTCAACATCATCGTCATCGTCAAAGTCATAATCATCGTCATTGCCACAGTAATCGTCATCATTATCGTCATCGTAATCATCATCGTCATCATCATCATCATTTTCATTGTCATGATCATTGTCATCATCATCGTCATCATCATCGTCATCGTCATTGTCATCATCGTCATTGTCATAATCATCGTCATCGTCATTGTTATCATCGTCATTGTCATAATCATCGTCATCGTCATCGTCATCTTCGTCGTCATCGTCATCGTCGTCTTGATTGTCATGATCATTATCATCGTCATCGTCATTGTCATCATCATCGTCATTGTCATAATCATCGTCATCGTTATCGTCATCGTCATCGTCATCGTTGTCTTGATTGTCATGATCATGATCATCTTAATCGTCATCGTCATCGTCATCGTCATCATCATCTTCATTGTCATCATCATCTTCATTGTCATCATCATCTTCATTGTCATCATCATCGTCGTCATCGTCATTGTCATGATCATCGTCATCGTCATCGTCATCATCATCGTCATAATCATCGTCATCATCATCGTCATCGTCATTGTCATCATAATCGTCATTGTCATAATCATCGTCATCATCATCGTCATCGTCATCGTCGTCTTGATTGTCATGATCATGATCATCGTCATCATCATCGTCATCATCATCGTCATCGTCAAAGTCATCATCATCGTCATTGCCACAGTAATCGTCATCATTATCGTCATCGTAATCATCATCGTCACCATCATCGTCATTTTCATTGTCATGATCATTGTCATGATCATTGTCATCATCATCGTCATCATCATCGTCATTGTCATCATCATCGTCATTGTCATAATCATCGTCATCGTTATCGTCATCGTCATCGTCATCGTCGTCTTGATTGTCATGATCATGATCATCGTCATCGTCATCGTCATCGTCATCATCATCTTCATTGTCACCATCATCGTCGTCATCGTCATTGTCATGATCATCGTCATCGTCATCGGCATTATCATCGTCATAATCATCGTCATCATCATCGTCATCGTCATTGTCATCATAATCGTCATTGTCATAATCATCGTCATCGTCATTGTCATCGTCGTCTTGATTGTCATGATCATGATCATCGTCATCTTCATCGTCATAATCTTCATTGTCATCATCATCGTCATCATCATCATCATCGTCATCGTCATTGTCATGATCATCGTCATCGTCATCGTCATCGTCATCGTCATCGTCATCATCATCGTCATCGTCAAAGTCATCATCATCGTCATTGCCACAGTAATCGTCATCATCATCGTCATCATCATCATCATTTTCATTGTCATGATCATCGTCATCATCATCGTCATCATCATCGTCATTTTCATTGTCATGATCATCGTCATCATCATCGTCATCATCATCGTCATCGTCATTGTCATCATCGTCATTGTCACAATCATCGTCATCGTCATCGTCATCGTCATCATCATCGTCATCATCATCGTCATCGTCATCGTCATCATCGTCATCGTCATAATCATCGTCATCGTCATCATCATCGTCATCATCATCATCATCGTCATCGTCATTGTCATGACATCGCATCATCGTCATCGTCATCGTCATCGTCATCGTCATCGTCATCATCATCGTCATCGTCAAAGTCATCATCATCGTCATTGCCACAGTCATCGTCATCATCATCGTCATCATCATCATCATTTTCATCGTCATGATCATTGTCATCATCATCGTCATCATCATCGTCATCGTCATCGTCATCATCATCGTCATCATCATCGTCATCGTCATCGTCATCATAATCGTCAGTGTCATAATCATCGTCATCGTCATCGTCATCGTCATCGTCGTCTTGATTGTCATGATCATGATCATCGTCATCTTCATCGTCATCATCTTCATCGTCATCATCATCGTCATCATCATCGTCATCGTCAAAGTCATCATCATCGTCATTGCCACAGTAATCGTCATCATTATCGTCATCGTAATCATCATCGTCATCATCATCGTCATTTTCATTGTCATGATCATTGTCATCATCATCGTCATCATCATCGTCATCGTCATTGTCATCATCATCGTCATCATCATCGTCATCGTCATTGTCATCATCGTCATTGTCATCATCATCGTCATCGTTATTGTCATTGTCATCATCGTCATTGTCATAATCATCGTCATCGTCATCGTCATCGTCGTCTTGATTTTCATGATCATCATTATCGTCATCGTCATCGTCATTGTCATCATCATCGTCATCGTCATAATCATCGTCATCGTCATCGTCATTTTCATCATCGTCATTGTCATAATCATCGTCATCGTTATCGTCATCGTCATCGTCATCGTCGTCTTATTGTCATGATCATGATCATCGTCATCGTCATCGTCATCGTCATCATCATCTTCATTGTCACCATCATCGTCGTCATCGTCATTGTCATGATCATCGTCATCGTCATCGTCATCATCATCGTCATAATCATCGTCATCATCATCGTCATGATCATTGTCATCATAATCGTCATTGTCATAATCATCGTCATCGTCATCGTCATCGTCGTCTTGATTGTCATGATCATGATCATCGTCATCTTCATCTTCATCGTCATCTTCATTGTCATCATCATCGTCATCATCATCATCATCATCATCGTCATTGTCATGATCATCGTCATCGTCATCGTCATCATCATCGTCATAATCATCGTCATCATCATCGTCATCGTCATTGTCATCATAATCGTCATTGTCATAATCATCGTCATCGTCATCGTCATCGTCGTCTTGATTGTCATGATCATGATCATCGTCATCTTCATCGTCATCATCTTCATTGTCATCATCATCGTCATCATCATCATCATCGTCATCGTCATTGTCATGATCATCGTCATCGTCATCGTCATCGTCATCGTCATCGTCATCGTCATCATCATCGTCATCATCATAGTCATCATCATCGTCATTGCCACAGTAATCGTCATCATTATCGTCATCGTAATCATCATCGTCATCATCATCATCATTTTCATTGTCATGATCATTGTCATCATCATCGTCATCATCATCGTCATCGTCATTGTCATCATCGTCTTGTCATAATCATCGTCATCGTCATCGTCATTGTCATCATCGTCATTGTCATAATCATCGTCATCGTCATCGTCATCGTCGTCTTGATTTTCATGATCATCATCATCGTCATCGTCATCGTCATTGTCATCATCATCGTCATTGTCATAATCATCGTCATCGTCATCGTCATTTTCATCATCGTCATTGTCATAATCATCGTCATCGTCATCGTCATCGTCATTGTCGTCTTGATTGACATGATGATCATGATCTCCATCGTCATCATCATCGTCGCCATCATCTTTATTGCCATAGTCACCGTCATCATAAAAGACATCATCATCGTCATCGTCAAAGTCATCATCATCGTCATTGCCACAGTAATTGTCATCATTATCGTCATCGTAATCATCATCGTCATTGTCATTGTCAAGATCATTGTCATCATCGTCATCGTCATCGTCATCGTCATCGTCATCGTCATCGTCATCGTCATAGTCATCGTCATCATCACCGTCATTGTCATCATCATCGTCATTATCATCATCATCGTCATCGTCATTGTCATGATCATCGTCATCGTCATCGTCATCGTCATCATTGTCGTCAGCGTCATCATCATTTTCATGATCATAGTCATCATCATCGTCATCGTCATTGTCATCATCATCGTCATTGTCATGATCATCGTCATCGTCATCATCATCGTCATCGTCATATGCATCTTCATTGTCATTGTCATCATCATCGTCATCATCATCATCATCGTCGACATTGTGATGATCATCTTCATCATGCCATCGTTATCATCATCTTCATCGTCGCCGTCATTTTAATCGTCATCTTCATTGTGTCATCGTCATCGTCATGATCGTCATCTTCTGTTATTGTCATCTATGGGCCTTCAACCAACTCGACCATTGTAATTCTTTTTCATCATCGAGACCTTCTATAGTATTGCTTTTGTATCATATACCTTACTATAAGTCCGTAATATAGGACTAAACATTGTGCAACAGTACATAAGTAGTCGGTCACCCGACTACCCCGTATATATGTACGACCTTAAGTATGCGTCTCCAACAGCTCCCCAATACAAGCAATCTATACACGAACACCCTCCATGATTAAGAAATTTTCTTATTCATAAACTCGCTCAATTACTCAACAATTTTCTTTTATACTCAGATGAAGTAAAAAAGGTAGATATCGCACCTAGAACAAGAAACTGTAACCAATTTTATAACTTTGTGTGAGTCAGAGAAGTGTTGCCACTTTTTTTTAAAAGTCCCTGAAAATCGAGATACAATACAACAACTATAAGAGCAATATGCGATTTGAATGCGAAAGTATATCCTTCTGTTTTAAAAAAATTTCAACAATTTGTCAATTCAAAAAAAGATGAAGCACATAGGAGGCGTCTGTAGATCATTTAAGTCTTCTTGATAGATTCTCTAGTGAGCATGTAAGCATCGATAAAATATACAACGTATGTAGTGTAAAACATGTTTATTATAAAAAATAACTTAATACTGAAAAAAACTAGTTGGACTAAAAAATAAATTTCCATGGAATTAAAAATATACTTTTCTAAATAAAAAAAAGTATATTTCACGGATAGCGTGACAGGGGTCACCTTGGTGCTTTCAAGCACCCATGGTCACAAGGGACTGAGATGACTGACGTCCCGATGTCAAAGTTAACCCGGAGTACCTTCAACTTTGTAATTATTGTCTTTGGTCCTATCTACGCAGAATAAACTAACTGTATTTTGAAGTCTTGCAGTGGTATGCTTGGGTTTAGTTTTAATTTTACTTATTATAGGATCCCAAGCAGGTGGTAGTACCCAGCCTCCTTCCTCGTCCTTCTATTGAAATTAGGATGTTTTTTAATTTCAATAGCCTCACATATCATCCTTGGTAGGAATCGATGTTCTTTCGCGAGGATTTGTGGTCTATCAAATTGGATGTAATGGTTGGGGCCATCTAGAATATGATTGCAAACTGCAGACTTCCCGGAACGTTGATGCTTCACGTCAGCTATGTGTTCTTTTACGCGGGTTCTAATTGATATCTTTGTTTGCCCTATATATGACAGACCACAATCACAATCAAGTTTGTACACTCCTGCATCTTGTAGAGGAATATAACATTTGACGGATGGTAAGAACTGACTAATCTTCTTCAGCGGCTTGTAGAATGTTCTAATAGACGCTCGCTTCAAGATGTAGCCAATCTTGTCTGTGACACCTCTGACATATGGTAGTATAGCAGGCATACGCTCGACTTTGGCCGGCTTCACTCGTCACTGTGACGGAGGCGCGAGACCCGAAGCTTGTTGTCGTGCAGAACCTGCTTGAAGTGCTGAAGCTCGGCGGCCAGGTGTTTGCTGTCACAGATCCCTCGTGCTCTCTGAAACAAAGATTTGGCCACGGTAGCTAACTGTGAAGGATGATGGTGAGATTCACCATTTAAGTATTGGTTTGTATGGGTCTTTTTTTCTATACACAGTATGACCTATGGTGTTGTTAGGATTTCGGATGACTAACACATCTAGGAAAGCTAAGGAATTATTTGCCTCTAACGCCATAGTAAATTTAATTTTAGGGTTTATGGAATTAAGATGTTCTAAAAATGCAGCTACTTTGTCTGATGGTAAAATTGTGAAAGTATCGTCTACGTACCGCCTGTGGAACCTTGGGGTAACAGGTGCAGTAAGGAGGGCTTTCTCCTCAAAGTCTTCCATGAATATATCGGCGACAATGGGAGATACAGGTGAGCCCATCGCAACACCATCTACTTGCTTGTAAAACTCTTCCTTCCACAATAGATAGCCAGATGTAAGGCAATGTCTTAGTAATACTGTATATTCTGCTGGCATGTTATTTTCCGCTAGTTTCCTAGTTATAATTGAGATGCAGTCTTCAACAGGTAGGCATGTAAATAGAGACTGAACATCAAAACTGACCATGGTTTCATTGTCAGCAAGACGTAGGTCTTTTATCTCACTGACAAAATGGTATAAATTCTTAGTATGTGCTCTATGTCCTCTGAGTGGTGATAATATTTTGGCTAAGTGTTGAGCCAATCTGTACGTTGGCGAATCGATTTGACTCATTATTGGACGTAATGGAGCGTTGGGTTTGTGTATTTTTGGTAACCTGTATGGGTTACCAAAAATACTAAAAATACAAAAAATTTTAATTTATTATATTTAAATTTACCAAAATTACAAAAAATACTTGGGAGATTTTGCACACGAAGTTATCATCGAATTGACTTATAGATTCAATTTCTCGGAGTATTTCTTAATTAGATCGCCAGTTGTTTTAAGCGTATTAGTTTTAGGGTCTGTTTTGACCTTACGGTATGTACTTTAATCCGACAAAAGTTGTTCTATTTTAAAATTGTAATCCGACGTATCTGTTACAACTGTAGCATTTCCTTTATCTGCGCGGAGAATCGTAAGCTCTGGTCTGTTGCATAAGGTTTTTAACGCATTAAATTCATTTTTGGGAAGATTTAATTTCGGCGCTAACATAGACGAAATGTCTTGGCGTATGGCCTCTAAATCTTCATTACCAATATTATTTTTATACAGACAATCCTCAACACTACAGATAATGTCGTCATACGGGATTCTTCGCGGTGTAATTGCGTAATTAAAACCTCTTCCTAAAACTTTTAATGTGGCGTCGTCCAGAGTTTGTTTTGACAGATTATAGACCACGCCTTGTTTACTATTCGAGTCTGTGGTCGTTTCGGTCTTATGTTGGACATTTGATTTAGTTGTTAATTTTTGGTATTTATCAATATGTTTATTTTGCATGAAATTCTTATAATCAAATGTCGATTAAACTGTCTTTAATTCACTGGAAGAATTGTCTATGGTTTTTTTATGAAACACAGATGAACAAAGAGACAGTGAACAGTCTAATCAATCTGATCAACAGTCACAACCGACCACATATTGCAATAATTTTTTCAGTTCCATTAACCCATTCTCTGTCGCTGTACTCAAATGAGTACAGTTATTGAAAAATTAATTGACTAAATCTGTGAGGGTTTATTAGTTTTTATTTTATTAATTGAAATAGAGGGTAGAATCATATTTTATTTGAGTCGTGCAAATTGAGGGTATTTCTAAAATATTTGTCGTTTGGAGCAACCGGATTTCATGTTATTGGACTAGCGGGGAGTGAGTAGTATTTTTATTATATATTATTATTATTATTTGTGTAAATGTGGTTTTTCGTAATAATTGTGATAAGATATAGTGTAGTCTATAACGTGAGTTACAAATTTGAAACAGTTATTGTTTATTACTAACTTTAGATGAAGATTTTTACTAATGTACTCAGTTGAGTACACTGGTTACTTCAACAGATAAAAAATACAACTTTGTTTCAGTTTACCAACAATGGGTCGCAAGATGTTTTTCGGTATAAATAGCTTTATAGGACTTGAGGAAGCAATTGCAGCAGCCACAGCAGATAGTGATGATGACCGTGAATATGATTTTGCGATAATACCACCTGATTCCAGTGTCGTGACTCACGAAGAGGAAGGGTCTGATGAAGCTATGGTGACATATACGTTGTCACGAGATGTGTCCGGAAATATTGAGGTTATGATAAGCGATGAAAGTAGGTACTTTTTCATCCTACTATAATTTCAGTGACGAGGAACCATTGGCCAAAAACGAGTTCGTCGGAAGCCTAACATTCAGCAGTGGCAGTAAACTCCAGCCTGGCATACATCTGAAGTGCAACACAAACAAATTGATATAAAGGAACAGCTGAAAGACCAAAATCCTGTACAGATTTTTGAAAAATTACTGGATGAATAAGTATTACAGCTCATATTATCTAATAGTATTTTGTATGCTAATCAAAACAATAGACACTCTTTTCAACTTGATTTACCAGACCTAAAGAAGTTCATTGGTATTTTGTTTTTGGCAGGATATCACAAATTGCCTCGGGAAGCATTATATTTATGACTGGATGAGGACGTCAGAGTTGCGCTAGTTTCAAGAGCTATGACGAGGAATAAATTTCGTGAAATAAAAAGATATCTTCATCTTGTGAGTAACGATGAACATCAAATTCCAGAGATAAAATGTTCAAACTTAGATCCCTAGCCGACATACTGATGACCAAATTCAATCAATGGGGCGTATTTATACAACTAACTATGATTACTTTGAACCAATGAGCACGGTAAAAAGATGGTGCCCAGAAAAATAAGAGAGAAAACCGATGTAAAGATTCCGCTTTATTTGAAAACTACAATAAAGGTTTGGTGGATTCGATGAGCTTGATCAGTCCATATAATTATACAGGATCGGGATTCCTGGCAAAAAGTGGTGGTGAGTTTTATTTACATACTTGTTGGACATGGCTGTTTCAAACGTCTGGCGTTTAAATGTTATGAGCAAGGATGGATGGATGGATCAACTCTTGCTTCGACATAGTCTTGCCAGATACTAGTTGCGCCAAGAAACTCTAAAAAGAGCCAGACCATATTCTTCTTTGGTCAAAGGACTGCCTTAAGATGGTTCAGGCTACTACCCAAGGAAGCTTGAAAAGTCATTTGCCATGCAAGGGTCCGATAGGGATGCAAGAAGTGTTTGAAAACACTCTGCGTTGAAAAGTCATGCTTCGGAAAATTACACATATAAGTGGCCGCTGTACTCAAACAAGTACACCCCTGAAAAAGTATAAAAAAACAATAGAAATTTTTTTTGTTTCGTTTTATGTTTGCTAGTCCCTACCAGATTAACAAAACAAATATTTTTCGTTAAAAACGTTTTTTGTTTGATTTTGGCCACTAATGGGTTAACCTGACAGAAGAATTGATTTACCAAAGTTTGACCAAGCTGGATAAGTTGAAGGGAGCGGGATATGACGAGATTCCAGCCATTTTTTTTGGTTAATTGTGCATCAAATTTAGTCACTCCGCTACATTACATATTTAATTTTTCTCTCAAGTCTGGAGTTTTCCCCGAAGTCTGGAAGGTGGCTAAGGTTGTGCCAATTTATAATAATGAAAATATAATAGGAAACTACCGACCAATTTCAATCCTCCCTCAAATGGGTAAAGTCATGGAGTCATTAATTACTCCCCCTAATTCAAAATTATTTCAAACAATATTTAACAGACCAACAACACGGATTTACGCGGGGTAGATCGACATCGATAAACTTAGTGTGCTTCACCGAAGAGCTGATTAAGTCTATGGACAAGAACAAACAGATTGATGTTATTTACACGGATTTTAGCAAGGCGTTTGATAAAGTATCTTATTGCCTCCTTCTTTGTAAGCTTTCAGCCTTTGGTGTGCATGGTTTCTTATTGAAATGGTTCAGTTATTACCTAACTCACAGATTTTTTTTTCGTTGTAGTTAATGGTTATTAATCTAAAACCCATAAAATATCATAAGGAGTGTCACAAGGCTCGCACCTCGGTCCTGTTTTGTTTAACATCTTCGTCAATGATGTCTCTGTTAATCTTAATAATGTTAAGTCTTTTTTATATGCTGACGACCTTAAACTTTTGCGTGAAATCGATTCCATGGATGATGTGAATCTCCTGCAAGCAGACTTAGATAAGTTGATAAGGTGGTCTCACGAAAACAATATGGTTCTCAACGCGAAAAAGTGTACACATATAAAATTTACACGCAAACAAAATATTATAAATTCGTGTTCGTGATTTGGGCGTGCCGCTAGATAACAAGCTTACATTTATAACACATTTCGACCATATTATAAAAAAAACTTCCGGAATGCTCGGTTTCATTATACGCAATACAAAGATTTTCAAGACCGTTAAGACCAAGATGATTCTTTATAACAGTTTTGTGCGTAGCATTATGGAATACTGCAGTGTTGTTTGGAGGCCCCATTTCGCAACACAACGTTACGCTTGGAAAGGGTTCAGAAAAGGTTTCTATGGTACGTAGCGTTCTCTGTAGATAAAGCTCGATCCTTTAAATCGTACAAAAGTAGGCTTCTCACTTTTAAGTTATTACCACTTGAAGCAAGAAGTGACATTTCGGATTTGATGTTTGTATACAAGCTTTTTTGTTATAAGATAGACTGTCCTCCTTTGCTAAATTCCTTTTCCTTCAGAATACCTTCTCGGCTTCCGAGAAAGCCTATTCAGCCTATGAACCCACCAATGCGTAGGACTAAACTTGGTCTTTCTCTCCTGTTCCTAGATTGAGTAGACTTTACAATGAATGCAGCACATTGGTAGATCTTAATTTTGATTCTTCTGAACATTTTCGTAAACAGATCAGGGACTTTGTCACCAAAAAATATCTTCTGTAATTTATTAAAAAATAACTTAAAATAGGTTTAATGATTGTTCTTTCACATAGAGGTAACTTATCATTATTAAACGCATGATGTTTTCCCCTATAAGTAGTTATGCACTTAGCTTAAGACATGTTGGAACTTGTATTTTTTATTCAAATGTATTGTGTTATAACTGTTGGAGAACCTAATAAATAAATAGATCGGTACATTTTTACTGAATCACCGTTATTAACAACTTTGTACTCGCCTGATTTAAGATCTTAGCGCGTAGGAATGAAATTATGATATCTGCATCTCTTCAAGAAATTTAAAGCTGTTATGTATCTTGCGCGCTTGGTCTTTAGATCTTCTAATCGGCGTATTTTATTTGCTATTTCCGGTCCGTACTAGTTTACATAATGATTTCTTATATTTACGCGAACACTATACATTGATTAAAACTACTTTTACAGATTTTATCGCGTTTTATTTATATTAATTTTAATACCCGACGTTTCGGGTGCTTTCCAGCACCCATGGTCACGGGGTACTGAGGTGACAGACGTCCCGATTTCAAAGTTAATCCGGAGTACCTTCAGCTTTTTAATTATTGTCTTTGGTCCGATATTCTGACGACTCAGATTCTGACTCGTTTCCAAATGATTCAACTCGTTTCTTGGACTTAGGAACTGTTGTTTTAGTCCTTTATACATTAGCTGGTTTCTAAACCGCTTTCTTCTTTTGCGAAGTCGACTGTACTTCGGCGTCTGACTCGAGGGGATTGGAATACCTAAAAACGTATATTATATATATATTATAATATATAATATATAATATATATATATATATATATTAAATAATATTTAATATATATATTATTATTTAATATATAATATACGTAATACAAATTAATCACTATACAGGAACACTCATATGAAAACTTATAAAGCGAAACATAGTGTAACTTTACTCTAACATAATATAACATATTAATTATTATTCTATTGTATTTAATGAATAAGGAGACTAAGTGTTACGTACGTACTTGCTGTCTTGATGATGATGTCGAACACTTCCAAGTCTAGAAAACACGATGCAACTAATGGGTAAACACCTCCCGACATCATATTTTACACCCTAAGTTATAACGCTATCGCCACTTGGAAGTATTTTAATTTGACATATTTTAAAATAAATAAATATTCATTTGGTAATATTTCAGCATTGATCTGTATTAATGTTATTCGTAAGGAATATTTTTGCTTATTAACATTAGAACTTTAAATGCTCGTATGTGAAAATCACTTTGTATAAATGTTGCAAACGATGCCGAATTAACGTTTGCTGATATAGCAGCGGTACGTCACCTGGCGCCGGTCTGTCGATGTAACATGAGACGACAGTGTTTTATAGGTAAACGAGTATATTTCACAATATTATGGAATGGGTCAGCATATAGCGGTCAATGTACTTATTAAATTTAGATCCATTATAAATATATCTTTGTTCAAAATTAACGCTTTTTGAAGAATAAAACTAACAATTTTCAAATCTTAAACTGAATTTTATACTATTCGTAATATCTCTAGATAGAATACAGTCTGGAAACCCATAAATTAATTACTAATTCTAAGAAGTCTAAAAACTGGTATTACAGGCTTATGTTTGTTCCTAGTGTTTAAAATGAACATATTTTTTCTTATGAAAGCTATTTATGTTTTATGTACATACATTACATTTTCATAAATTAATATATAATATTATTGTATAATAAATATACAAAATAATATTTTTATACGTGGTAGAGCCATTCTGCAGTTATATTAGTAGTATAGTTGTAGCACGAATGGGTTGGCTCGACCGGGGAAGGACCACGCTCTCACAGAATACCAGTGTGAAATAGTAGCTTAATGCTGTTGTGTTTCGTATGGTGAGTGTAGAGAACCGGATAACCTTTTTACTGGAAACGAGGAATTTCATCTCAGTCCTCACAGGTAACAAAGCATCTGCATTTTGATTTGTAATCGAGGATAGATGTAGATGTCTGTGGGGCCGCAGAAACCACTTACCATCAGGTGGGCTGTGTGCTCGTTTGTAACCCCATCCTATAAAAAAAATTAAGCTATGAAAGTAACTACATGCTTATCTTATTAAATAATAATATAAACATAAATGTCTGTATGTTAGATGTTTTTTTTTATGTTTGTTTGTTACTCAATCATAATAGAATGCCTGAACCACTAACGCTCGCTAGTTACACATTGAAAAAAAAAAGAAGAAAAAAAAGGCCTCCAACAGTATATACAAATGTTTTCACGTGTTCATGCACCCTAATTTTTATACTGGATGGGAATTGAACCCCAGTCATTTGATTTTCTAGCTTACTCATAGTACAAACCGCTGGATCATTTGCGATCACCACGATTGTTTAAATAAATTGATTTGTAGAAACTTGCAAGCACATAGGTACTAATTTGGTTAGACTAAAAATTTTGAACCCATATTTGGAGAATTATGTTCTTCAATGGGCGCGTAGCGCGAAGCAAGAGTGAGTGAATGCTTTTGAATTAAAGCTGATGGTTAAGTTAATCTTCAGTATCTTTTTCAAGTTTTTAAATTATTAACACGATAGAAATAACGTTAGTTCATTAAAACCTATCAGCTAATACGGACAAATTAACAAACCTGTTATGAAATTTATCAAACATAAAGAATCACTTAAATTAGAATGTATCTGTCCTGCACCAAAAAATGAGGTTAAACGTCATGGGAGCTTGTTGCCAAATACGATACGTAGTATTGTATGCGGTCTATCGAATTGTGGAAAAACTAATATAGTTATCAGCTAATTGCTACATCAGAATGGACCACGTTTCCGCAACCTTTATGTATATTCAAGGTCTTTATATCAACATAAATACAAATTTTTAGAAAAAGTACTGCAGGATGTGGAAGGTACATCTTATTACAAGTATAATAATAATAGTGAAATTTTGACTCCACGAAGCTTCGTTCGCCTAACTCAATCATAATATTTGACGATGTAGCTTGTGAAAATCAGAACAACATACGCAATAACAATTTCGCCATGGGTCGACATAAGAACATTGACAGTTTTTATATTAATCAAACGTACAAAGATACCTAAGCAACTAGTAAGAGATAACGCTAACCTGATCATATTGTATAAAAAAGATGAAATAAATCTGAGACACGTTTGTGACGAACATGTAGGGTCTGACATGACATGGTCTCAGTTCCGGGAAATGTGTTCAACTGTGTGGAGTAAACCTTTCAATTATGTTGTTATAAATAAAGACTGTGAACGAAATAAAGGCTGTTTCAGAATGAAGTTTGATACATTCATACTAGTAGACTAAACATTTAAATAGCTGCTATGTCACAAAGAAATCAGTTTCTGTTGAGTAGTCAAACAGAGTGCAATTCCTTTACAATGGAACGAGACCTTAAGAAACAAATTTTACTGTCAGCTGTAAAAAGGAAGGTAGAAATGATAAAAGGTGCAAAAAATACAAACAATCTGGCTTTGGAAACAATATTTAAACCTATCGTTGATCCGTTTAATATGCTTAGAAAAAAAAAAATGAAATCATAGTTTGAAAAGCAAACAAAAAAAAAAAAAACTCCAGGATTAAAAGAGTTATTGTTTAAAAAGCTAACAAATTTAGATATTGTAACAGAGGAAGACATACAAATTATAAATTGTTACTTTTAGATACTAATGTACACAAACGTAGTTATGATCCATCCAAACCGATTAACAGTAACAAAGGATTTAAATATATGCAAGTGATCAAACCATTGTTTAAGCACTCGAGAAATCATAAAAGTAGTGTAGAAAATCTTCCAAAGGGAGAAGGAGTTGATATTTTAAAAGAAGTTAAAAAATATACTGATTTTGTTTACTGGAACGATCCAAACGAGTTAGTGGAACGATTAAAATTACTACTTGTATCATGGGCAGCTTGGACAGGGGTTTACAATGAAATTTATGCAATAATCGAAGAATTGTGTGAATCTGGCATCATAAAATACATTAAATATATTAAGCTGCCTACAGGAGGATTACGCAGTACCATTTCATTACAGAAGCCGATAAGACGGCTATGAATATAGACAAATTTGGTCCTCATGTTCATAAGCGTTTACGTACATCTCAATGATCTGATATTCTCAGCGACGCTTTAGTAAGAACAGACGCAGGTTATTTTGATTTGAAATCAACAATATTAAAAGGACTGCAAACTCCTGAAAAAGACGATGAGGCTGTGAATAAAGAATATGTGGATAAATGTGTTCAAGAACTTAAAAATTAAATGAAAACAATTCAAAATAATGTCAAAAATGTGACTTTACCAGTTTTGACATTATAAAATTGACTGCTAGCAATTTCAGGACATTGTATTACACTAAAAAAGGAAATCGACCTCATGATGGCATCAAAACCTACCCAAAATGAGTAAACAAGTCAATGACCTTCACAAAGCAGCAAGACGAAATTTTTCTCGTCAACAAACGATTATTAAAGGAATAGATGATTTATGGCAATCTGACCTGATTGATTTTCAAAAATATTCAACATTTAATAAAGGATATAAATATGTTATAGTAGTAATCGATGCTCTATCAAAATACGTAAGGGTTAGACCATTGAAATCTAAACATAAAAATTGTGTCAAAAATGCGATGCAATGTTTATTATCTGAATCAAGACGAAAACCTAAAAATTTACAAACGGATCTTGGTACAGAGTTTTATAATGATTCTTTTAAGAATTTAATGAAAAATTAAAATATAAATCATTATTTCTTGTACTCCGTTAAAAAGGCCTCCATTGTAGAACGAGTAATAAGAACTTTAAAAAATCGGCTTTACAAAATATTCAGTCTATGCGGACGATATCAATGGTTCAAAAATAATTTAGATTTTGTTGTAAAGCAGTATAATAATACTTTACATTGCACTACAAAATTCAAGCCTATCAACGTTAATGATTCAAATGCGATTTTAGTTATGTCAAACATCAAGAAGTCTCAAAAACCTAAGATACGTCAAGGACCAACGTTTCACGTTGGCGATTACGTTCGTATAAGCAAATACAAAGGAGATTTTTATAAAGGTTATACCCCTAATTGGTCTACAGAAATATTTCGTATCGTTAAAGTCAACCAAACCAATCCTCAAACCTATCAAATAGAAGACAAACACAATCAAAAAATTCTAGGCTCTTTTTACGGTTACGAACTACAAAAAACAAAATTTCCAGACCTTTATCTTATTGAAAATGTCAATAAAAGAAAAGGAAATATGCTTTTAGTTAAAATGTGTAGTATGGTTTGAGTGATGACGAAAATAGTTGGATGGATAAAAGTGAATGAGTGGTGTGGGTATATAAATAACGTATGATTACTTAATAATCTCATTTTATACTTATCGATGAAGTAAGGCAGTGGTATAATTAATAAAGTAATAGACAATTTACCGTTTGAGTTACATTTATCTGGCTATCAATTTTGCGGTCCCGGAAGGAAACTTCAAAAATGGTTACTCAAAGGCGATCGTGGGATAAACAAATTGGATGAAGCGTGCATGCTCCATAATATTGCTTACACTAACAAAAATTCGGGCGCTCGACAAAAAGCGGATTTAGAACTTTTGAAAATGGCTAAGAGGAGGTTGAAATCAGAAGATGCTAGGAAAGAACAAAAAATTGCCTCATGGGTAGTCAAAAATGCTATGAAAGTGAAAATCCGGGCGGGGAGCGGTATAAAAGCATTTAAGAAGGAGATCAAAAATATAGTCTGGTTGCGCGGAAAACCATTCGTATTTTATTTTATTCGCGGGTATGCTTGCCAAGGATGTCCTTCCTTCGATCTTTCCTTCAACTATCCTTTCCGTACACACCGGGGTGGTGAGGTGAGAGGGGAAAGAAGATAATTCTAGAATGTCGCGTGATTTGCAACCAATGAGGAGCGCGCCCCTCCGAGACGCATTGATAGGAGGGCCGAAGTAATATAAGCTAGCACACGGCCCTCGTGCGCTCTGTTCCCTTAGCGCACCAGTTGGAACCACGTCAAGGCTCAACCAGAGAATAGGCCCGCCGCTCAACCACAGTCTCAGTTGAAAAAACTAAAATCCAAAGACAAAGACAGTCACTCGGCTATAAAATATGCCTTTGCAGCTGCTAAGAAAATATTTAGTAATAAAAAAGGAATAAGTTTACCCCGTTGTATTCCTCTTCCAAAGTGTGGACGACTTTTACCCCTTATTTCCATATTTGCGGGATTGTCAGCTTTAGGATCATTAGCTGGTGGAGCAGCGGGTATAGCAAAAGCTGTTAATGATTCAAAAGCAGCACAAAAGAGTCTTCAGGAATCTAAAAGACACAGCAGAATGATAGAAGCCGTTGCTCTAGGAAAAAGATTATACATTAAACCTCATAAACAAGGAGCCGGTTTATATCTTAACCCCTCAAAAAACTAATTAGACGGCTACCCAGACGGGCGCTCACTAACCTTGACATATTAGAACATGCAAGTGACATTCAAACCGAGAAAGATAGAATGTGGAATACTGAACTTGGATAGCTACAGAAATCCTGGAACGCATTGGATAGCCTTTGTAAAACACAATAAATACGTAGAATATTGTGATAGTTTTGGTAATATAAAGCCCCCGTTAGAATTAGTTAAATATATGCATAACTTACTTATTAACTATAATTATGTGCGACATCACGCGTTTGGTGCTACAAACTGTGGACATCTATGTCTAAAATTTTTAAGGAATTACTTGAAAAAGCATTTATATAGTGTAAGTAAATAAACATATCAGTATAAAAATGTCTTTCACTGTGTCTATAACTGGGACAGGAGCCTCTTTATCAACGAACTATTCACCGACAATAGAACTACGAGGAGACTACGAATGTGGCCTTTTGTATTTTTCAACTTTCAATTCTATTCCCAATATAGATGAAAGATCATTTCTTTTTCACCATAATTTTTTTTATTATGGTGAAAAAGAAATGATCGAAATTCCTGAAGGGTCTTACGAGCTTCAAGATATCTGTGATTATCTAAAAAATAATATTAAGGACACTGTACTAAAAGTAACTTGTAACAATAATACATTGAAAACAAATATTTTTTGCTCTGAAGATGTGCACTTTAATAGAAGCGAATCACTGGGTAAAATTTTCGGCTTTGGTATGGAAACAATAAAAGCAAATATAAGTACTGAATCAAAGTATCCTATCAGTATTCTATCGACAACCTTCGTGCGGATTGAATGCAGGTTCATTTGTCACGAAAGCAAGCCATATAATTTATGAATTTGCACGTAATGTACCACCTGGCCATCAAATAATTGAAATACCTAGAAATCTGATTTATTTTTCTGTTAACAAAAGTTACATAAGTGCTATCAATATAAAATTATTGAACGCTGAGAATAAAGAGATAAATTTACGAGGTGAAGAAATACAACTGTATTTAAATTTCCAAAAAAAATATTGAAAAAATTCAATAAAAGCCTTTACTTCATAATACTTCGTGCATCGAAGCAAATTTTAAAAGAACATCTCATAAAGGCACACCTCTTCAGCTAAAAAAGAAATTTACCAAGTCTAACAAAGAATTTCTTAAGCTAGTTGGCTTGATAAAATAAATATTTTAAACGTATCTCAACAAACATCATACGATAACATCATTGAAAGTTTTGAGAATCATTCATACAAACCATATGTAACTAGTTTTAACAAGAATGACGAAATACGTATTCCCAATAATCAGCAAGACCTGTACGTACTACCTTCACTCGGTAGTTTATATATCGAGGGAAAGGTGAACGTTTGCAACAGCACCACAAAAGAAAAGGTATCTAACGTACATTTTGTCAATAATCCTATGCTATTTCTTTTTCAAGACAACCGATATGAACTTAATGGAGTAGAAATAGATAAAATTAAGAATGCTGGTGTCACTACTACAATAAAATCTTACCTATCCTTAAATGAAAATGAATCCAAATGTGCTCGAGTTTGGGGCTGGTCAACTGGCAGAAAAAGCAATACTAGCGGTGGAGCGTTTTCCGTGTCTATACCATTGAACAAGATATTAGGATTTGCAGAAGATTATGAAAAAAATGTAATTACATCATGTAAACATGAGTTAGTATTATTACGAAGCAATACAAATCTTAATGCGATCAAGTTAAATACAAGTGAAGTTGTAGAAGATATTATAATAAATGAAATTGTTTGGCGAGTTCCACACATCAAAGTATCAGATCGAGAAAGAATCAGCCTATTAAAACATTTAAAGAAAGATAGAGCTATTTCATTGGCATTCCGTTCCTGGGACTTATATGAGTATCCATTGCTACCCAAAACACGTAAACATACTTGGTCTATAAAAACTTCATCGCAAATAGAGAAATCACGATTTGTGGTCATTGCCTTACAAACCAACCGCAAACAAAAAATCTTTAACAAATGAAGTTTTTAATAGAATAAAAATCACACAAGTGTGATGGTACTTCTTAATGTATTCTTTGTCTTTTTCGGCTCAATTTTTTATATCATCTTATCCGCTAAGGCTTGCGTGGCCTAAGTTTCTTCTATTTTTCTTAAATTATTGGTTTAACCAATTTTTTTATTAATTCTAAACGAATTAATAAAAAAAAACTCACACAGGTGTGATGGTACTTCTTAATGTATTCTTTGTCTTTTTCGGCTCAATTTTTTATATCATCTTATCGGCTAAGGCTTGCGTAGCCTAAGTTTCTTCTATTTTTCTTAAATTATTGGTTTAACCAATTTTTTTATCAATTCGTTTAACCTTCCTGTTATTCTTAAAAATACCTTAATATTGCCGACTTTACAATATTGATATTGAAGATTAATTTATATTGTATAATGACGTAATATAGACTTGTTACTCTGTTTAAGACTTTTATTATCTATTCTAAACTAAACACTAATATAAGTTGTCGTTTGCTACACTACATCACAATAGAAATATGTTAATATAATAATATTTCCTTGCATACATAAAGTGAAAGAAAAGTTAAAATTTAATTCTTTTGCCACGCCAAACTACTAATTTTTCTTATTCATAAACCGTTGGGGCCAGTAGCTCGGTAATAATTAACAAGCGTGCTTGTTGTTAAAACTTGTGCTTTTAAATTCTGGAAAATAAAGAGATAACCTATTTCCAAGTATAATGGAAAAAATTCACGGTGAATACAGATGACATTTTTACAGAAATTTTATTGAATAGGTCCCCTATGCCATCGTTATACTAGGGATCAGCGTTATGGAATAATACTCGTTAACAACTGTTTCTTCTGGAATGATCTGTTCTGGTTCGTATAAAAATATTACCTAAAATGATTTTTTTTCCTTTGTTTTACATTTAATGCCTTCATTTTCCATAAAAAGTTAAGTTCCAGATTAAATACGTCCAACTGCTGAGCCCTGGTTAGTACAACCTAATGTTATTATTAATAATAATCATATGAAAGTTGAGCTGAGCTCTATTCCCAATGTATTAATGGTAAATTTAAATAAAACGTACTCAGCGGTGATAGAAAATATTGTAGGTACTAGTAGTACAACCTGCATATCTGAGGAATAAAATATTTTGAGATAATGTTAAATCTGCAAACACGCACTAAAAACGTAAACGAGCAGAACGAAAGACTAATTGTATTTATTCGCTGCAGTTATACTACGGTTGTAGAACGAATAGGATAACTCAACCGCGGAAAAACCAAGCCCTTACAGAATATTAGCGTGAGATGCTATTTCACACTGGTATTATTATGCTCTATTACGCTAGTATTCAGTGAGAGCATAATCCTACCTCGGTCAAGTCGTCTTATTCGTTCTGTTACTATGTTTAGCGGCAGCGTGGCCCTACAACGTCAAAATTTACTCAGGCTAGTTGAAAACTTGATAGCGAATCACTATGTTGGGGAGGCGGATTAACAAGTACAGATCCGACTTAAAAACCATAAAGCCCTGAACTTCTATCAACCAACTTTCGATCGTGTTATGCTAAGCATCGTTGTGGTTTATTTTTCTGGTCTGATGTTTATGAATTTGCGAGAAAAATTCAAGGAATATAATAGCATTATTAAAAGTATAAAAAAAAATATATATATATATATATATATATATATATATATATATATATATATATATATATATATATATATATATATATATCTTCTCGATTAAGAATGAAAATTCTGTTGCATTGTTACCTCTGAGTATTTGGAGGGTAGAGATAAGGAGGACTATCCTTTGTGTGATAAAGTGTTGCGTTAAGTTGAAGTGTGCGCCAAAAGCTTATTTTTCACGCTTTATATGGACTGTTTGTTCGGCCCGCGTGCTATTTAATCGCACAATATTTATTTGATATTTATTTTTAAAATGATATATACTCTTTTATTGAAAGATAAACCCGTAATTCACTCAAATATTTACTTGCGAACATGGCCTGAGTTTAATTGAAATTGATTTAATTACATTCAAAAATGAAACTGCTTTTTCACTTAGTGGACGTACCTAAAATTGTAGATTTTGAGGAAACATTGCGATCTTTTTCTACCGAGCCAAAATGTGTCAATCGTGTTTTCGCCGCCATATTTCACTAAGAAAACTTTAACTTTCATAATGAATTTAAAAAATATGTGAATTCGTAGTTTTTAATGACAAAAATTGCACTTTTAAAGCTTAAAAAATCTGCTTTTGGCGGCCACTTCACCTTAAATTGAGGTGGTGCTAAAATCGCAGCAGATTAATTAATTATTTTAATTTAGTATTTTAAATTAATTATTTTGATTTAAATCTTTATTATATAAATTTTATAAAAATTCTATATATAAATTTATAAAATTTTTTACAAGACATTTTCTACAACACAGAGAACAAAAGTTCAGTAAAATCAAAATGATAAAACAATTGACAATTAAACAAATTGGAACTGGGTTTTTGGATGAAAAAAAAAATAGAATTAATCATAAAAACGTTTGAAAATATTTTTATTTGTATAAAAATAATTAGTCCTTTAAAAATTTGGTAATTTTATACTATTGCGGTCATTATAATTATTGATAACTTTTTAAAAATAATCGAATGAATTTGTTATATTTTTTCATAATCTACACAAAAAAAGAAAATTTAAAAAATAAAAAAATATTTGTTTATTAATTTTTTATTTCGGTTTTTATCGACATGGCGAGGGTCGGATGCGTAAGGGAGCCGCGTTGAATAGATCCTTACTTATGACAACAAATGAATGATATTTCAACTTCTAACCTAGAACAACCGAAATCCGAGAAAAAAATCGGAGATTTTTCGATTAAGCCAGATTAAGTCGTAAAATTATTGAACCGTTACTTACATTTTACAGCTAGACACATTACTAACTTGTTCTCTATACGCGATAGTCCTCCTTACCTCTACCATCAATACGTAAGAACCAAGATCAGATACCTCGTTATCAGTAAAAATGGTATTCGGTTCTCGTCAGTCACCCGGTATAAAACACAGCCCCATTATGATTAGGCACAGCTGATGAAGCTTCACAAAATGTGTTACAATAGACAAACTGCCTTGCGTGATAATTATGCGTTATAGAAATGCCAAACAAATAATGAAAACCTTTTGGTAAAACCAAACGTGCATGCCTTAAGCGCTCATGCTATACGTAATTTTTTTTAAATAGATATTTTAAATACACAGAAGAAGTAACAAATAACCTTATTGCTATTACTTCTAATATTCCGATAATTTTATGTCAAACGTCAATAAAAAAGTTTGGAAAATCCACAAGTGCACGACTCATCCTGTTCATAATATAAATGTAATGATTCTAAATCAAAAATATAAAATATTTGTTTTAATTTTACTATATTGTTATTATTGAGTTTTTTTATTATTGTTACTTGAAAAAACTCTAAACAGAATTATCTTACTGAATAAAACTATATTTACGGATTTTATCGCGTTTAACTATTAACTATTTTAACTTATTTTAATTCCCGAGGTTTCGGGTGCTCTACAGCACCCATGGTCACGATGGACGTCACAAATGGACTAAGATGTTTGACGTCCCAATTTCATAGTTATCCCGGCTGCCTTCAGTTTTTGAAAATAAATTTTTGCTCCGATCTACGCAGAACGAGCTTACAGTATCTTGAAGTTTTGCAGTGGTATGCTTAGGTTTGGGTTTAATTTTGTTAAATATAGGGTCCCCAGCGGATAGCGGATCCATCTTCTTTATTGAAATTAGAATATTTCTTAATTTCAATAGCCTTGCGTATCATTCTTGGTGGGAATCCGTGCACTTTTGCGATGATTTGCGGTTTATGAAATCTGATGTAATGGTGGGAACGATCTTGCACATATTCACAGATTGCAGACTTTCCGGAGCGTCGGTGCTTCACGTCAGCTATTTGTTCTTTCACGCGGATTTTTATAGATCTTGAGATGGGGGTTTAAAACCCCAAACCCCGAACGTGTATTTAAAAGAAAATGTAAAGACTTACTGTTACCTGCCTTGCCAGATTAATGATTCAAAATTATTATTTATTGTAATTATTACTGGATGTGGTGCTTTTACTTCGATTGGTTAGTTTAATTTCTTTTTGTTTTAGAGTTTATATGTTGTTTAGTTTTTTTTTTTCTCTTATATTAATGTATACGCCTGTAAAGACATACCCTTTATCTAAATGTATTTTGATTGTAATAATGTTTACTGATATTGTCGATGGTGTTTCTATTTCAATAAATAAATAAATAAATAAAATATAAGGTTATTTTTTATAGAAGTGTTAATAATAATGGAGAATGTAAGTAAATGTAGGCTAATCTTAAAGAAACGTTATATTTTTCAATCCATCTTTAACATGGCAAGTTCGTTTGACAAATTCTTCGTAATATGGAGTCATTATTTACTTGCATGTTACATATCTCAGGAGCTCCATCTTCTGACAGCGGCATCATATAAATATTTAGAAGTGAATAAACGGAAAAATATTTGGAGTGGAAATTCCGGAGCTACGACGCGTGAAATATATTATCATAAAATATCCAACGGTGGCACGTTCGGGTGTCCGGCGGCCAAGTGTTGTTTATGATTTGCTTACACTATCCGACTTCTTGACTATCCGACTACAATTTAAATAGTGATTATATTAGTATGTTGTATGACGTCAGTACATGCCGTAAGAGGCAACTGTGGAAAATAACAGATATATCCTATCGGTCTCGATATATAGCACTATAGTCATCCTGATAACACCAGACGTAAATATTGGGATCGGTGATGGGAAGCAGCGTCAAATTTGCAAATTGTCTAATATTGTGATGAGAAATTTACCTGTAGATAATAAAAATTATGGCAAATCCACGCAAAAAATATCACAAAGTGCTCATGTGCTGCGGTAGATCTTACGATCTATTAAAAATATATACTGCAATCGGCTCGGATTGTAAGAAGTGAGACCATAATTCAGCTAACATCATAATCTGATCAATAAGATACTTAGTTTTCTAAAGTAACTTTAACTGTTATACTCCTTTGTCGTAGAGTGTAAAAAGGACTTCGCGCCTCTTTATGTGGATTATTTTTTAGTGGATTTTCATGTAGACCTGTGCATAAAAAATGTTACTTTCCCCCACATTTACAGAATCCTCTGTGCACTTAGACATTATTCATGTTTCAGTGGCTAACAGCATCCGCTTTCGTATTTACAATTACAATTTCTGTTAAAAGAGAGTTCGGGAAAATAAATGGTGTTCTGTGAATGAGTGAAACTGTTTTCCGAGTCGCTAATTTTAAAATATTTTTCTATATAACTTTTAGAATCTAATGAAGAACATGTTACATTACATACACACATCTTTATTATCTTATAGTTTGTCCTATGTAGTAGAGACCACATTCACAATCAAGCTTGTACACTCCTGCATCTTGCAGAGGGACATTACACTTGACCGATGGTAAAAACTGACCAATCTTCTTCAGCGGCTTGAAGTATGTTTTGATGGAAGCGCGCTTCAAGATGTAGCCAATCTTGTCAGTGACTCCTCTAACATATGGCAGTACAGCAGGTACACGCTCGACTGTGGCCGGCTTCACTCGTTCACTGTGACGTAGGCGCGGGACTCGAAGCTTGTTGTCATGCAAAACTTGCTTGACATGGTGGAGCTCTGCAGCCAGGTGTTTACTGTCACAGATCCCTCGTGCTCTCTAAAACAAAGATTTACCCACGGTAGCTAACTGTGAAGGATGGTGGAGAGAATCACCGTTTAAATATCTATCTGTATGGGTCTTTTTTCTATACACAGTATGGCTCAAGGTGTTATCAGGATTCCGAATTACTAACACATCTAGAAAAGCTAAGGAATTGTTTGCCTCTAACTCCATTGTGAACTGAATTTTAGAATTTATAGAGTTAAGATGGTCTAAAAGTGCAGTTACTTTATCTAAAGGTAGAATTGTGAAAGTGTCGTCTACGTACCGCTTGTAGAACCTTGGATTTATGGGAGAACTAAGCAGGGCTTTCTCCTCAAAGTCTTCCATGAATATGTCGGCGACAATGGGAGATACAGGTGAGCCCATTGCCACACCATCTACTTGCTTGTAGAACTCCTCCTTCCATAATAGGTAGCCAGATGTAAGGCAGTGTCTGAGTAATACTGCATATTCTATGGGCATATTGTTTTCTTCCAGCCTTTTAGTTACAATTGAGATGCAGTCTTCAACAGGTAAGCATGTAAACAATGACTGCACATCAAAACTGACCATAGTTTCATTGTCTGCCAGATGTAGGTCTTTAATCTCGCTGACAAAATGGTAGGAATCCTTTATGTGTGCTCTTGTATGTCCCCTGAGTGGTGAGAGTATTTTCGTTAAGTGTTGAGCCAATCTGTAAGTTGGTGAATCGATCTGGCTCACTATGGGACGTAATGGAGCATTAGGCTTGTGTATTTTTGGTAACCCATAAAATTTTGGTGATTTGGCGCACGTAGGTATTATCCATTTTATGTCCAGATTTAATTTTTCGGAGTGTTTCTTTATGAGGTCACTAGTTGTTTTAGTGTGCTAATTGTTGGGTCGTTTTTAACCTTTTTATAAGTACTTACATCTGACAAAAGTTCTTGTATTTTAGAATTATAATCTGACGTATCCATGACTACCGTGGCGTTTCCCTTATCTGCGCGGAGAATCGTAAGTTCGTGTTTATTGCGTAGGTTCTTTAACGCTATAAATTCGTCTTTGGGAAGATTCGGTTTAGGCACTGAACATCGACGTAACATAGACGAGATGTCTTGACGTATCGCCTCCAGATCTTCTTTCCGCATATTGTTTTTAAATAAACAGTCCTCGACACTACAGATAATTTCTTCGTACGGTAATTTGCGGGGTGTAATTGCAAAGTTGAGGCCTTTGGATAAAACCCTAATTGTTGCATCATCCAGTGTTTGTTTTGACAGATTATAGAGCGCGATTAATCTATGATCTGTGTTTGTCAATGGTTGCTTTCGGTTCTGGCATTGATTCAGATGTTTGACATTTGACTTGTTCGTTAATTTTTGATATTTTTCTATATGTTTGTTTTTGCATTCATTATATTTACTAATTTCGCGTTTATTTAATGTTTCCATGCAAAAATTATAGTCAAACGTCGTTAAAACTTTCTTCAATTCACTGGATGATGTGTCTATGGATTTGTTTATGTCATATAGATCGGAGCGTTTTTGTTGGATTACCGTCCGTAACAACTTTTTACTCGCCTGATTTAAGATCTTAGCGCTTCCTCGAATGTCCTTTTTGGTTGATATTTAACACACGTAGGAATGAGATTATGGTCACGGCATCTCTTCAAGAAATTTAAGGCTGTTAGATATCTTGCGCGCTTGGTCTTTAGATCTTCTAATCGGCGTATTTTATTTGCAATTACCAGTCCGTACTGGTTTACATAATGATTTCTTATATTTACGCGAATACTACACATTGAAATAATACTAGTTTTTACGGATATTTAAAGAGTTTTCTTTGTTTCAGAGAGCACGAGGGATCTGTGACAGTAAACACCTGGCTGCAGAGCTCCACCATGTCAAGCAAGTTTTGCATGACAACAAGCTTCGAGTCCCGCGCCTACGTCACAGTGAACGAGTGAAGCCGGCCACAGTCGAGCGTGTACCTGCTGTACTGCCATATGTTAGAGGAGTCACTGACAAGATTGGCTACATCTTGAAGCGCGCTTCCATCAAAACATACTTCAAGCCGCTGAAGAAGATTGGTCAGTTTTTACCATCGGTCAAGTGTAATGTCCCTCTGCAAGATGCAGGAGTGTACAAGCTTGATTGTGAATGTGGTCTCTCCTACATAGGACAAACTAAAAGATCAATAAAAACCCGCGTTAAAGAACATATAGCTGATGTGAAGAATCGACGCACCGGGAAGTCTGCAGTCTGTGAACACGTACAGGATCGCCCCCCGTCACTAAATCAGATTTGATAGACCGCAGATCCTCGCTAAAGAACACCGATTCCTTCCAAGGATGATTCGCGAGGCTATTGAAATCAAAAACATCCTAATTTCAATAGAGAAGATGGCTGGGTGCTACCATCTGCTTGGGATCCTATAATAAATAAAATTAAATCCCAACCCAAGCATACAACTGCAAGACTTCAAGATACCATAAGTTCATACTGCATAGATCGGAACAAAAGTTAAAATTTTTATCTATGGTAACCGCGGTTAACTATGACATATGGACGTTGAACATCTCAGTCCTGCCCGTGACCATGAGTGCTGTAAAGCGTTCGAAACGTCGGGTATTTAAAAAGTTAAAATATACGCGATAAATTCCGTAAAAACTAGTATTATTTCAATAAAATAATGACTAAATTAAAGGGAATATAAAATCGTCTTGTGCCCGAATACAAACATGCAATACATACGTGCATAAAATGTAACTTAATTTATAATGATTGCATTATGATAATTTTTTAAGATAGATTAATAAACATATTTAAAAAAAATTGGATCGTGAATTTTCTGATATATATTTTTCAACTTAAGTGTAAGTAGAATACATAACATTTAATACACAACTTTTTAAAAAAAATATAGTATCAGAAACCATAAAAATATCTAAATTATTATATGTAGTTTGAAATGGAATCAAAGGACGGGAATAAAGGAAAATGGAACCGAATCCAGCGTAGAACGATTTGAATCGTCGAAGACCGAGTTATTTCTGATCGGATCGATGTTGCTTCCCTTTACGTTTTCTATCGTAACTACCGTGGGGAGTGTTCTGAGGAATTGTTCGGATTAGTTTCAGCCGCCAAATTTCACGAACGCACATCGCGTCAAAATTCCCGATACCATCCACACAATCTGTATGCTTGTCGGTCCACTACAACTATTTCTACTTACAATTAGTTCCTACGACGGCGATTTGAATCTTTCCTGTTTCTTAAAGACGTAAAATATCTATTTATTAAAATTATTGGAATTTTCAAGCACTGAAATAATTGGACATGAGAAGACAAATAGCGTAAGGATACCGTGTATACATTAACTATCTTGAGTAACCAGTGAACGATTCTCACTCTACAAGCACGATCTACAAGCACCTCTGAAATTAGTAAGTTATATACCGTTAATTTATGTGGTAGAGTCTCACTGCAGTTCGAACTGGTTCGCTTAACTTAGATAGGATCACACTCTCAGATAATACTAGCGTGAAAATAGCAGAACAATTCTGCTGTGTTTGGTACGGTGATTATTAAAAACTGAAGACCATTTTTATTAATGATTTCTTAAATTTACACGAACACATTGAATAAAACTAAATTTACGGATTTTACCGCGTTTATTTCATTATTTTTACTTATTTTTAATTCTCGAAGTTTCGGGTGCTTTACAGCACCCATGGTCACGGGGGGACTGAGATGTTTGACGTCCTAATGTTATAGTTAGTCCGGCTACGTTCAGTTTTTGAATATTAATTTTTGGTCCAATTTACGCAAAACGAGCTTATAGTATCATGAAGTCTTGCAGCGGTTTGCTTAGGTTTTGGTTTAATTTTGTTAATTATAGGATCCCAAGCAGGTGGCAGCACCCATCCATCTTCTCTATTGAAATTTTGATGTTTTTTTTAATTTCAATAGCCTCGCATATCATCCTAGGTAGGAATCGGTGTTCTTTTGCGAGAATTTGTGGTTTATCAAATCGAATGTAATGGTGGGGACGATCTTGGACATGTTCGTAGACTGCAGACTTCCCGGAGCGTCGGTGCTTCACGTCAGCTATGTGTTCTTTCACGCGGGTTTTTATGGATCTTTTTGTTTGACCTATGTAAGAGAGACCACATTCACAATCTAACTTGTACACTCCTGCATCTTGTAGAGGGATATTACACTTGACGGATGGTAAAAATTGACTAATCTTCTTTTTTTTTATATAGAATAGGGTGACAAACGAGCACACAGTCCACCTGATAGTAAGTGGTTGCTGCGGCCCATAGACATCTACATCTATTCTCCATTAAAAATCAAAACGCAGATGCGTTGTCACCCGTGAGGACTGAGATGGAATGCCTCGTTTCCAGTAAAAAGGGTCTCCGGTTCTCTATACTCACCATACGAAATACAGCAGCATTAAGCTACTATTTGACGCTGGTATTCTGTGAGAGCGTGGTCCTTCCCCGGTCGAGCCGACCCATTCGTGCTACAACTATACTACTAATATAACTGCAGCATGGCTCTACCACGTATACAAACCACCACGATCAATTACCACGTATTCTTCGGCGGCTTGTAGTATATTTTAATGGAAGCTCGCTTCAAGATGTAGCCAACCTTGTCTGTGACTCCTCTGACATATGGTAGTACAGCAGGTACACGCTCGACCGTGGCCGGCTTCACTCGGTCACTGTAACGTAGGCGTGGGACCCGAAGTTTGTTGTCTTGCAATACTTGCTTGACGTGCTGAAGTTCAGCGGCTAGATATTTTCTGTCACAGATCCCTCGTGCTCTCTGAAACAAAAATTTACCCACGGTAGCTAACTGTGAAGGATGATGGTGAGATTCACCATTTAAATATCGGTTGGTATGGGTCTTTTTCCTATACACAGTGTGACCAATTGTGTTATTAGGATTTTAAATGACTAAAACATCTAAGAAAGCTAAAGAATTATTTGCCTCTAACTCCATTGTGAATAGTATTTTAGAGTATATAGAGTTAAGGTGGTTTAAAAATGCAGTTACTTTACCATCTGACAAGATGGTAAAATTGTGAAAGTGTCGTCTACGTACCGCTTGTAGAATCTTGGATTTACAGGAGCAGTAAGAAGGGCTTTCTCCTCGAAGTCCTCCATGAATATGTCGGCAACTATGGGAGATACAGGTGAGCCCATCGCCACCCCATCTACTTGCTTGTAGAACTCTTCCTTCCACAATAGATAGCCAGATGTGAGGCAGTGTTTGAGTAAAACTGCATATTCAGCAGGCATGTTATTATATTCTAGCTTTCTAGTTACAATTGATATGCAGTCTTCAATAGGTAGGCATGTGAATAGTGACTGAACATCAAAACTGACCATAGTTTCATTGTCAGCGAGATGTAGGTCTTTTTATCTCACTAAAAAAATGGTATGAATCTTTTGTGTGTGCTCTGGTATGTCCTCTCAGTGGTGACAGTACTTTTGCCAAGTGTTGTGCCAGCTTATAAGTTGGTGAATCGATCTGGCTCACTATAAGACGTAGTGGAGCGTTTGGTTTGTGTATCTTCGGTAACCCATACAACCTCGGTGGTTTGGTACATGATGGTATTAGCGAATTCGTTGCATGGGTGCCCCGTGACCATGGTTGCTGTAAAGCGCCCGAAACGTCGGGAATTAAAAATAAGTAAAAGTAATGAAATGAACGCGATAAAATTCGTAAATTTAGTTTCATTCATCATTTTTATTGATTACGAGACATTCCATCTTGGTTCTCAAGGGTGAAAATGCATCTGCATTCTGTCATCAATTTTTGATTCTCAATGAAGGTTAAATGTAGATTTCCAGGATCCATAGCGTCCATTTATTATCAGGTGGTCTGTGTGCTTGATTTTCATGCTTATTTTTGAAAAGAACGAAAGATGAAACGAAAGGCGATACCGACAAAACCTACATTAGGGCAGTGTAGCACCGTTACGTATAAAGGTTGTAATTTAACTTGTATACCTTATAGAAAATTTTATTAAAACTCATTTCTTTTATTAAACTAATGCACTTTAAAGCAATCACTATACAATTGCAGAAAAAAATTGATCACGACGTTGAAAATTTAAATCTTTTTCCCCCGCAGTTTGTGCTGTCAAAAACAATTTACTTATTCTTAGGTTTTACGTGACATTCAATTTTTCTTACTTGTCTTTGGATTTATCTAACAAAAATAATCTGCGGCTACAACAGAGTGAGCTGATACTTTTCTAGAATATAGTATATATATATATATATATATATATATATATATATATATATATATATATATATATATAACACTGGCCCTCCACTTTCATCCAGCGTTCCTTTTACATGACGCGTATAGGCAAAACAAATGCTTTACTACGAACTCGTACAGACATGATTAAACTGAGTTGTTAAGTTGTTATGTTATAAGAGATTATTCTTTTCGTAATTTATTAGCGATCTATGTTTGAAGGTATATAGGCGCTACGGAGGCCGTAACGCCAAAAAACTTAAAAACTGTGGTGTGGTGTGTAGAACCATTCTGCAGCTTTTGCTGTTACACGTATGGGCTGCCTCGAACCAGGGTGGTACCACGACCTCACAGAAGACCGGTGTGAAGTAGAAGTTCTGCTTTTGCGTTCCGTCTGGTAAACACAGGAGGCCCAATTCCCCCACCCCCTTTAACAAGGTAGCGGAGTTAAATAAAACACTACCCTAAGAGGGTGCCAGCACCCTGGTGAGGGAGAATTCTTTGCTAAGCATCCACGCCCAAGCTACCCTTTTCTTACTGAGTGTGGGTGCTTAGGCTAACCCACGTATTTTCTGAAGTGGAGGGGGGGAGAAATTCTACTCGAGATGAAATCTGCTCAGAGAAAACAGAGCAACAAGACAACAAAGGCGCCCCCTGTGACGCAATTCGTAAATTTCTGCAACAGCAGGGGACTATATTGAAACCTGAACGCCGTCTACTACCATCTGCAAATAGCGAAGTCGGCCTCTCTCTTTCTAACCGAGTCAGGTGTGAGCAGTTCTCACCAAAATTGTACGGCCTTAAATTTAGATGTCCTTTAAGTTCGTGTTTTTTTTTGTGACTATATAAGACACCATATTTATCTGATTTTTTTTAATGTTTTAAAGTCATATCATCATCATCATCATCACAGCCCTTCACAAGTCCACTGCTGAACATAGGCCTCCCCCAAGTAATGCCACAAAGCACGGTCCTGAGCCACCTGCATCCATCGACTTCCTGCATATCTTACCAGGTCGTCACTCCATCTAGTGGGGAGTCGCCCTACACTACGCCTACCGGTACGAGGCTGCCACTCGAGAACCTTTCTTCACCATCGGTTATCGGTTCTTCGAGCTATATGGCCGGCCCATTGCCACTTCAGCTTACTAATCCGTTGGGCTATGTCGATCACTCTGGTTTTACTGCGGATATCCTCATTTCTGAGTCTATCACGCAGAGAAACTCCGAGCATAGCCCTCTCCATAGCTCGCTGAGCGACCTTGAGCGTCCTCATACGGCTAGCAGTGAAGGACCACGTCTCTGATCCGTAAGTCATCACTGGCAACACGCACTGGTTGTACACTTTAGTTTTCAGAGATTGAGGTATACCTGACGAGAAGATGTGTCGTAATTTTCCGAACGCTGCCCAGCCGAGTTGAATCCGTCGATTGACCTCTCGGTCGAAGTTGGACTTACCTAGTCGGACTTTAAAATCATATCTATAGATATAATTAATCACAAATAAAATACTACCAGAAGCGTTTAAAAATAATAAAATATTTATTTTCTGAAACCTGTTTTTTTTTTTGTATGAACTGTAGATTTTCCTATCCCCTATCACATGATTTGAAAATTGATTTTACCAAAAAATAAAATTTTAGGAGTACATCTTTCCATTTTGATTAATCACATCACTATTTATTTACACAATGATGAACCTGAACCTTTGAACATATACTTACTTATTTATTTTATTAATGTTTTCAATTTATTTGTTGTCCTAAATTTAACTCAATTTTGATTATCAACATTGTTACTATGATATTTCACATATTTTGTAAAAATTACTACTTTTTTGGATGTTTTTAACTGTGTAAACATTTTTCTCCATGTCTCAGTCCTTTCATCTTAAATTGGTAGGCTGACATGTATTCTGTGTCGAACAATCCGTGCACGAGTGTCGTGGGTACCGATTAAACTCAAACTTGTTACTGGACTTTAAACGGTAAGTACATACTTTATTAAAAAGAACATTTTTCTAATGATTTCTATGTGCATTCACTCTTGTTTTCACTATTTTTTCCAAAGTTAGCTAATAAAATAATATTTTTAGACGATAAAGAATTCTATAACCTCAATTTTGTTACCTCAATTTTGGTACTTTTGAGTGGGTAACGTATATGTTGATCTCATTGGTAACACAATTGATATCATTAAGGGACGTATACATTAGCCTAATGCCAACGAATAGAAAATATTAGAATATGAAATGTATGTTTAACGTAAGGTAAGTATTTGTTTTTCGCTCTCGTATAATCTGCTGAATATATTTAATTAAAATCCAGAACGAATTTCATGTTGGCGATGCCATACATAGTTTTTAGCCATGATTTATTTTAAACAGACTTTCAAAAAAAACATCACACAATTCGACCACGTATGTTTTTGCTTTTATTTAACTTGCACTGTTCGTATGTAAGTAAAAATATGTCCGTCAAAATTTGCAAACCATTTTTCAATGTTGGTATCCGATTGAGCTAAAATTTTGCAAGCACTGTTAGTTTTTATGAAAAAGCAGTTTTTTTGGCAGATTTAACCTGATGTCACAGACAGGAGTGTCTCCTCATGGAGGAACTGCTTAATGATTTAATAGCAACTGAATGAAATTTAGTATGCGTATAAAAGCTTGTCTGCAAAAGTATTGTTATATTTAAAACTTATTTTGTTTGTGTTTCATGACCGATTTTCATAATTCCTTTTTTGGTAGTAATAGGATATTCCATTATAACTTTTTATTAAATAAATCACTAAAGTAAATTTAAATTATAATTTCGAAAGTTTTTTTTAATAAAAAATGGAGAAATAAATGTTCAAATTAACGAAAAACAAACTTTAACGAAGTAATACCTCTTCTCCTTAACTTTCAAGCGAACATTTCATTGAAGTAGTGTTTTTGTTTATTTAAACAGTTT
This sequence comes from Parnassius apollo, assembly GCA_907164705.1. Lineage (NCBI taxonomy): Eukaryota > Metazoa > Arthropoda > Insecta > Lepidoptera > Papilionidae > Parnassius > Parnassius apollo. The sequence goes on from CAJQZP010000975.1 coordinate 7,352,733, forward strand.
TTTATGGAGATGTTATTGTGCTGAATGAAATCTCAAATAAATGATTTTAATTTTAAGGTTATCGTAAAAAATGGCACCGCTAACTGCCACGGAAGAAAAGAAACGCTATCGAAATAAGCCAGAATAAACCAGAAAATTTAGAAGAATCAAGACGTAAAAATTTAGAAAGGATGAAGGTTAAACATAAAAAAATCTGAGCTTAGTGAAGAAAAACGGGTAAAAATAAAATATTGGACAGATAAACAAAAAGAATGCAGTGCAGACGGGGAAAACAAAATCAACAAAAATCATAATACGTCAATCATTCATTGGAAGAGACAGAAGCGGCAAAGAATCAAGAAAATAAAAAAGATAAAAAGGAGATCGCGACAAGACATTGAAATATTACAGCAAAATGTTACATAAACTACAAAAAATTACTTGCAGAAAACGAAAAAAATTCAACAAAATGTAAATCTTACGGAGCATTGAATAAAAGATTGTACAGTATTAAACTGAAAATGATTCTAAAGTAAAAAAAAACTAGAAAATAGCAATAAACAGCTCTGGTTATTAAACCTTAAATAAATAAATTACAACAAATTTATAAAGATTTGAAATGGACATGCAATCGCATAGATTTAGCATTTTTAGAAATTACTTTTTTGAAATATCAACTTCTATATCATCTATATTACTAAATCCTTGAAAATTTTGATGAGAATGGAGATGCATTCTCATTCAAATGTATTAATTAACAACAACAAACGACAGAGTTTTCTTTTATTTAGGGAAATCTACCAATTTCTAGAAATTAAGTATATTTCCCGTATGTTACATCATAAATTTTAAAATAAAGGGTTGCTTATTTTAATTAAGAGTCTTATTATTATTTTTCGTTTATTAAACTAAATCCAATTATACCAGTATTCCTAACAATGTAAATGGGCCTTAATAATTTCTTGGTTACCAATCATCAATTTTGTTATTGTCCATAAAAATAACGAAGGTTTTTAACGGACAAAAATTTTAGTTTTGGGCTTTAACTAATTATATTTACTTATTATTACTTGCCGAAAAATTCTAATTTTATATCATCAAACAATATTTACATTTTATTTTTATTTTAAAATACATAGAAAAAAATTGTTTTATTTTGTTCAATTAAATGTTTATTGTAATTTAAAAATTAGCAAACTTTTTCAAGTAAAAAAAATTTTGAGGGTTTAAATGCCTTCATATGTAATCGTATAAACTATTTAACACGGAATAAACAAAGAACTACATTTAATTAAATGAATTTTGTTTAGTAACAAAATTGAACACGGTAATGCCATGCTCAGAAATAAACCTGTTTTATTCCTAAATGGTATATATTTATTGGTAACAAACATTAAATTACTCAAATGTTATATTACTTTTAGCAAATTCTTTAATAAAATCATTTAAAACAAACACATTTTTAAAAATCTAAAAAAATATTTGCCGTACAAAATTTTTATTTATTTTCCTAATGTTTAATAAGAACTTACATTATATTAGTTTTCTTAATGTGAAATTAGAACTTACATTTCCTACAGCCATGTTTTTTATTTTCTAAGAACGTTCGTGTGGCTTTTCTAAATCTTTCATTTAACATAGAGTCTTTGAAGTAAATACGTGTCCCTTGACACATCGACCCGTCTTATTTAACACGTAAATAAAGCTCGAACAAGCCGGCAGCAGATCTGAAACTATTAAATGCAGGCCTTCGGGGGAAATAAAAGAAATTGTCTTACGCCGCGATTAAGATTTTGAATAAATCTTAAGAGCAATGCTTTTTTTAGGTTTGGTATTACCACAAGTTAAGTAAGTACCTAACATAAATTTAATTAAGAATTGTTATTTATACTAGAACAACTTCTGTAATTAAAAATTGAAAAAAAAACTATTTTAATTGGTGTTCTACATTTAATTACATAGGGACTAACATCTAGAGTGGGAACATTTCTGTTAAAAGTCCAATGTTAAATGTTACATCGTAGCCACGTTAGGCAGGGAGGAAGCAGGCTTTCATTTTGTTAATAATGAATAAAATTAATTAAGCTTAATTTCACCTCGAAATGACGTCATTAAATAATCTAAATGAAGTGAAGCAAAAATATTGTGATACAAAGCCATATTCTTGTTTGTAAAGTAATCAAAAGCCAAATTCTTACTTTTGTTTCTAAATGTTTTTTCCTACTTTACTCAATTTTTACTTTATTTGATTGATTCAGAATAACCCCAGCGTTGATCATTATTGTTATAAGACACAATGGTCTAATTATATAAATTTGAAATATTTTAATATATACTGGGGCAACACTGAAAGTTATTAGAACTTGCCACTTGTAAACCATATAATAAAAAATAAATTCAAATTTTGAAAATGGTACTCTTTTCTAATATTATTGTGTATGTATTTTATTAATTTATAATTAGTTTACGATTTGGCGGCAAATAGAAAATTGTCTGTTATTCTGAATCGATGGAATAAAGTAAAAATTGAGACGGGTCGACGTGTCAAGGGACACGTATTTATTTCAAAGACGCTATGCTAAATGAAAGATTTAGAAAAGCCACACCTAAAAATAAAAAACGCTTTGAAATATAAGTTCTAATTTCACATTAAGAAAACTAATATAATGTAAGTTCTTATTAAACATTAGGAAAATAAATACGAAGTATCAGCCGGAGAGGAGACCTGACTCGGTTATAAAGAGCGAGGTCGACTTCGCCATTTGCAGATGGTAGTAGACGGCGTTCAGATTTGAATATAGTCCCCTGATGTTGCAGAAATTTACGAATTGTGTCACAGGGGGCGCCTTTGTTGTCTTATTGCTCTGTTTTCTCTGAGCAGATTTCATCTCGAGTAGAATTTTGCCCCCCCACCCCCCCCACTTCAGAAAATACGTGGGTCAGCCTGACCACCCACACTCAGTAATAAAATGGTAGCTTGGGCGTGGATGCTTAGCAAATAATTCTCCAGGGTGCTGGCACCCTCTTAGGGTAATATTTTATTTAACTCCGCTACCTTGTTAAAGGGGGGAGGGGGGAATTTCAAAAGCAGAATTTCTACTTCACACCGGTCTTCTGTAAGGTCGTGGTACCACCCTGGTTCGAGCCAGCCCATACGTGTAACAGCAAAAGCTGCAGCGTGGTTATACAAACCACACCACAGTTTTTAAGTTTTTTGGCGTTACGGCCTCCGTGGCGACTATATATCTTCAAATATGTATCGCTAATTAATTACGAAAAGAATAATATCTTAATAACAACAACTTAACAACTAAGTTTAATCATGTCTGTACGAGTTCGTAGTACAGCATTTGTTTTGCCTGTACGCGTCATGTAAAAGGAACGCTGGATGAAAGTGGAGGGCCAGTGTTTGCACATAGGTGCATTCGCGCACGAAAGGATGGGCCTATTGTTTTATTTTTAAACTAGCCTTTCGCTCGCGTCATCACAATACATTTGTTATTGGTAGGTGCTTTGGTACAAAATATATTGGATAGAATATCATCAAATAGAATTAAAAATGTATTCCTTGTAATGTTGAAACTCCTTCCATTAAGTCATCGTGGGTGACGTTAAAACCAGATGAGGACGCGGTGTTGGTGCCAGAGGTGGTCATTTTATCGTCATCGTTGTTGCCACTTAAGCTTTCATCCTCATATGGGTCATAACCATGATACCCTACGCGAATAATAAATATTTCTGTCATCACTTCGACCACATGATCAGTTTTACAACAATCGATCTCTATTTCCTTTAACTTGGTGCATATTTCTTCCCTTCTGTTGCTCAAATTAAATTTACTTTTTCATTAACCAGGTCAGTTATCCGTGTAAGATTTCAACTTATATTTTTGCTATAATTTAGGTAAAATCTGGCTGATATGGAAGCAAACGAAGAAGTAAAATTCTTAAATTTCTCTTTGTATTATTTATCTCAAAATTCATGCATACAAGAATAACAATGTGGTAAAATTCTTTGTTACTTGTGTTCCTTACTGACTTCCGTAGCTATGATAGTTGTACAAATTCGGCTTAAGCGTGGTATCTTCAAATTCAATTTCTATTTGATGGAGCCTGGCTTTCATGTCTGCTTTCTTTGTATTGGACTTCGGTGCAGCATCGAGTTTTTTGTTATGGTATGATGCGTTGTCCACTACCATGACTTAATTAGGAGGTAAATTCGGCATTAGCGTATTACGGAGCCACCGCTGGTATTTCTCTCAATTCATTTTGTCGTGGTAGTCGCCACTTTTTGTACCGGCTAAGAACATCAGCAAAGCATTCGGCACAAAAATTGCTTCACCACCCGCGTGCACTATACGGCTACATTTAGATTAGGTACCTTGCTGGGACTGTCTCTCCAAAACTGGTGAGACGCATGGGAAATATGGACGTGTGATTAATTAATGTAAATGATAGGTATTCCTTTCTCTATGTATTTTTTATCTTTATCAGATATTCTTTTTAAATCGAATTTCTGACTGCTCTGTTAAAATTTTCTATTGGTTTATGTTTTTTCCAATTAAAACCCAATTTTTTTAATATTCGCCTGAGCCTTGCTGCAGATCCTTGTAAATGTGAGTCATCCTGTAAATTCCTTTGCAACTTGCCTATGGTATTCTGGTATGTGTAGTATTCAATAGCCTTGCATATTTATCATCCTTTGTAGGAATCGGTGTTTTTTTGCGAGTATTTGTGGTTTATGAAATCTGATGTAATGGTGGGCATGATCTTGAAAATGTTCACAGGCTGCAGACTTCCCAGGGCGTTGGTGCTTCACGTCAGCTATATGTTCTTTCACGCGGGTTTTTATGGATCTTTTTGTTTGTCCTTAGTAAGAGAGAACACATTTAAAATCTAGGTTGTACACTCCCGCATCTTGTAGAGTAATATTATACTTGATGGATGATAAAAATTGACTAACATTCTACGGCGGCTTGTAGTAAGTTTTAATGGAAGCTCACTTCAAGATGAAGCCAACCTTGTCTGTGACTCCTCTGACATACGGTTGTACAGCAGGCACGCACTCGACTGCGGCCACTGTGACGTAGGCATGGGTGCCGAAGCTTTTTGTCTTGTTTCACGTGCTGAAACTCGGCGGCCAGATTTTTTCTTCTCCCTTATGCTCTCTGAAACAAAAATTTACCAACAGTTTAGGTAGTTGTGAAGGATGATGGTGAGAATCACATTTAAATATCGATTGGTATAGGTCTTTTTCCAGTGTGACTAGTTGTTTTATCAGGATTTCGGATGACTAAAACAACTAGGAAAGCTGTGCTGTGAGGAAGGAGGAGTTCTACAAGCAAGTAGATGGTGTGGTGATGGGCGTACTTGCGACTCCCATAGTCGCCGACATATTCATAGAGGACTTTGAGGAAAAAGCTCTTCTTGTTGCTCCTGTAAATCCAAGATTTTACAAGCGGCACTTAGATGACACTTTTATAATTTTACTATCTGACAAAATAACTGCATTTTCAGACCACCTTCCATAACCTCTAAAATACAATGAAGTTGGAGGAAAATAATTCTTTTGCTTTACTAGAGTGTACATGTTATTGCTCTATACTAAATATATAGTGTAGTAGGCTGTTTTGTTATTGATAATGGTTAATTGTATAATCAGGAGAGCAAGTTAAAGATCCGCTCTCACATTATTATTATTTTTAATAAATAACCTCCTAATGTATTTCCGACATGTATTTTAACTCAATATACTAAACAATAAACAAATTTTATATTTATACAAGTGTTTCGATAAGTCTATTTGAGTAAACAGTGTTAATCGTTGGACTAAAACACACTTGCCCTGACTAGGTATGTTACCTGAGGTTTTAGGTATTTAAAGCATGCTCTAATAATTATACGAGAAAGTTTTCATTGTCTTTAGTTTTTCCTGTTGTAGATATGTTAAGAGATGTAATTTACTTACATAATTTATATGTTAATATTATGAGAGTTTACAAAGTTTATCCTGTGGTTGTGATCCTGAATGGTTACGTACACTTGTGGTTAAAAGTCTTTTATAGTGTTAAACCATAAGATATTTAATATTATAAAAGACTTTTTAATATATGAGACTTTTAAGTAAATAGGTTTACATCCGTATCCGTATTTCTAATAAGCTTTTGTTTTGCTTTAAGTGACAAAAAATTGTCAATACTTAAGACAATAAATGTAGTTTTATATTGCTAAGTTTATTTCTATAAAAAAAAGTACGATTTATATTATATAAGTTTTTAAAGTTTTGGAACGCTATATTCGAGATATAGATAAAAATGTTTTTTGAGTTCACTCAGTGTTAAATATCAGACAGAAATATTAATAATGTTGACATTCATATTGTATAAGTTTCGCTTCTAAATAACATGTACTAAAATTATACGAGAAAGTTTTTATTGTCTTCAACATTTCCTGTCGTAGATATTTTTAGGGACACCACTTATTTACATGATTTATGTGGTAATATTATGACAGTTTTACAAAGTTTAAACAGTGATCTTACGTACTCATGTGGAAAAGTATTTTATAGTGTTAAATCACAGGAAGTTTAATACTATAAAAGACTTTTTTAAAATATAAGGCTCTTTAATAAATAGGTTTATATTTAGTATCCGTATTTTGGATTAAAAATAAAATCTAATAAGCTTTTGTTTTGTTTATAAAAGTGTTACTGCGGAGCCTAGCTGCAGCGTATTACGAGTGCAGCAAGAATTAGTCTACTCGATTGAGGAAGTACAAAGCTCGCACAAAATTCCAGCGCAAAGTAAAATGGTAAATATTACTGGAAAAGAATAATTTCATTTAAGTTCTTATTGGTGATAACGTTTGATTTATACACATATCCAATTACTATGAAGTTCTCTATGTCTAATAAAGTAATCTATGTGCTCATTTGTCAATGGTTCACAAAACGTTATAATTTGGAGAAAATACGTACATTGCAAGATACATATGAATTGAAATGAACTTGGTAGCGTGTTTAACACATTAGTCGCCATGGGGGTCACTGGTGACCGGCATCTAATTAGTTCAATCAGGCCATGGGGGCACTGGTGACCGGTAAGCAATACTAGTTTTAAAACTTTAATTTAAGGTCGCCGGTCACCGTCCTGCTGTATTTTAATGTGCTACGAGGGCGGTACTGAAAATTTCGGGAATCAAGGAAGTCACACAACATTACTATTTAAAAATATATTTATTGCTTTTTGAAGTATTCTCCGCGAAATTTGACACATTTTTCCATACGATGGAACCAATCATTGAAGCAACAATTCCATTCGGAAGTTGGGGTCTCCAAAATGGTCGTTTTGTAGGCGTCCACAGCTTCTTCAGGTGATGAAAATCTCTGTCCACGCAATTTATTCTTTATTTTAAGGAAAGTATACAAATTATTAGGGCTTAGGTCGGGGCTGTACGGCGGATGGTCTTATAATTCTATGTTTTCTTACTCTAAAAACTCTTTTGTTCTATGTGCGGTGTGAGAACTCGCATTGTCGTGATGGAGGATGATGCGGCGGTTGCAGTTCTCTTTACGGAGTTCAGAAACGACCTGTGGCAAAGAAATGCTAGCATACCATTCTGCATTAACCGTTCTTTGTCCCTCAAGAGGAATAGTCGTAACATGGCTGGTTTTGGAGACAAACGTGGCCACCATTTTTTTTTGCAACACTCCGTGAACGAACAATTTTTGTTGGCTTTAACTCATTTTCGAACACCCAAACTCGTGACTGGTTTTTTGTTTCGGGTTCGTACGCGTATATCCAGGGTTCGTCATCTGATACGATTGTATACAGAATTTGAGGATCCTGCGTGGAATCTTTCGAGAGTTCTGACGCACCAAGTAACGCGAGCCGCTTTTTGCTCTTCACAGAGCGAATGCGGTATCCATCGGGAAAACAACTTTTTTAATTATTGTTACAAAATTGTATTTGACTCATGCCAATGTCTAATGTTGCCTGAATTTCGCGGTATGTCACATGTCGATCTTCCTCAATCAACTTACGCACAGCATCAAAGTTTTCTTGGGTGACTGCAGTTTTTGGACGACCTTGACGGGATCATCACTGAGCTTGACACGTCCACGTTGAAATTCAGCAAACCAGCGATAAATTGTGGTTTTAGATGGGGCTTCATCACCAAATGCAGAAATCATCCGGTCAACACACTGTTTTTTTGTTAAATCACTTCGAAGTCAAATAAATCATCGTCTTGAATTTTCCGGTCAATTCCATTTTCTCAACGACTAAACAAGTTTGACAAAACCTTGTGACAAGACCGAGAATCTCTTTTTTTTAATAAATAAATGGTATTCGATTTTTAAAACCAAGGAGTTTTCAATTAAAAAGATTTTAATATGACAGGAACAGTTGAAATATTCCATTCCCGATACTTTTAGTGCAGCCTCTGTATATGATCCGCGCGGCGCCTGTGAACATTACTTCGTGCGTGGTGTAGTGATTTTTTTCTAAGTCATTGAGATAATGTAAAGGAACTTAGGAAAAGAAATATTTTTATTTTTTTTTAAATTTTACTTATAAATCCACATTGATATATTTAAATGATTAAAAATTTTGTTACAATTATTTAAGGCATTATTTTTCACAGTAATAAAATATCGAAATTAACCAAAATAATAAAAAAAAACATTAGGCATGTACTTATAGCACGTTAAATTAAAAGTGAATTCTTAAATTAAACATTTAGCAATATAAACAAAATTATTCATTTCTTTTTTGTAGTTTTACATATTTTAAAAGTATTAATTAATATTATAAATGTTTAAAATTGAAAAAGTACCGTTACTGTAAATAGTTACTGTTAATACCGACGTTCCATATTAAAACACGCTTTACAATAATGTGGCTGGGATGGGCAGTCAGAGCAATAAGTAGAAACTTTCTTAGTCTTGTTTTTAGTCATCTTTCTACCCATATTTGCAGTGTTAATTCTATAGCATCCCTGGCACCATCTTCGTGTTTTTCTAACTTGTCACTCTACAATACACTCTATAATGCACAGGGTGCGAAGGAGACAGGTGTCTGTCGAAGTGACTCGCGCGGCGCCACGAATATAATTTCAAAGTATGCGCCGTGACACCCACCGGTGACCGCATTAAAAAAAACTTCATATTTCCTAAAGTACCTAAAATATTAAAAAAAATATTTTGGGTTTATACATAACTCACAGTACACTATCTATACCTGCAAATGCCCAATCAGAACATTATGGTCAAAATTAGTTGGCAGTTAATGTGTTAAATGGACTTCAGTAGCGTTTTACCGTCCGATAGATGTTAACCCGTTTAGCAATTGGCAAGAGCTTGAGAAAATACGAAATTATCAATTATTTTTCAGGCTAAAATTACATAAGTTTTTAATAAAAAGAAACTATGCAATCGATATAGTTGCGTAGAAAATCAATCATAGTCTGTAAACGGAACTGAAAATAACTTCAAAGAACTTTGTTATAATTTTTTATTCAAATCACATTTGAAACCTTAGGCTTATTGATATTAGGATGATTTTTATCAAACATTGGAAACAACAAGTGAGATTACTGAGTAAGCCTACTGTCAAATACATTGACTGAATTGAGCCTTAGCTTTGATTTATATTCAGGTTCTGATTCGGATTTTGTAGGAATCTCGTGTTGTCTGTTTAAGAGGGATTGACATGTAATAGAAATGTGATTTTTCTAAGCGTTTATAAGAAGAAATTGGAGATGTTAATAAATCTCGATCTTTGTCTATGAACTCTGGGCGTTTGAGTAATGTTGTTATCAATTTTTGCGCCATCTGTATATAGATGATCTTTAACTGTACGTGGAATCTAGTATCGATAACATCAATAACGCCATAAGACTGCTGAACGATGAGCTTAATGTTATCCGAGTTTTGCCGTATAGACATGGTATTTCGGTAAATCCATTTAAAATGTAAAGCGATATTTTCATTTTTGTCTTAAAAAGACATTGAATTGAATGCAAGTAACATATAAATCGTAATAATAAGACAAAATCGTAATAATAAGACAATAGAAGTGGCAAAGATGCGTGACCTTGTCGCCGCTATGATGTGTTGACAAACATCATTCACCATTTTGTGATTTAGTTGCGCGTGGATCGTCGTACGTGAATTTATGTTATTATAATGATGAATTGCAGCATAATCACTTGTAAAAACTCATCAAGGACGTGTAATTAAACTAATAAAGGCATAATATTTCATCGGTAAGACGATTATTTACTAATTATCATTGTTTTAACTAATTTATATCTAGATGAATACTTTACCTTGATATTTACCTTTGTAAACTTTCATTATTACTTTTCGTATTATACAATTACCGCTGCTGCTTTTGTTCTACCATAATACGCGACGCACGCGACGTTGACAAACTCACCATGCAATGCAATATGAAACATTAGATAATATTTTGCATTGCGTATGTTTATAATACGGCTGCAGCCATCGATTGCTTAATGCGTACGGTGAAACCTTACATCTTTGCCCACATATTTCGGTTTTTATTACTTTTTTCAAAAAATATCCACTTTATTTTGATGGTTGCTAAAGCTTTAAACGACACTATATGCAACAAATAAACTGTTAAAACCAGGTGAATTAATTCCTAACAGATGCTGAGAAAAAAACAAAAACAGACGCGGGCAAAGTTATCTCCACTTTCTTACATCTTTGCTCAACCTAAATTTCTCAGCAACTATAAGCTCTATGATTTTGATTTTAAGATATAATTGTTAGCAAATCGACAATATTGAATACCAATACATTTTCAAATAAATAGAAGTCCATTTTAAGTTTTAATGGCGGTGGGCAATGTTATCACTACATTTAGTCACACTTTCATACTAAGAAATTTGAGGTGCTAGGGCTGTGCCTCAGATGAAAGGAAAATAATAAATTGATTTTGAGGCATTGCATTTTTTATTTTTAAAATTTAAAACAACAACTAACTAAACAACAACAAAAATCAAGAAAATCAATGTTTATAAGTAGTTGGTAGGTAGCGTACCTATTAAATATTTATAAAAAATAAAAAGGTCTCTGCTAACGTAAGCGTGCCTGTTAGTTACCTGCGTGAGTATTAGTTATAAAAAAAAGTAAGCAGCGCAGAAATTTTTTATCACACGCACCCAAGGCAGATTATCGCTCCTAATACAAAAAAAATAACAAGATATCTCTTCTAGAACAAAAAATACCAAAATTAACATATAACAGCCTACAACATTATCCTTATAGTGCTTAGTTCAAGAATTACCTTCTGAAATTGACAAATTAACTAACTTCTTGAAATTGAAAAAACTACTTACTAACAGTCTCTGATGTTACCCTTACGATTCTAGCTCATAATTATAGGTATAAGTATATACACTTCTCATCAGAAAAATCGATACACCTCACGAGTTTACTTATTGGACTCCATATGGGTGCCTATTGGTGACCATAATGAAAGATTAAATCTTTTACTAATATATTTATTATAGCGGAACGTGCCATACAGTTGGCGGGCAAACTAGTGACTGGTTGAAAAATCTTATTCACTACATAATATAGTTACAATACAACATTGCGAAGTTTACATGTGTGTGCGCAGCACACCTACAATACTTCCCCCCTTTACAAAAAATGAATACAAAAAAACTTAAAACTATACAATGAATATAAACTTAAAACTAACAACAAAAACTTGCTAATGCGCTTGTGCGCAGGGCTGTACGGAGACCCCCGCGAAAGGGGTGGCGGCCGCGGCGGGCGCGGGCACATGCTGCAGACTGGTGCTAGAAGCACCTATCATGTGACCCATATTCTGGCCCGATATCGGAACGCCTGTCATTAACACCTGATGACGAAGCCAGCTTTTGAACTTCTTATTAAACTTTACCCAAATAGTGTACAGGATTATCGCCCCCATAAAACTGGCTATCACATATAACCATGTTTGAAAATTATCCACTTTATTCTCTACAGTATTTTGAGCCTGAGAAACAATAACTGGTTTTTCTTGAAAATTACCCATAGTAAAAATCGTAAAACTTATCGCGCTAATGCTATCGCAAAGGAAGTATTTCGAATGAAATTATATTAAATACATTATAACTAAACTAGCTACCTGGAACCTATATGAAAGTGCAGTATACGCAAAATACTGAACACGATACCTCTACAATTACATTCAACTTAAATAATGTAACATGAATATCCTGAATGAAAATATTATGCACTTGACAATGCAAATAATACTTTCACATCCATAGTAACTAAACCTGATTATCATTTAGACATGTAATTGTATAATATATATTTTATATTAACACTAGCTTATAAATCGTGAAGGTAACTTAACAATCCGACCACTTCGCGTTGTTTTCACGGTTATCGGGTTGCTCGGGCCGGGTAACAACGACGTCAGCGGTGTGGACGGTGGTAACTGAAACCGTACATGCGCAGGTGCCACATCCGCTGCGTTGTCAGCGTTACTTTGGCGTGGCGTTGCTTCGTTACCATCACATTCCTTTAATACATATGCAGGCTTTTAATCTGTCGATAGAAATATGTACCTGTCTATCGGGTAATTGAATTAGGTAAACTTTTGAGCCCCTTTTTTATCACGCGGTATGGACCGTCGTAGGGTGGTTTCAAAGGTTTACGTATTGAATCGTCCCTAACAAAGACATATTCACAGTTACGTAAGTCCTTGTGCACAAAAAAACTATGACAGTTACGTGAATCGTCGGATGTAGGCTTATAACTACGAATAGTATCTCTAATCTTATCCACTAAACAATAATCATTGACGTTACGATTGTTCGAAGAGCCGTCATAAAAGTCTCCCCGGTAGACGTAAGTTTCGTCCGAACGTTAACTCGGCGGCGCTAACCCCTGAGTCACTGCGGGCGGCCGCGCGAAGCCCAAGTAATACTGTGGGTAGCTCTTCCACCCAGGACCCATGTGACAGGCGAGCTGAAAGTGCTGTTTTTAAAGAACGATGCCAACGTTCAACTGCGCCATTGCTTTGCGGATGATAAGGAGTAGTTCGAATTCTATTAACCCCCAACATTTTTAACAGCTGGTTAAAAAGACTACTCTCAAACTGGCGACCTTGGTCGCTAGTTAACTTTATCGGGCAACCGTAACGACAAATCCAACCTTCATATAAATGTTTGGCAACAGTTTCTGCCGTAATGTCTCGTAACGGAAAAGCTTCAGGCCACCTGGTCCTCCTATCAATTATCGTGAGTAAGTATCTATAACCATCTGGTGAGATCTCAAGAGGGCCAACGATATCGACGTGCACATGCTCAAAACGCTCTACTTCCGGAAACTTAGTCAGATTCGATACCGTATGTCTGTTAACTTTAGAACGTTGACATTGTATGCACGTTTTTGCCCACAAACAAACATCACGATTCATACTAGGCCAGAAATACTTTTTGGCTAACATCTTTCGCGTAGAACGAATTCCAGGATGGCTTAAATTATGTAAACTATCAAAAGCTAGGCGTCGAAACTTTTCCGGTAGGTACGGACGAGCTGTATCAGTAGACATCTCACAAAAAATAGACTTATTTAACATAGGTATAACTAGTTCCTTTAACAAAATATTATCGGTATTTAAACCAGACATAACATTCATGATATAACTGTCGCTACGCTGCTCATTTGCAATGTCATCGAAATTCAACGCAGTTGGCATAGTCACGGCTTCGATGCGCGATAAGGTGTCAGCTACGATGTTATTCGTACCGGTTATATGTCTTATATTTGTAGTGAACTCACTTATGAAAGCTAAATGTCTCGTTCTCCGAGGCGTTTCGCTTTCATCGCGTCCTACCTTTTGAAATGCAAAAGTTAAAGGTTTATGGTCCGTATACACGGTTATTTCTTGCCCTTCAAATAATTTCCGAAAATGTTTTATAGCTAAGTATATAGCGAGCAACTCGCGATCGTATGTGCTATATCGCTGTTGGGTGGTGGTCAATTTTTTTGAGAAATAGCCCAATGGTTTCCAGCTATCTCCTTCCTTTTGTTGCAAGACTGCTCCCACGCATGTATTAGATGCATCAGTCATTAAAGCGAGTGCGGAACCCACTCTAGGGTACGTCAATGTAGCGGCCTGTGTGAGACCTGCCTTACATTGCGTAAATGCTTCGTTCGCACTATCCGTCCAGACGATGGGAGTCTTATCATTTTTCTTTGAGCTTTTAAGATATTTATTTAATTCTGTTAGATATAAAGTTGCGTTGGGAAGATGAGCTCGATAAAAATTGACCATACCGAGAAAACGTCTTAGTTCTGCAACAGTTTTCGGCTTCGAAAATTCCACAATTGCCTGAACCTTATCTTGCAACGGCCTGACGCCGTCGGTACTAATCTGGTGTCCTAAAAATTCTAGTTTAGTTTGTCCGAAACGACATTTTGCCAAATTAATTGAAATTCCATATTTATTAAGCCTTTTAAAAATAATTTCTAAATGTTGCCTGTGTTGAACTTCGTTGTCACTAGCTATAAGTAAGTCGTCTAAATAACAAAAAACAAAATCAAGACCTTGTAAAATGGAGTTCATAAAGCGCTGGAAGGTTTGTGCTGCTCCGCGCAAACCGAAGGTCATTCGAGGAAACTCGAAAAGTCCGAATGGTGTTATGATAGCGGTTTTTCTCCACGTCACCTGGTGCGACAGGTATAAAATGATAACTTCTATTGATGTCTAATTTTGAAAATATCTTTTTTATCCGGAAGAATAAAAGTAAAATCGTTCAAGCGAGGAATCGGGTATCTGTCGGGCTTTGTTATCGCATTCAGCTGGCGATAGTCCCCACAAGGTCTTATATCTCCATTCTTTTTAGGAACTACATGGAGCGGACTAGCCCACGCGCTCTTTGAAGGACGACAGATGCCCAGTTCTTGCATGATGCGAAATTCTTCTTTAACTTTTTTATACCTGTCAGGTGGCAACGGGCGCGCTTTCGCGTGCACGGGCGGGCCAGAGGTCTCGATATAGTGGACGACATCGTGTTTCGCAGTTTCTCGGAATGACGCTGGTTTAGTGATGTCCGGATACTTTAACAATAAATCCTGATATGGATGATTTACATCAATAGTCTTAACACTAGGTTGAGATACATTGACAACAGATGCCGAAACATTCAATTCTGTAGTTTTATCTATTAATTTACGCGCGTTTAAATCAACTAATAGTTTGTGGTACGCTAAAAAATCGGCGCCCAAAATTGGTTGTTTGACATCTGCTACAACGAATTCCCAACGATAAGGTCGGCGTAAGTTTAAGTTTAACACTATTGTCTTGGTACCGTAAGTTGCGATTTCATTGCCGTTAGCTGCGTATAATTTATATTCACTACACTGATTTAGACGATCTTTTCTCACGGCTGGTAAAACAGACACATTGGCACCGGTGTCAACTAAAAATCTAAGTCCGGAGTTACTGTCTGACACACACAAACGATTGAATGGAAAAACGGTACAGACCTGAAGACCCTCGGACTGTACCTCGCTGCTCAGTTTTCCGGCTGTGTTGTTTTCCACGCGCAAGGCTTCGTACACCTGTTGGCCTTTTCTCGGAACCTGTAATGGTAAAAGCATAAGTAGTTCTCCTTCCGGGGACGGCAGGGACTGCTACGGCGCCTGGACTGTGAACGACGCCGGTTGCGACCAGGGGCGCGGGACCGCGACCTCTGCTGATCGATCCGGTCCACGGTAGCCTTTATTTTAGCCACCTCAGCTCTCAACAGGGCCAAGTCATAGGCGGTAGTAGATGCTGGCGCTGGCACGGTGTAAGTAGCGGTGGCGGCATAGGAAGGCCGCACAGCCTCCATGACGTTATCTGCAACTGCTGCTAGGTTGTCCAGGTCCTTGGAGTCAGACGCAGTGAGCACGTTAACAGGCGGCACGTTCTGTGGCGTTGGCGGAAACGGCACACTCATGTTACTATATAAATTGTCCTTCCGATCACAACCACGCGAATATTGCCCACTACTGAATTAACATCACATAGACCACTTCGGTCATCTTGATCACGTCGGGCACGTTCATAACGTCGGGAACTTTCATCACGTCGGGGTCACCAGTTTAGGAGCTGACTCCATATGGGTGCCTATTGGTGACCATAATGAAAGATTAAATCTTTTACTAATATATTTATTATAGCGGAACGTGCCATACAGTTGGCGGGCAAACTAGTGACTGGTTGAAAAATCTTATTCACTACATAATATAGTTACAATACAACATTGCGAAGTTTACATGTGTGGTGCGCAGCACCCTACAAATATAATACGAGGCCAGCTTATACCGACTTTGTTACCACTGATGTACGTAGTTCACCTATTATGCGTACCAATCCATTTTGTCAGCCATTTTTGTCTGCGATCGTTAATGTCTAAAATCGTAATTCTCTTTTAGACTTATTTTTTTTTGCAATCGAAATGACGCATAAATCTTATTAAAAAACTTTAGCCTGAAACTGAGAATATTTAAGCTTTCTCTTTTTGGGAAACTAGCGGTTTCTGACAAAAATTCCAGACAAATATATATACCTATTTATTATATTTAAAATATATATAAAACAGCATCTAGTTACCTATATAGTTATCAGAACAGTAGTTTAGTTCTCAGTGAACAGTAGTTATATTATATAGGTAGTATTATAGTATAGTATTATATTGTTTTTTTTTTGATGTACCTATATACATTTATTTAATTTATTAAGTATATTATTTATTATGCCTAGGTACATGTTTCCTTATTTTATTTCAATAGTGTCAACCCTATTAACATTTTTGAGCTGGGCAATGTTGTCGACCTCAGTCTATAAAATTGCTTACAACATTGCCCACAGAAATTTCTCGCTAACTAAGACAGTTGTAAGAAAGAGACCATGATTAAAAGCAGCAACAATTAATGCCCTAAACGTAAATAATAATGAATCTTCCCTGCGCAGCGTTTCCTGGCAATGCGGGATGCAAAACTGCAACAATGTTTTTGCACCACCTTCGACACTGTCCCTTTGAAGGTTGCTGACAGATGACTGAATGTAGTTAGCTGCGGTTGTAGTAGTCGGTGTTGCCAAACATATGTTCTAGTTTTCTCTAGGTGCCATACAAAGTTGCCCCGTGTTAAAATTAAATTTCTATCGGTAGTTTTAGTTAATTTTCGTGTTTGGGCAAAGTTGTCCCCCAAGGGCAAAGTTGTAAGGTTTCACGGTATGTTTTAAAATGTGGCGACATCGGTTTCGGAAATAATCGAGCGCTAATTCACTTCTATATTCTTATTATTACTATTTCTGTGGGAAAGACAGATACTTGTAAATTATACCGCTCCATCACCATCACCACATTCTATCAAAACTCCACTGATGAATTTATGCCCAATGGATTGGCTCGTTGAGAAGATGTTTGCTATTCTTGCCACGCTTGCCATGCGAGTTGGCAAATGCAGTTTATTTTTTTATTTTTTAGTTGTTATAAGAAAGCCGTTGCTGTGATGGGCATATTTTAATCACCTTTTACGACACCCACGGGGCTATACAAGTTAGTGAATATTCCTATATCGCAACTATACGGTTCAATATGCTGTATTTGGTTCAATTACGTGATGTGGTCGTAAGTGTAACAGCCGTTCATGAGGTCCCGGGTTCGGAAACTCGGTTAGGCATGTATGAGTTTGTCTGGGTTTTCAAATAGATTTATTCGTCACGAAATTATCAGGAGCAACCTGAAGTCAGAAAGGCAGCGGTGTTTCACCTCATGTCACGAAAATCAAGTAAAACCGTTAGTGCTCCTCCTATAGTATCGGATTGCCGTACCATATGATCGTGAAGGGATAGAGAACGCAGCTGTATTTACGCACATACTCGTGTACTATAATCCTGTTATTCGCATGTGGCTAGTCTCTGTTAAATCAAGCCGCCTAAAAGTAAAAAGTAGATTTTTAGATACATCCAACTACTAGGCACAGTTTTAGTTCAAAAAGAAGTTGATTTCATTGACAACAACGCGGGATGACCAACTTCACATACCAATACCTAAAATTATTTCTGAAATATTTTTTTTTACATATCGAATATGCTGGTTTCCTTACGATGTTTTTCTTCTCCACTGTGAACATGGTAAATCGAAACGTCAATTCGCAATTAAAATATCGAGTTTGGGTTGCTTACGTACCTACTTTGAAATTTATGTTTAGATCGATTCGATTACCGGGTTAGACAAATAACTTTCAATATTCTATCAATTCATATCTACTCATATTTAAAATAAAAATAAACCTGTGTTAAAAATTTGATTTCTTTGATATTTATAGTACCTTTTAAGAAGAGCCCGTTCACTTATGTACTCATGTGAGCTATTAAACCGGGACTGCCACAAAATTATAATGTCTCAAAATATGAAAGCTGTCTTAATATTATATGACAAACTGTTTCAAAAATCTCATTAAAAGTAAAAAAGGCCACGCCAACGGTATGTCAATTTATTCCGTCAACTATGAATAAAAACTCACAATGCATTTAATTTTTAATTACTTAAATCGGACTTGATACAAAAAGAAATTGGTGAAATATTGCTACACACACACAATATATCACACACAGAACACAACGACCCTCTACCGAGAGTACCCAACTAAAGACCTTTCTTAATCACAGTTTTGTTAATAATTATGCTAAAAATGATGACTATGATAAATAATGGAGACAGTGGCCACCGGTATGGATATTTTAAGTCTGACAATCTGACAATTTTTCATGCTGCAACAATAAGTATTTAATAAAATTGTGTCACAGAATAAATAATAGTATGTGTGTTTAATTTGACCAGTGTACTTATTATTAGTTTATTTTGCTGCAACTAGATGGCGCTATTATTAGATTAAAACTATGAAAATCAAAACTGTATAACTGTACTAATCAAAACTGTATACCCTCTAGTACTCAACCACAATAAGTTGAAGTGCGACTGGAGTGACTCGATTTCACAACAAAGCCGCGAACATTTGTGAAATACCTACATAAATTTGGCATAAAGTTATGTTGAACCATTAAAAATTGTGCTTCTGTCAAATACACGCAATCAGCACTGCTATCGGTGTGTAATGAAATTATTTAAATATATAACAATAATATCTAGAAATGTCGTGTTTAATTGTTAATATCCACAAACAATCTCCATTCATTGATTTGGTCAAGCTATATCGTGATATAGTCAAAAACACGGTTAAATTTTGTGAAATACCGTCATTCATCTAATCACACAGTCATCAACTAATTCATAATAATTTATATTCTAAGACCAATACATATATAAAAATCTCTTTATTTAAACTTTACAGATAGGCTGAGTTGCAAATGATGGTTACATTAATGAACTGGGAATTAAAAGAAAGGGGAATGAAAGTGAACGCAAGTAAGACGAAAGTGATGGTTTTTGAAAGAGAAGAAAGCAAAACGGTATGTGAAATAAGAATAGAAGGAGAGTTAATTGAGCAAGTGGATGAGTTTGTGTATTTGGGATGTGTATTTAGCAGGGATGGTAGATATGATAGGGATATAGAACGACGATTAAATGCAGGGAATAGAGTGAATGGGGTGCCCCATTATGAAGTATAACATATATAATGAAATATTACACTCTATTATGAAGAACCAGAATGTGTCAAAAAAGGCACGTATGGTAATTCATAATGCTGTGTTAGTCCCTATTTTAATGTATGGTAGTGAAAGCTGGGTGTGGCAGAAGAAGCACTAAAGTAGAATAAATGCTGAAGAAATGCGGTCTTTAAGGAATATACTAGGGTTGAATTTGAATGACAGGGTGAGAAATTGCGTGATAAGAGATAAATGTGGTATGCAAGATGATGTTGTGACCAGGATTAAGAAAGGAATGCTTCGGTGGTTTGGTCATGTAGAAAGAATAAATGAGGAAAGAGTGACAAAGCAAATTTATATGGCAGATGTGAACGGCCGAGTCGGGAAGGGACGCCCTAGAAAAAAGTTTATCGACCAAATTGGCGATATTTTGAAAATGGGCCACGTTAGAAGTACCCTTAACCGACGAGCATGTATGCGTAGATATATGGATATAAAGGAGGCGAAAGAGGTATGTCAGGATCGTGCCAAATGGAAGTCCGTAGTCTCTGCCTACCCCTCTGGGTGACAGGCGTGAGTGTTTATATTTATATTATATATTTACGGAATGGGTAACAATTGCAATTTTTATTAATTTATTTATAGGTAAGAACAAATACCTACTAAAACTTGTAAAGATTACAAATTAAACTTAGAAACATCCCTAATTTAAATGACTTACGATAGATGTCACTACTGTCTATATAAGTAGTCACTATACCATTTATTTTTATCAATTAAATGAAATAATCAATCTAAAAAAATAACGTTAGAATTTACAAATCATTTATAACTTTAATTAAACACGCATATAAATGTAAGTTATTTAATTTATAATTAACTGGATGCAAAATGTCACAATTTTTTGTAGTTTACGTCAGATGACACTGTCTTGAAAAAGTCAAAATGTAGATTGTCGGCGTACTGTAATTTATTACGCCACGGTTAAAATTAATTTTAGGCTTCATTTTTAAATATTTTATATAATATTATAATAAAAAAAAACATGAGTAGTATAAAATATGAATTAACATCTAAAAGAAGAAAATACCTAACCCTCCTTTTTTGAAGTTCCGTAATTGGATAAAAGGTAGCATATAAAATTTCCTGGGTCCATAACTACAAAACACATAAAAATTTGTAATTTTGTGAATCGTGAATACACAGAGGGGCAGACAGATAGACAAAAATTCTAAAACCACTAATTTGGCTTCAGTGCCCTTTACTTAGTTCCCTGGACTTGTTTTTTCCAGAAATTATTAGATTTAGAGCCACGACGTTTCTACAGATTTATTATATATATATATATATATATATATATATATATATATATATATATATATATATATATATATATATATATATATATAGATTTCTATTTCTATTTTTAAAAACAAACGTTATCTTTACGCTAGGAGTTTCTCCTGTATCGTGGGGGGCAGTTATTTTTAAGCCATACATACCTGTTTCGGGCGGGATTCGAACCCACGGCCCTTAGCGCTAAAATTCATTGCTAAGCCACTGCACCACGGAATATATTATATATTCTATTTAGCAATTATAGAAAATCTCCGCGTGCAGGTGAAAATATAGAAAAAGTTAGTCTGTTCTCCCTACCCCTAAGATACCGTAGACATGTTGACAGGTCCAAGTTTTGTGACCGCTAAGTACAGAGGACATGTATACATGTCCGCATTACGTGCTGCTATTTTCGTCATTAATTGATATAAAAATACAGTATATTTTCGATTGAACTCCATTTCATTGGATCCTGAACGAACTAAACAATATTCTGTAGCATTATATTCACTCGGGTACATAGACATCATCAAATATAACAGCCATTCGTTTTGCGTGCCGGTGCGGTTGGTTGCGTAATCGTTGAAGTTTTGTGATTGTGATTTTAGTTAGATTTTCTTTCAAAAAAAATGTAAGTAATGTTATTTATATTTACTACGTAATGGTTTTGAATGATTTAAGTTAAAACAACAGTAACTTTTTATGTTTCAATTGATAAAAAAGTAGAAATAAAAAACCTCTACGCGAACAATTCGTAACGGTCAAGATTTCTAATAAGATTCTAATAAGATAATAATAGTATATTTCTTATTGGAATACCATAGTAAATACTTTTACTAGTAATTGCTAAATGTTATATCTATATGATTGTATAAGAGAAATAAAGAAAGACGATATAAAATATATACACAAAAAGGTTTTGAAAATGAGTTTAGTAAGCGCGCGCAAACTATCTATTGTCGAATTTTTAGCAAATGTTTGCAAGTGAAAAAGTAGAATTATTATAATTATTACATGCATAATTTCCGTTCATTTAAGAAGAATATGTTGTGTTGATTGTAAGGATATAAAAATAATATAAAAACTTACGATATTTCATTCAAAAAATAAAATTTATCGTCAGTAAGTACACTTTATCAAGATCCGTTAGAAACAAAGACAAAGAGCTGTACAAAATAAAATAAACATTTATATGTTATGGTTATTGTTTCTACTTATCGAAAATCTTATTGGCTTTAAATAACTGTAACTAAAACGTCTTTAAACATAAATGAAAGGTCGTGAGAAAGATAAATATTTAAAACAAATGCCGCCAGCTGAGGTGACTTTGAGGTGACACAATTGCCCTAAACAGTTTCTTGATGAATCAGCCTACAGAAAGTCAGTTGAATTATCTATGAGATTTAAGGCGGCGGATTCCGACTCTGAAAGAAAAATTATTCATGCATTAAGCAGATACAAAGGTTCAGGTTTTGATGGCGTTAGAGCCATATAAACATAAAAAATATCTGCAAAAGAATTAATATAGCCATTGCTAATCTCATTAATGCAAGTATTAAGAGGAGTACCTATCCCAATGAATTAAAAATCGGTATTTTCAGACCGATATACAAAAAAGGTGGAACATCGAATCACGAAAACTATAGGCCAATAACTATTCTACCCACAATTGATAACATTGTTGAAAAATATATTTTTGTAAGCAAATTTAGGAATTTTATGGCAAAAAAAAAATATTACAAGAAAAACAATATGGATTTCAGTCTCATAAAAATACATTACAGCTGTTAACATCATTTATTATAATTATATCATAATTATTATACGGTCATAACATTCATAATTATTATCTCGTTTCGAGTATTTTTGCAGAAGATCGAGAAGTAACTTACGTAGCCTGGTGGAGTGTTCAGAAGTAGCAGTGGTCCGACATCTTGGTTCAAAAAACACACGTGATGAAAAGTTCTAAAGTGATATTCACGTACTAAAAAGTTTTTGGCGATCCCTCGTTTATTAAAGTGACAAATTGATGAAAAATGCAGAAATTCGATAGATTTAGAATCGTGTTTTCGGACAGATTACTTAGAATATCTATGTTTATTATTGGACTTGTGATGGGATATTTTATTTTAAAAAAGATCAATTGTAACGCTACTCCTATTAACTATTCCATGTATACAAAAATGCTTATGTTGGGATGGGTCTCTATAGCAATTGAATGGCAAATTTGAACCCGCTTTTTATTTGTAGCATTTGGTGAAAACCGAGCACACAGTCCACATGATGGTAAGTAGATGCTGCGGCCCATAGACATCCACATTTATCCTCAATCAAATATCAAAATACCCCATTATGGTTGTTTTCAAACACCGAACAGTTCTGGAAGAAACCACGAAACGATGTAAATTTTATGACTCAAAATTACGGTCCAGCAACTAGGTTTCTTACCATGAGTCCCTCTGAGTGGATGTGGGAGGATTTGGGAGAGTACATCAGGTGAATGGCGTTGAAATGGCTAATAAAACAATCAGTGAATTGGTTGCTCTTGACCCCGTATACCTCACGTTTTATAGATAACAAGTTTCATGCAATGTTAGACTTAATAACTAGTTCAGGTGAGCCTTTAGGTAAGATTATTCATTACTTTTGGCGTCGAGAGTACCAATCTAGGGGTGCTCAGCAAGCCTACAATTGACTGGTTATTCAATCAACGTTTTCCAAGTGGCAATTTTCCATCGTCAATGGGTAGCGGTTCTGGTGACAGATTGGTGCAAGGGTGTCATGTAGCACCTGGTTTTGTACCCTTGTGTACCCTTCAACGGCCAAGTCACACAACATTAACTATAATAATAAAGAAATCGCAGTAAGGAACCTTAGACTTGGCACGACTTTGTCTAGATTTCATTACTTTTTAGAGATAAACAAGCAGCTCCATCGAGACTTGGCTAGTTTTTTACAGAATGTTTTTGGTGGGATATATTATTAGACGATCAGAGTTATTATTACAGAGCTATTTCAGTCTATTGACCAAGCATGACTTTTGTGATCAAGAAAACAGCTCCATAGGCTTATTAGTGAACAAGACGATGCAAATTTGGTTATCGAAGTTGGAAATATGACATATCAGAGTAGAAATTTAAGAATGGTCTATCTTCAAAAACCTTTTGGATGTGCTATGGATGGTGCAAGTCTTTCTATAATCCAAAGCCTACAATATTTGTAGTCATCTCTTCCGGTGAAGCATCTGATCTAATTAGCTCTATATTAGTGAAGGATAACTTTTTTACAAATGAATTTAATATCCATAAGAGCAGGTATGAAAGCTAAACAATAATATATATCATAATAATAATAAGAAAGAGATTAAAAGGAAGGCTTGGCACTTTTGCTCAAAATTTAATAAAACTATGAAGACGAATGAAATTTGTTTCTTTTAGCACATTTATTAACTTAATAACACTTTGTTCCTACCTGAAATATATATTCAAATTAATTTCTTACAACAAAGTCTAAGATATCGTATAATTTTATTGTATTTCTGGAAGGCATCTTACTTATTATATTGAGCTACGATATATAACTCCTCATTTTAATATTTTTGCATAGCTGTCCACTGAATTTCATTTTCCAGAAAGTTTGAGCTTCTAGGGAATATGGCTACAAAAGTCTTAAGATACCTGCTACTAACTGTAAACAAGAAAAAGACTCTAATATCATTACAGTATGTATGTACGTCATATTATCAGAATACTTCAGCTATAGAACTACTACTTGGCAATGGAGGTCAGAAGTTAGGTACCAATCCAGAAGGACTCCTAAGCGTAGAAGCAGAATAAGCACTTGATAAAGCAAACTTATTAATTATTTTAGCGCTATCCCAGTCATCGGGTTGGTTAATTTACATCTGTTATAAGATTTTATAGTGCCATCTTTCGGTTCTCTCTAAGTGTTTTCAGATCTTGAAAATAGAACGCCTACTGTCAATAATACCAAAAATCATAAATTATTATACAGTAATGCTCGTCTTAACTTTTTTAAATGTCATTAAAATCTCAAAAAATCCAAAACAATTGGTCTAGTTGAATAGTTCTGACGAAAATATAACTTATATTGTATCATTGACAATTCTGAATAGAGACAATATTTTACAGTGCACACACTCATACACTGCTAAGGGTACAGGAGTAAAAAAACTTTTTATTGTTTTATTTGTTCTTAAAATTAATTTGATTAATACTCGTGCACACACTATAGAAAGCTTACTATTATTTTAAACTTGCAAAATTAGTTAAAGTGGTGAGATTCGGC
Source organism: Parnassius apollo (assembly GCA_907164705.1). Taxonomy (NCBI): domain Eukaryota; kingdom Metazoa; phylum Arthropoda; class Insecta; order Lepidoptera; family Papilionidae; genus Parnassius; species Parnassius apollo. The sequence continues at coordinate 7,378,015 of CAJQZP010000975.1, forward strand.
ATTTTTAGCATCTCCGTGCTAATTCATGGCTACGCTACCAACACACGGCAAATATAATAAAATATTAATTACTTTCTCGAAGGAAATATTAATATTCAAAGAGAGACTTGAAGGTAAATAAAGACTTCATTAAATTTTGACCTATTGTCAATGAAATTAGTACGACCAGGAAATCCTATAAATATTAGGAATAATAATTTTAGTTCCTAATACAAATTGTGACAGATATTTATGACAATTCGTGATATATGAAAAAGAATGTTAGGTTTAATTAAGGAAGGATTTACCATAATTGCCATGGTTAGTAGGCGGATTGACGACGATTGCATGATCTTGATTGATTATACCACCATGTATCGGTAGTCATTTTTTTTAGCATGAGTAATGGGTTCTTACACGTCACTATCATACGGCAAGTCTTTATCTATGTCACTCAATAGGTAGATTTTCATACTTTTATTGATAAGCCCTTTGATATTCCATGTATGCACTGTCGAGATCTATTTTCTGCACTGCGTAAATTGGATCAAAATTTAATATTCCGAAACTGAAGGTAGCCGTACCTGACAATGACATCAGGACTTCAAACACCTCTGTCCTCATCGTGAATATGAGTGCTGTAAAGCACCCAAATCGTTAAGTATTAAAATTTCTAAATTAAATTAAAAATTATACTAAAAAAGTTAAATTCTAATTAAAATCAGTAAATTTATTTTCATTTAATGTGTAGTGTTCGCGTAAATATAAGAAGTGGCTATACTATGGTTGCCGCACAAATGGGCCGGTTAGACCGGGAAGGACTACGCTCTCATATAATGCCAGAGTAAAATATCCTGTTATAAATCTGGCTTCCTGCATTCTTTCTTCACTGTACGATCTCTTTTCCTCTGGAACGCACTTCCTCTTGAAATTAGAACTGCTAACAATCAGAATAAAGTTTGCGAACACTATTTAAATGTGCTGGCAAAATAGTCTCATTAGTAGTATTCATTTATGTATTTATAATATCTGTCTATATAACATATGTAATTTATTTTATTTATATACTTATTTATATGTACATATATATATGTAATACTATACATTGAGCCATCAACGTTACGTCGTACGCGTCACACCTATCGCTTTTTTGTAACAGTCAGCTTTTTATTCTTACTAACCACCATGTCAACTAAATGTGATAACTGTAACAAAATTGTATTCAAAAGTTACCCAGGAGTAGAGTGTGGTAAATGTGATCGCCTAGTGCATTTAAGTGCTAAGTGTACAGGACTGACAACAAACAGCTTGCCACACTTAAAACTGCCCCACCCGGATTAGGATGGATATGTCAAGAATGTTTGCAAGAGACCTCCAGACGTAATTCATCAATAGTGATTCTACAAGATGATGATGAAGATGATAATGATAGGCACGTACAAATTGATGCAATGACTCTATTAAAGGATATATCAAAAGAAGTAGAAAAAAACGACAAAGAAGGAATTAAAAGTTGTCAACGGCTCACTTCAATTTCATAGTTCAAAACTGGATGAGGTGAAGATGTCTATCGAGGCACTTAAGCAAACTATAAAGAATCTGGAAAGAAAGAACACCGAACTTACCAACAAAAACAACAATCTGGAAACGAGAGAAGTTGCAATAGAACAGAAATTACAGGAAGTGGAGCAAAGTAATTTGTCTAAATGCATTGAAATAGCGAATATACCACTACGTAAGGATGAGGATGTGAAGCAACTGGTTGATAATATGGCGGAAAAGCTAAAAATACCTGAGGAAAGCTTAACAAAAGCATACCGATTAAAAGAAAAAAGAAAACGATCAGAATGGGAATATACGTGTGGAGCTAAAAGAGGAAAGTATATTGGATACATGGATGGCAATGATGGCAGCAATTCCGTGTATATAAGGGAAAAAATGACACAGCACAACAAAAAGGTTTTCTGGCACGCAAAATAAGAGCTAAAAATTAAATATAAACAAATTTACAAATACGTCTGGTAAAAAAGGGATTGATTAAGGCATGCAAAGAAGACAAAGGTAAAGTTTTCATACTAATAAACTTGGTTGACATAAATTCACTAACTAATAATAAGCTGTATTTTTCATTTTCCTCTTTTTTTCTGTCCATTTTGTTTTTATTTTATATTATTTTTTGTATATTCTTTATGTCTTGATCTCTGATAACCTATTTCTTACAAATAAAAAAGGTATGGAACCTATCGACTACGAAATTAAAGAATTCGCAAGCTGTGTAAACGCAAATTAATTTTGTAATTATCTACCTAAAAATCAAAATATTAACCTACTCACCCACCGATCAAAATATTAACCTACTCTATGTACTCGTATGCCTATTAATATCTGTTCTACCATAAAAAACTTCTCCTATCTAGAACAATGTATATTTAGTTGCTCAATATGCTTAGATGTAATAATAGTAACAGAGAAAATATCTCCGAAAACATCAGTAGTTTGTATCTCAAAAAAACAAAAACAAAAAAAAATATTTTTAAAAAAAATATCAATGGATATCAAATGTTAACGGACCTGCGGGTAACACGTCGAGGTGGTGGCATTATCATCTACATTAGCAATAAACATAATTATAATACTAAAAAATATATTTTTTTATGAAAGTCTCATATGCACAGTCACCACTCCGACCAGTTACACCGCGGATATTTGCGCAGTGTACCGCCCTCCTAGTACGATTAAAAATCTTTTTATTGACGAGCTATTTAACACACTTATGAGTCACTGCAGCAACAACGATTTGTATTTACTGGGTGATATTAACATTGATTTAAAATCGGATTCTCCAGTTAAGCATAGGTCCAAAAACTTGCTGCATAGCTTTGGTATTGTATGCGGGATCACTGAATATACAAGAATAGAATTATCCGGCGAAATACTGAGCAAATCATGTATAGATCACATATATCCTAGATCCCTCAGCCAAGACCTTTTCACCGCAGCTATTGGAACAACACTGGCCGATCATCACGCAGTGATGCTTGCATGCGTCGGGTCGTATATACCCGCTGTGCCTAAATTTAAGATGTGAATCAATCATACGAATCGCATGACATCATTAAGTGATATTAATTGGGAAATAACAAATGATATGACATGCTCCTTCGCAATATATAAATTTAGACAGAGTAGTTTTACAAAATGCTATAAAAAAATCTAAATTTCAAATAAAAATACAACCTAATATAAAACGAATAACGAACGATTGGATAAATAAAAAAATATAAATGCATGTACATAAAGGGATATATTATTCACACAGTGGATAAAGGAAACCGGCGATATGATTTTAAAGAATGAATTTAATAAATCAAGAAATTATGCTAATAAATTAATAAATAATACCAAAAACAATAAATAAATAGCTAAAATAAAAACAGTACAATAACCCTTAGCACTTGTGGCAAATACTAAATAAAATAACAGGTAGAATTAAATCATGTATAGATAAAACATTAATAAAAACATTTAAAGGATAACAACACAACTGACATGGACATTGCAAATTCATTTGCTACTACATTTGAAAATAGTGTACATAAAATAATTCCCAATTGCCCTAAACAGTTTCTTGATGAATCAGCCTACAGAAAGTCAGTTGAATTATCTATGAGATTTAAGGCGGCGGATTCCGACTCTGAAAGAAAAATTATTCATGCATTAAGCAGATACAAAGGTTCAGGTTTTGATGGCATTAGAGCCATATAAACATAAAAAATATCTGCAAAAGAATTAATACAGCCATTGCTAATCTCATTAATGCAAGTATTAAGAGGAGTACCTATCCCAATGAATTAAAAATCGGTATTTTCAGACCGATATACAAAAAAGGTGAAACATCGAATCACGAAAACTATAGGCCAATAACTATTCTACCCACAATTGATAACATTGTTGAAAAATATATTTTTGTAAGCTTTAGGAATTTTATGGCAACAAAAAAATATTACAAGAAAAACAATATGGATTTCAGCCTCATAAAAATACATCACAGCTGTTAACATCATTCATTATAATTATATCACAATTATTATACGGTCATAACATTCATAATTATTATCTCGTTTCGAATATTTTTGCAGAAGATCGAGAAGTAACTTACGTAGCCTGGTGGAGTGTTCAGAAGTGGCAGTGGTCCGACATCTTGGTTCAAAAAACACACACATGATGAAAAGTTCTAAAGTGATATTCACGTCCTAAAAAGTTTTTGGCGATCCCTCGTTTATTAAAGTGACAAATTGATGAAAAATGCAGAAATTCGATAGATTTAGAATCGTATTTTCGGACAGATTACTTAGAATATCTATGTTTATTATTGGACTTGTGATGGGATATTTTATTTTAAAAAAGATCAATTGTAACGCTACTCCTATTAACTACTCCATGTATACAAAAATGCTTACGTTGGGTTGGGTCTCTATAGCAATTGAATGGCAAATTTGAACCCGTTTTTTATTTGTAGCATTGGGTGACAACCGAGCACACAGTCCACATGATGGTAAGTAGATGCTGCGGCCCATAGACATCCACATTTATCCTCAATCAAATATCAAAATACCCCATTATGGTTGTTTTCAAGTATGCAAACCGCTCCCGAAAAAATAACTAACTGTCTATTGTCCGGTAATGATAATGACAATAATGATTAAAGACATATAAATTTATAGAGTTCGCCGAATTTTCGTTATCTTTGGGCATAATAACTTGTCCTACTATCTTCTTTACAACAGTACCCCTAAAATAAGTTTTATTCCCATCACATACGCTAAATATTTTTAATAAAATGCAAATGTTTACCCATCTCCAAACATTCTTGTTTGCTAGAAAAATATATTATAAAGGAAAATGGACAAACTTTCGTCTTGAGAAGTGTAACTTAAACGTTCACTCCGTTTTTATCGATGATACAAGTAGATAAAATTGTTCGAGTGCACATCTTCAATAATGGAAAGGTTCTTCGATGCTGATATAACTTAAATTCTTTTGGCATGGCAGGAAAGTTGAAAATTTCTTCTTTAGATATATTATTATTACTGGCATTGCACTTGGAAATGAACAGATATTACTGAAATACTTCCGTCTCACGTAAATTTCGGTAATTTAAATTTAGAATTGACAGTTAACCTTAAGAAAAAAGAAAATTATGCATTGTTTACTAATAAAAACTACTAAATATGTTTCCGAAATAAAGTGATGTAGTATTTTAAAAAAACTGCTATCATGCCAAAAATAAATTTAAAAAATGCAGCCAACATTGAAATTTTTTAAAATTGCAATTATAAGTGCTAATTTACCAGGTGTTCAGCGTTGAATGAAAAAATTGTATAACCAGAGGAATAAAAATATTCCAAAGCAGCGCGTTGGAGAATTTTCTTCATAACTCTCTTTGATATGGGAGGAGGCCTGTGTGCAGCAGCGCGACAGACTGTAACGTTACTTTTTATTTAAAGTAAAATTAAATTTACTGCCTATATACTTCCCACTGCTGGGCACAGGTCTCCCTTCATTTCTGAGAGGGTTTTAGGGCAAGGAATTGTCCGCCGCGCTGCTCCAATGCGTGTTCGCAAACTTCACATGTCTTCGAAATATTTTTTTTTCTGATTTCTCTGACATGCAGGTTTCCTCTCGATGTTTTCCTTCACCGCCGAGCACGTGGTAAATCAGCACTTGAAATTGCAATTAACAATTTCATTAGTGCTGGTGGGGATCGAACCCGGGTTACTCACGTTCTGTTATATTTACAGCGAGCGTTAACCATCTGACCTACCACGGCTCATATTTACTAAAACCATTTTATTTTCCCAATGGACTTCAAAATATTTTATTCTGGAAAGGACCAGTCAGATACCCCCCTAAGATTCTTTTTAAAATATGTAGTGTGGAGAATATTATAGTTGAAACATGAAGTTGTTGATTGGACAGGAGGACATACAAATTTAATATAAAAATATAATAAAATTAGCAATTACTTAAATATAATTAAAATTAAAGAAATAAACAGAATAGAAAAGTATGTAATGCTTAGTATAATTTTTAATAAATTGACTTTCGAATATTTTGTATTTTTTCTGCAATTATATTTAAACGAACCAATACTACTGGGAAGGACCACGCTCTTGCAGAATATCAGCATAATAGAGCAACATCATACTGCTGTGTTTTGTAAGGTGAGCATATTGAATGGAAAGGAAAATTCTTTATATCATAACCCTAATAACACCCCATTACTTTATCCAAAGGGTTCCGTTCTATTCTCATAATACTAACAAAGGCACACACAACAATAGATAAAATATTTCGGGGATTATTCAAAGACATACACTATATTAATGTGTAGGAGTGTTAGCTACAGTATTGTAATTTTAAACACATTGCAATTGTTTTAGATACTAAGGATCTATTTTAAATCTTAGATAAAAGTTATCGTTCAAATAAATTATGACCTATTTTAAAATAAATGTGAAAAAATTAAACTATTTTGTTCAGAAAAAAGTTTTTCTAATTTGTTTACGAGTATATTGTATTTTACCCTACTAACAAATTTTATATGAAGTTTGAAAAATCAGCCCTTTATATTTTATTGGGAATGTTTTGATTATTTACCTTGAAAACGTACATTTAATTAACTATATTAGCTGATAATATCCATCCTCTTCACTTCCGCTCTCTTCCTGCACAGGCATACCAATAGGCTAGATTAGTGGCGTTATTTTGATAATTATAATGACAGAAAAGTGAAATGGGCCGGAACACGCTGCCGGCTGAACAGAGCTGTCGACGTGCGCCGGCGCCGAGCAGTTGAAGCCTCGTTAGATATGATAGCACCTCTATGGCAGTCACCCACAGAACAACTTTGTAGTGACCACTAGCGCATGTGCACTAGTGCGAATAATTTGTCGTCGCACACCATCGCAGCTACAACGTAGTGCCATCAACCTCGAGGCCTTAGTAGGAGGCAATCAGAAGATCAACGCCCAAGTAAGTGCATTTTCCCATCTTGAGCTGTTCTCATTTGTTCTTCTTTTCCCACAGCAGCTCATGCCTTGCCAAAAGTCCTAGCAAAGTGTATCGTCCAAAAACCTGACCACGTGCCACGTCCTCCCCCCTCGTTTTGGTTACAAGTAACTACGCACACAGTCCACCTATTGTTAATCTCGCATACAAATCTCGGGGTCATTATTCACGGAATCGACATGGGACACTATAGCCAACCATTTTGTAGTTCCTTCGCTCCGGACACGAATGGCAACCTGGTAACTATATATAGTAACTATTAGCGTCACCATTTTTGTGGTCATTCGCCGCGGATTTAAAATTAGCAACTCTACTGCTCCACCAGACCGTATTATAGCAAACAGATATTCTTCTATAAGCCCATAAGCACATAGTTATGTAACAATATCGCGTAGCAACTATTCAGCAATGAAGACATTCAGTATAATATGTTCGGACTAATCATCGGAAAGGCAGAACTGATTGTGATGAAACTCCACGAAAAGATAGAGAGCAATGGTCTGGGAGGATCTTGCCACATTAATAAAACTTACCCAGATAAATCCGGGACAAATTACTGGTATATAACATAACCATGTCAAAAAAAGGTTTTCTATATATACTGTATAGGAAACCCTTAATATAATATTCGTAACATGTCATGTTTTCATAGCCTTAATGAAGGAACCCGTAACTTAGTTAAGTACGTATGTTGGGATGTAACCCTTTGGAATATTACTGTATTGATTAGGAAACGAACAAACTTATTGCCAATGTATAATTTATAAATTACAGAAAAAATGGTAGTTAAAAAACACATGTATTTTCATATGAAGTACATCTTATTGTATATGATGGCTCCAGTACGCAGCTTTTTAGCACTGCACTACGGCGTTGAGGGCCGCAGGCTCAAATTCCACAAGAAAAAAGTATTATTATCCCTTCATCGGTCCAAACGCCATATTCTGGCGTCTTAAATAACAATATCGTACAAGTAAAACAAATAGTACTTGGAATAAAGGCTTTAATTTATTATTATTACACCTTTGCAAAACATTGGCAAAAAAAAACACTTTCATTTTCAAATTAGTATCGCTTTTGAAGTAAACATTTTATCAAGTTATACATAATCTGATAGTTTATTTAAAAAAGTTTCCATTGATATATGATTTTAATATACCATTTATATAAAATGTCTTGAAAATAGTCATTTTAATGAACAGCAGGAATTAGCCTGGAAGTACTTCAGGAAGCGTTTGACAGATGCTCCATATTGGTCAAAATGGCCGCGACATTGCAGGGGATATGTCCTACACATAAAAATTCCGCATCTAGATGTTTTTCCATACGAAATTTATGAATAGGATCTGCCTTTGTGATACAAGAGAAAATCCTAGTGTGGTATACATTATACATTCCCTTAGCGGTTTGAGAAGTACAGCCTTTATTTTCTTATGCCTTCAGTACAGCTGTGTTTTAACCGTAGCGCCGTATTAAAAGAATAGTTTAATGTGTATTTAATTATTAACAAACATTTATGTTTATTCACGCGTCGATAGAAGCGAGCTGCAAAAATATTTTTATTAAAATGGTGATGAAAACTGTGTATACAAACTCGAAACGGGCACAAGCTGGTTATACCACTTATTCGACTTCAAAGAGTCAGTATAGCCTTCACGAGGCATATGGTTCGTTATACACTTTTACAACAAAGTCTCAGAAACTATGTAGGAACTACTATCAAAAAAAATATTGATCAATAAAGGTTATTATATTGCTCTAGTACATATGAAATCATTGCCATCATTATGTTTCTAAATGTTTCCTTACTTAATTATATAAAATATTATATTATAAATTAGTATATAAATAAGAGTCCCGCTGGGTTTCTTGCTTGTTTTTACCAGGACAGAGTTTTTTCCGAACCAGTGGTTCAAAGACCTTCCATAATTATTATTGTAAATAGATTATATTGAATAAAAATTGTCTATTCTATTCATGTATACAAAACTATTAAGACTCAAAAACTATTGTAATAACTGTGAACTACAAAAATCGCAAACTAACAGAGATTGCACCCACCGACTCTACGACTCGCTTACTCGCATAACTCTATCGTTGCCTCGCGTTATCAAGACAGATAGGTAGTTAAGAGTAAAAATTATCCGGTACATTTTATACATAATTAGCTGTATAAACGCGAGAGCTATCTCGAGGCTACTCTGACGCCGGTCGCTTGTCAACGCGCGTTAACACGCGCTTTGAGATCATAAGTTTTCCGTAGTACCGTTTAATTAAGCGCGCGATTTGGACATTTTTTTTGTGTGGCTATCGATAGGCTGTCATCCCTAATAACTACGATGGAATTCCTCACAAGTCCTTAGCCTATAGTCCAGAACACAGCAATGCAAGCACTGAAATTTTTTATTAGTAGCGATAATTAAAATAAAATTATAAATAGGTAGACTTATGTTTATTCTTAAAGAAGATAAGAATTGTGAAAAGAACAAACTGAATCTATGGCAATGCGCGCTCTACGCACCAGCACTATATAAATATTTGAACTTATCAGGTAAGTAGTAATAGTTTACGTATAATATAATAAAAATATTTCTCTAACTCTAGGAAATCTTTCTGTATACTAGAGGCTAATCCGCCACACTAAACTTGACCATAAGTAAGATTCGAAACAACTGCGATTATTTTCAGGCTACTTAAACACTTTTCTCAGGTGGGAATTAAATTCGCGGCCTACAAATTTGCATACAATTCAAAGCGAAACCCATTAGTAAATATTTAGTATATATATATATATATATATATATATATATATATATATATATATATATATATATATATATATACAAAAATATATAATCGGAATCTCGGAAACGGCTCCAATGATTTTTGTAAAATTTAGTGTCCAGGGAGTTTTATGGGCAATAAATCGATCTAGCTAGGATTTAATTTTAGAAAATGTCTTTTTGTCCGTGTTTTCGGGCAATGAAAAACTGCTACAATATAAGAAGGTAAATTTTGACACTATGTTAATGTTCGTATTAGCTCAAGTGCATATCGAGCGGTCGCAAAATCGTAATGCCTTGGTTCGCGTCCTGTCTTCGGTCCTACTTTTTTCCTTTTTTATCGAGTTCGTTTGTGAAAAAATCTATTAAAAGGGGCTCTTTTTATTTCTTTTTTTTACTGTTACTGCGTTGTTTTTTTTTTAAATTTTAATTAAACTAATTGCACTCATGATTTTTTTATTCAAATAACCAGTTCAGTTTTTTCTATTATGTCATTAAGATCAAAAAATACTATTCATGTTTCATCAGTATGAAATTTGTATCTAAATGTAATTTAAAAAAAAAACCGGTCATCCAGGTACTATATATATATATATATATATATATATATATATATATATATATATATATATACTTCTATTTATAGTGATGTATTGCGCTGATAAAACTTCCAAACGACGGACCTGTTCCTCCTGTCCACCCCGCAGCTGCTCTTCCAATCGGCGGGCCTGTTTCTCCTGTCCGCGCTGCAGCTGCTGCAGCATCACCATCAGAGCACCTAAGTCAGGTGCTGCAGGTGCAGGAGCTACTGACGGGCCGACCTCCGTTGCCTGCGGCTGGCCCTTCGAAGTCTGCGGCGTTGCACCGCACCACCAAATCTTTTCTGGTCCGTCTCCTGCTGGCGTTGACTTCGGGTACGGACACCCTCCGTTTCCTCCTTAGGTAAAATCGGCATGATTTAATCCCACTTCTGACACCAATTGTTACAAGCTTGAGGTTCGTGACAATAAAAATTGCCGATAGAATTACCTAAATTAACACTTTAATTCACTTTACACTAATTAAAGTTAAAAACACTAATAATTAATCACACTGATTCACTTTATTCCGCTCCGAAGCTTCGCTTGTCTCGCCGAATCCAATACTTCCTCGATCGCATCTTGCAGCGCCTATTTATATAAATTAGCAGTAAAATATCCAGAATATTCAAGTAAGCACGCGGAAGGTACCGAGAGTTCGTGTTTCAATTTCAAGAAGTTTAGTTCTTCGGTTCGAGACTAGATGGCGCTAGTGCCGTCGACTTGAGCGCGTAACATTGTTGGTAGATATTTCACTGCGTTTCGTTGTCTGTGGTCTATAACACTTATCACTTGACCTAATATATCAATATAGTTCACACACCTTGTTGATTTTTTCTTCTTCTATTTTTACTAAGCTTATTAGTTATAAGTGCACTTCACTAAGTTTTATATTTGAACTTATCCCTTTTACTTAATTGGGATGACTTTTTGAATTTATTTTGGAGGCAAACGAGAGCACATTAACACAACTTCTTGCTACGGTAACGCTGGCGCCGGAAGTCCGAAGTCGGAGAGGAACCTTATAAGGGGATTATTGCCACAGTTGTGACTCCTGGCAACAATATCAGTTGTTATTTTCTAGTTTTCATTGGAAAGAAGCTACTAGCCATCTCTTGGTTTATTTCCCTCTTTTAAATAATACTAGCTTTTACGGATTATATCGCGTACTTTTTATATACCCGACATTTCGAGCACTTTACAGCACCCACGGTCACAGGGGGAATGAGATTTTCAACGTCCATATGTCATAGTTAACCGTGGTTACCACAGATTAAAATAATTAACATTTGCTCCGATCTATGCACTATGAACTTACAGTATCTTAAAGTCTTTCAGTTGTATGCTTGGGTTGGGATTTAATTTTACTAATTATAGGATCCCAAGCAGATGGTAGCACCCAGCTGTCTTCTCTATTGAAATTAGGATACTTTTTTTTTCAATAGCCTCGCAAATCATTCTTGGAAGGAATCGGTGTTCTTTAGCGAGCATTTGTGGTGACTGACATAAATCAGTACAGCAGGTACACGCTCGATTGTGGCCGACTTCACTTGTTCACTGTGACGTAAGCACGGGACCCGAAGCTTGCAAAACTCGCATGACATGTTGGAGCTCGGCAGTCAGGTTTTTACTGTCACAGGTAGGTCACCCTCTTGATCTCTGAAACAAAAATTTAGCCACGTTAGCTAACTGTGAAGGATAGTGGTGAGAATCACCGTTTAATTATCTATGTGTATGGGTCTTTTTTCCATACACAGTGTGGCTCAACGTGTTATCAGGATCCCGAATTAGTAACACATCCAGAAAAGCTAAATAGTTGTTTGCCTCTTACTTCATTGTGAACTAAATTTTAGAATTTATAGAGTTAAGATGGACTAAGAATGCAGTTGTTTTATCTAAAGGTTTATTTTTTAAAGTGCCGTCTTCGTGTCGCTTGTAGAATTTTGCATTTATGGGAGAAATAAGCAGGGCTTTCTTCTCAAATTCTTCCATGAATATGTCGGTGACAACGGGAGTTCAACTACCCCGTGTATCACCTCAAAGGCGCGCCTCCTCCTCAGGTCCATAGAATAGGGGGGCGGGGGCTTCACGCCAATATATATATATATATATATATATATACTTCTATTAATAGTGATGTATTGCACTGATAAAACGGGTTAAATTTTCTCCGAACCTAAACTATGGGCGGGTCATTGAGTCCAGAGCCAAATCAGCCGCAAGGAGACTTGGTGTCCTTTCAAGGGTGCGGCGGTACTTCATGCTGGGGCAGGTTCTTACCTTATTGGGGCCCCTGTGTGGGCGATGGTCATGACGGCCAGCACTCGCCATTCTGCGCAAACTGCAGAAGGCGATCCTCGCTACTGTCGAGGCGATCCGGCCAGTATTCGACGACTGGCTCGGCAGAAGGCACGGCTTCCTGTCGTTTAGGGTGACGCAGGTGCTGTCAGGGCACGGCTGCTTTTGCACATGTGCCGCATAGAAAAGGAGCCGGACGCTCGGTGCCACCACTGCATTCATTGCGGGGAGGACACGGCGAAACACACGCTCGCCAAGTGCATAGCTTGGGAGGAGCAGTGCCGTGTCCTCACAAATGAAGTAGGAGACGATCTGTCGCTGTCGGCCTTGGTGCAGAGGATGGTCGGTAGCACAGAATCGTGGAAAGCAGTGGTGTCCTTCTGTGAGGACGTGATGTTGCAGAAGGAAACTGCGAAACGGGAGAGGGAGATCTCTACTCCCTTCCCTTCAGAAGGTGCACCGGGCGCAGGAGAAGAGCGGACAAAACCCTTTTCCGGCCCCCATTAATGGGTCCAGGTGCGAGGGACTTGGGGAAGCCCCCGCCCCCTATTCTATTGACCTGAGGAGGAGGTGCGCGCCTTTGAGGTGATACACGGGGTAGTTGAACACCTCACTACCCCGTGCAGGAGACGAGGCCCGTACAGACCGGGCCAGCACTAGTGTGGGCTGTGGAAGAAATTTGGATTCCCGCGACCCCTCGCGCGCACGTGTGAGGAGACACCGGGTTGGTTTTAGCCGGTAAGAGTCCGACATACCCCTCCGCCTTTCCCCAGGCAGAGGAAGTCCATGAGGATTTCCCCCCCGTAAAAAAAAGGTTCTTATCTTATATGAAGCGCAAAACCGGTAGTGCATGGAGTACTGCTATCACATATGGGCAGTTGCGCTGCAAAATACCACCAGGAAGCGTTGTACTCAGTGGAGAGACTTGCTAAGAGGCTCAATGGTGACCTTGACTTGCTTAAAGCCAATCTTATCAGCCTTGAGCACAGGCGGAGAACAGCCAGCTTTGCGGTATTCTGTATGATGCATTATTTACTCGATTAAATATGTCATAAAACGTTACAAAAGAAAATGTGTCAGTTTATGGAAAGTGCAAATTTGTAAACCAAATTCAGGTTAATTATACAATTATATAGTATATATTATGATGAAGTTAGCATTTTTACGTCTAAATTACAATGGTGTCAGGATAACGAATCACAGATAAAAAAGGACATTATATAGCGAAATATTTTTATTTTTATTCATTTATTTATTTAACAGTTTATGTACACACATACTTCGATAGGAAAATGGTAATAACATAATTATGTACAAAGGCACCATTTTATATCGTTCAGTCCGAAGGCTAAATCAAGCTAGCCATTTAGCTATACGTCAGCCATTCAATACATTGCCTACAAAAAACTTAGCCAAATCGTTTATCTTAGTTAAACTAAAGAGCATGGCAATAATATTTTCCTATTTAGGTCAAATGCAATTTAGTCAGATATAAGGCAATGTCTGAGTAATACTGTATATTTTACGGAGGTTTTGTTTTTTTTCAGCCCTCTAGTTACAATTGTGATAAAGTCTTCAACAGGTAGGCGTGTATACAATGACTGCAGAATGCTTTATCCTCGCTGATAAAATGGTATGAATCCAGTATGTGTGCTCTTGTATGTCCCCTGAGCGTAGAGAGAATTTTTGCTCAGTCGCGATTTTGCTCATTATGGGACGTAGTACAGCATTAGGTTTGTGTATTTTTGGTAACCCATGCAACTTTGGTGATTTGCCACACGTGGGTATAATCGATTTTACGTCCGGATTTAATTTTTCGGAGTGTTTCTTTATGAGGTCACCAGTTGTTTTAAGAGTGCTATTTGTTGAGTCGTTTTGAACCTTCTTATACGTGCTTAAATTCGAAAAAATTTCTTGATTTTTAGAATAATAATCTGACATATCTGTGAATACCATGGCATTTTCCTTATTTGCGCGGAAAATCGTGAGTTTTGTTTTATTGCGTAGGTTCTTTAACGCTATAAATTTGTTTTTGCAAAGATTTGGTTTAGGCACTGAATTTCAATGTAACATGGCATGCAGTATTACTCAGACACTGCCTTACAACCGACCACCGAGCCACCACCAAGCGATGGGCTCACCTGTATCTCCCGTTGTCACCGACATATTCATGGAAGAATTTGAGAAGAAAGCCCTGCTTATTTCTCCCATAAATGCAAAATTATACAAGCGATAAGAAGACGGCACTTTAACAATTAAACCTTTAGATAAAGCAACTGCATTCTTAGTCCATCTTAACTCTATAAATTCTAAAATTTAGTTCACAATGAAGTAAGAGGCAAACAACTATTTAGCTTTTCTGGATGTGTTACTAATTCGGGATCCTGATAACACGTTGAGCCACACTGTGTATGGAAAAAAGACCCATACACATAGATAATTAAACGGTGATTCTCACCACTATCCTTCACAGTTAGCTAACGTGGCTAAATTTTTGTTTCAGAGATCAAGAGGGTGACCTACCTGTGACAGTAAAAACCTGACTGCCGAGCTCCAACATGTCATGCGAGTTTTGCAAGCTTCGGGTCCCGTGCTTACGTCACAGTGAACAAGTGAAGTCGGCCACAATCGAGCGTGTACCTGCTGTACTGATTTATGTCAGTCACCACAAATGCTCGCTAAAGAACACCGATTCCTTCCAAGAATGATTTGCGAGGCTATTGAAAAAAAAAGTATCCTAATTTCAATAGAGAAGACAGCTGGGTGCTACCATCTGCTTGGGATCCTATAATTAGTAAAATTAAATCCCAACCCAAGCATACAACTGAAAGACTTTAAGATACTGTAAGTTCATAGTGCATAGATCGGAGCAAATGTTAATTATTTTAATCTGTGGTAACCACGGTTAACTATGACATATGGACGTTGAAAATCTCATTCCCCCTGTGACCGTGGGTGCTGTAAAGTGCTCGAAATGTCGGGTATATAAAAAGTACGCGATATAATCCGTAAAAGCTAGTATTATTTAAAAGAGGGAAATAAACCAAGAGATGGCTAGTAGCTTCTTTCTAATGAAAACTAGAAAATAACAACTGATATTGTTGCCAGGAGTCACAACTGTGGCAATAATCCCCTTATAAGGTTCCTCTCCGACTTCGGACTTCCGGCGCCAGCGTTACCGTAGCAAGAAGTAGTGTTAATGTGCTCCTCCAAAATAAATTCAAAAAGTCATCCCAATTAAGTAAAAGGGATAAGTTCAAATATAAAACTTAGTGAAGTGCACTTATAACTAATAAGCTTAGTAAAAATAGAAGAAGAAAAAATCAACAAGGTGTGTGAACCATATTGATATATTAGGTCAAGTGATAAGTGTTATAGACCACAGACAACGAAACGCAGTGAAATATCTACCAACAATGTTACGCGCTCAAGTCGACGGCACTAGCGCCATCTAGTCTCGAACCGAAGAACTAAACTTCTTGAAATTGAAACACGAACTCTCGGTACCTTCCGCGTGCTTACTTGAATATTCTGGATATTTCACTGCTAATTTATATAAATAGGCGCTGCAAGATGCGATCGAGGAAGTATTGGATTCGGCGAGACAAGCGAAGCTTCGGAGCGGAATAAAGTGAATCAGTGTGATTAATTATTAGTGTTTTTAACTTTAATTAGTGTAAAGTGAATTAAAGTGTTAATTTAGGTAATTCTATCGGCAATTTTTATTGTCACGAACCTCAAGCTTGTAACAATTGGTGTCAGAAGTGGGATTAAATCATGCCGATTTTACCTAAGGAGGAAACGGAGGGTGTCCGTACCCGAAGTCAACGCCAGCAGGAGACGGACCAGAAAAGATTTGGTGGCGCAACGCCGCAGACTTCGAAGGGCCAGCCGCAGGCAACGGAGGTCGGCCCGTCAGTAGCTCCTGCACCTGCAGCACCTGACTTAGGTGCTCTGATGGTGATGCTGCAGCAGCTGCAGCGCGGACAGGAGAAACAGGCCCGCCGATTGGAAGAGCAGCTGCGGGGTGGACAGGAGGAACAGGTCCGTCGTTTGGAAGAGCAGCTCAAACGCGATAAGGAAGAGAAAATTTAACCCGTTTTATCAGTGCAATACATCACTATTAATAGAAGTATATATATATATATATATATATATATATATATATATATATATATATACATATATATATATATATATATATATATATATATATATATATATATATATATATAGTACCTGGATGACCGGTTTTTTTTTAAATTACATTTAGATACAAATTTCATACTGATGAAACATGAATAGTATTTTTTGATCTTAATGACATAATAGAAAAAACTGAACTGGTTATTTGAATAAAAAAATCATGAGTGCAATTAGTTTAATTAAAATTTAAAAAAAAAAACAACGCAGTAACAGTAAAAAAAAGAAATAAAAAGAGCCCCTTTTAATAGATTTTTTCACAAACGAACTCGATAAAAAAAGGAAAAAAAGTAGGACCGAAGACAGGACGCGAACCAAGGCATTACGATTTTGCGACCGCTCGATATGCACTTGAGCTAATACGAACATTAACATAGTGTCAAAATTTACCTTCTTATATTGTAGCAGTTTTTCATTGCCCGAAAACACGGACATAAAGACATTTTCTAAAATTAAATCCTAGCTAGATCGATTTATTGCCCCTAAAACTCCCTGGACACTAAATTTTACAAAAATCATTGGAGCTGTTTCCGAGATTTCGATTATATATTTTTGTATATATATATATATATATATATATATATATATATATATATATATATATATATATATATATATATATATATATATATATATATATATATATATACTAAATATTTACTAATGGGTTTCGCTTTGAATTGTATGCAAATTTGTAGGCCGCGAATTTAATTCCCACCTGAGAAAAGTGTTTAAGTAGCCTGAAAATAATCGCAGTTGTTTCGAATCTTACTTATGGTCAAGTTTTGTGTGGCGGATTAGCCTCTAGGATACAGAAAGATTTTTTAGAGTTAGAGAAATATTTTTGTTATATTATACGTATACTATTACTACTTACCTGATAAGTTCAAATATTTATATAGTGCTGGCGCGTAGAGCGCGCATTGCCATAGATTCAGTTTGTTCTTTTCATAATTCTTATCTTCTTTAAGAATAAACATAAGTCTACCTATTTATAATTTTATTTTAATTATCGCTACTAATAAAAAATTGCAGTGCTTGCATTGCTGTGTTCTGGACTATAGGCTAAGGACTTGTGAGGAATTCCATCGTAGTTATTAGGGATGACAGCCTATCTATAGCCACACAAAAAAAATGTCCAAATCGCGCGCTTAATTAAACGGTACCACGGAAAACTTATGATCTCAAAGCGCATGTTAACGCGCGTTCACAAGAGACCGGCGTCAGAGTAGCCTCGAGATAGATCTCGCGTTTATACAGCTAATTATTTATAAAATGTACCGGATAATTTTTACTCTTAACTAACCTATCTGTCTTGATAACGCGAGGCAACGATAGAGTTATGCGAGTAAGCGAGTCGTAGAGTCGGTGGGTGCAATCTCTGTTAGTTTGCGATTTTTGTAGTTCACAGTTATTACAATAGTTTTTGAGTCTTAATAGTTTTGTATACACGAATAGAATAGACAATTTTTATTCAATATAATCTATTTACAATAATAATTATGGAAGGTCTTTGAACCACTGGTTCGGAAAAAACTCTGTCCTGGTAAAAACAAGCAAGAAACCCAGCGGGACTCTTATTTATATACTAATTTATAATATAATATTTTATATAATTAAGTAAGGAAACATTTAGAAACATAATGATGGCAATGATTTCATATGTACCAGAGCAATATAATAACCTTTATTGATCAATATTTTTTTTGATAGTAGTTCCTACATAGTTTCTGAGACTTTGTTGTAAAAGTGTATAACGAACCATATGCGTCGTGATGGCAATACTGACTCTTTGAAGTCGAATAAGTGGTATAACCAGCTTGTGCCTGTTTCGAGTTTGTATACACAGTTTTCATCACCATTTTAATAAAAATATTTTTTGCAGCTCGCTTCTGTCGACGCGTGAATAAACATAAATGTTTGTCAATAATTAAATACACATTAATCTATTCTTTTAATACTGCGCTACGGTTAAAACACAGCTGTACTGAAGGCATAAGAAAATAAAGGCTGTACTTCTCAAACCGCTAAGGGAATGTATAATGTATACCACACTAGGATTTTCTCTTGTATCACAAAGGCAGATCCTATTCATAAATTTCGTATGGAAAAACATCTAGATGCGGAATTTTTATGTGTAGGACATATCCCCTGCAATGTCGCGGCCATTTTGACCAATATGGAGCATCTGTCAAACGCTTCCTGAAGTACTTCCAGGCTAATTCCTGCTGTTCATTAAAATGACTATTTTCAAGACATTTTATATAAATGGTATATTAAAATCATATATCAATGGAAACTTTTTTAAATAAACTATCAGATTATGTATAACTTGATAAAATGTTTACTTCAAAAGCGATACTAATTTGAAAATGAAAGTAAAAAAAGTGTTTTTTTTGCCAATGTTTTGCAAAGGTGTAATAATAATAAATTAAAGCCTTTATTCCAAGTACTATTTGTTTTACTTGTACGATATTGTTATTTAAGACGCCAGAATATGGCGTTTGGACCGATGAAGGGATAAAAATACTTTTTTCTTGTGGAATTTGAGCCTGCGGCCCTCAACGCCGTAGTGCAGTGCTATAAAGCTGCGTACTGGAGCCATCATATACAATAAGATGTACTTCATATGAAAATACATGTGTTTTTTAACTACCATTTTTTCTGTAATTTATAAATTATACATTGGCAATAAGTTTTTTCGTTTCCTAATCAATACAGTAATATTCCAAAGGGTTACATCCCAACATACGTACTTAACTAAGTTACGGGTTCCTTCATTAAGGCTATGAAAACATGACATGTTACGAATATTATATTAAGGGTTTCCTATACAGTATATATAGAAAACCTTTTTTTGACATGGTTATGTTATATACCAGTAATTCGTCCCGGCTTCATCTGGGTAAGTTTTATTAATGTGGCAAGATCCTCCCAGACCATTGCTCTCTATCTTTTCGTGGAGTTTCATCACAATCAGTTCTGCCTTTCCGATGATTAGTCCGAACATATTATACTGAATGTCTTCATTGCTGAATAGTTGCTACGCGATATTGTTACATAACTATGTGCTTATGGGCTTATAGAAGAATATCTGTTTGCTATAATACGATCTGGTGGAGCAGTAGAGTTGCTAATTTTAAATCCGCGGCGAATGACCACAAAAATGGTGACGCTAATAGTTACTATATATAGTTACCAGGTTGCCATTCGTGTCCGGAGCGAAGGAACCACAAAATGGTTGGCTATAGTGTCCCATGTCGATTCCGTGAATAATGACCCCGAGATTTGTATGCGAGATTAACAATAGGTGGACTGTGTGTGCGTAGTTACTTGTAACCAAAACGAGGGGGAGGACGTGGCACGTGGTCAGGTTTTTGGACGATACACTTTGCTAGGACTTTTGGCAAGGCATGAGCTGCTGTGGGAAAATAACGACAAATGAGAACAGCTCAAGATGGGAAAATGCACTTACTTGGGCGTTGATCTTCTGATTGCCTCCTACTAAGGCCTCGAGGTTGATGGCACTACGTTGTAGCTGCGATGGTGTGCGACGACAAATTATTCGCACTAGTGCACATGCGCTAGTGGTCACTACAAAGTTGTTCTGTGGGTGACTGCCATAGAGGTGCTATCATATCTAACGAGGCTTCAACTGCTCGGCGCCGGCGCACGTCGACAGCTCTGTTCAGCCGGCAGCGTGTTCCGGCCCATTTCACTTTTCTGTCATTATAATTATCAAAATAACGCCACTAATCTAGCCTATTGGTATGCCTGTGCAGGAAGAGAGCGGAAGTGAAGAGGATGGATATTATCAGCTAATATAGTTAATTAAATGTACGTTTTCAAGGTAAATAATCAAAACATTCCCAATAAAATATAAAGGGCTGATTTTTCAAACTTCATATAAAATTTGTTAGTAGGGTAAAATACAATATACTCGTAAACAAATTAGAAAAACTTTTTTCTGAACAAAATAGTTTAATTTTTTCAGATTTATTTTAAAATAGGTCATAATTTATTTGAACGATAACTTTTATCTAAGATTTAAAATAGATCCTTAGTATCTAAAACAATTGCAATGTGTTTAAAATTACAATACTGTAACTAACACTCCTACACATTAATATAGTGTATGTCTTTGAATAATCCCCGAAATATTTTATCTATTGTTGTGTGTGCCCTTGTTAGTATTATGAGAATAGAATGGAACCCTTTGGATAAAGTAATGGGGTGTTATTAGGGTTATGATATAAAGAATTTTCCTTTCCATTCAATATGCTCACCTTACAAAACACAGCAGTATGATGTTGCTCTATTATGCTGATATTCTGCAAGAGCGTCGTCCTTCCCAGTAGTATTGGTTCGTTTAAATATAATTGCAGAAAAAATACAAAATATTCGAAAGTTAATTTATTAAAAATTATACTAAGCATTACATACTTTTCTATTCTGTTTATTTCTTTAATTTTAATTATATTTAAGTAATTGCTAATTTTAATATATTTTTATATTAAATTTGTATGTGATAGTGTAATAAGCGTAGCGTTTTAATTAAAATTCTTAAATAATAAATACTATTACGTTTAGTATTGGTTCAATTTTTATCGGCATCCACGAAAGACTAGCGTCGTAGTACTTTTTCGGTACTTTAACTAGGCTCAGTTTAAGATGTTTTAAAAGTTATAGATACATCACACTCGCTCTAGAATGGCAATACGAAAGGCAGGTAATTGCCAGGATCGCATTCAGTCGGGAACGCTCTCACATCGCGGCTATACTTCGCAATAGCGCGTAAATCTTCGAGTTATTCGTGGCAAAAATGCCTTCATGTGTTTTTAGATGGTGCACAAATCACACGTCAATTTTTAGAGACAAGAAAAACGTCTCATTTAATTCGTAAGTGATGTTTTTTGCGCCAGCACGCAATCAATACGTGACTTATAATGTATATTCACCTTTTTCTAACGATAGGTAGATATCATTTGTCTCTTTTTGTTAGCGCAACGTGTCATAATAAATAACTGTACGTAGATATAATAATACCTGCGCCACTATAAAATACAATAATTTTAGTGTGATCTGTCTATCCTTTTTTATAAGTCTTTGGGCTCTGTTAGGTACTGGTGGTGTTTTAGTAACTATTTACTAAACTTATAATATTTTATTATTGTAAGCAAATTGCTATAATGTGATGCTAAAAAAAAACTTTTTTTCTTTTCTTTCGATCTTAATCCACAAACACATCCACTCAATGAAATAAAATGTGTCTTACCTAGTCTCGGTAATCACCACAAACCGACTGTCTCAGTATTTAAGATGTAGATACTATTCTTTGTAATCAAAATTGTGCAAGATGACGTCATTTATGAATAAAATCAACCGTGCCAAAATTTGTATTTTATAAAATAATTACTTTTTATTTTCATGACCTTGTAATGTATTTTGATGAATATAAATAAATGTGTCACGAATACTTTTAGTAGCATAAAAAATGCGTTCATTTACGTTCATTTACCGTCATTTACTAATCCATATATTTTATAATCGTTCGTAAAAAGTAAACTATAGTCGTGAGTTGGAGCTCACGTAAACAACTTTATTTTAATAAAAAAGCAGCAGTTTTATTTTTAGGTAAGTATCTAAAATTAAGACACTTTGAAATTCCTTTATTATTGAATATTTTATTTACATAATTGCTACGCCAACGCTAGAGGTTATTGAACTAAAAATATTAAATAACAAAAAATAAATAAAAAAAATAAGAAATTTAATACACAACGGCCTTCAAAATTCACCATGAGTAGGATCAAAAAGATTGCTCTCTCAATATTCATTGATCATCATCATGATCATCATTACACCCCTTCACAAGTCCACTGCTGAACATAGGCCTCCCCCAAGTAATGCCACAAAGCACGATCCTGAGCCACCTGCAACCATCGACTTCCTGCATGTCTTACCAGGTCGTCACTCCATCTAGTGGGGGGTCGCCCTACACTATTCATTGATCGTCTCCTATAAATGAGGTGATTCAATTATATAAAACTAAGCAAGGAGCTCGCTCCGACTAAAATTCTCGGTAGCCATTATTGTTTATTTAATGTTTCAATTGGCTTTAAAACTACCTTGACCTGAAGAAATCCAATAAGCTACAGATACAGATCAATAAATGATACCTCAAGACCAACAACTCACTGAGAAGGTATTGAATCAGCCAAAATATGATCAATAAAATATTGTCATCACAATTCCACCGTTAAACATGTCCCTTAAGACTGTTCCTAGAAAACAGATACTAAACCACCTGCATTCATGGACTTTCTACTCGTCTTACTACTCACTAGTCAGTCACTCAGTTATTAAAAGTATTAATAGTAATAAAATGTGGTGGGATTCTTAAGAATTTCTTATATTTACATGAATACTAGACATAATGAAATTTTATTATACGGATTTTATCGCATTTATTTATTTTAAATTTTTAATTCCAGACGTTTCGGGTGCTTTATTCTAGCTTAGCTCTTCACTCCTATCTGTCGTCGAACATAAACGTTTTACTATTCCGGGGTTGTTGATCTTTATTTGATAAATTAATAATCTTCATAATAAATTAATTTGCTAAAATAGGAGAACATATTTGTGGAGGAGCTGGCGAGAAGAATTTCGTCGTGCCTGCGAGCCTAGTACATCAAAACGGCGCGTGAGTCACATCTATCTATTGATTAAAGCACGAATCTAGGTAGATGTCGCTCGTGACATGTAAACACAGCTCTCTATATAAAAATCAAAATAAAATATTTATTTAGCGAAATATCCAAAAAGTTTATTTATATCGATAAAAAAGTGCGGTTTTATTGTGACAGTGTTATTCAAGTGTTTTGTGATAAAGAACTAGATAATTTTAAAAGGAATAAGATATAACGTTACGTAAGTTTAAAACTTTATTATATCTTAATAAAAGTATAATACTTTTATTACTTGGACAATATCGTTATAATCTTATCATATTACAAACATATAAAGTGAGCAGTAAGGATATTTTAGCAAATTTCAATTTCATAAATCAAAACAAACGTTCGTTTATATTCAAATGCACATTGAACTTTGATCCTTTGGAAGTTGTATATCTTATTTAACGCGCGACCTTAACACAGTTTCTGATATCCTTCACAAGATGACGCTAAACTGTAAAAAAATGCGGCAAGGAAATAAATAAAAAGGATTTTCTAGTTTGTTTACTTTGTGAAAAATATTACCATTTAGATTGCACTAGTGTCTCGTATCAACGTTTTGTTTTAATGACGCACGACAGAAAGTAAAATTATAAATGTCACGCATGCCGTTCGCCTTTATGTAATAAACAAACATCCCCAAGATCCACGACCATATCGCCAAAGCATCAGGATTATGTTACCCAACGCAATAAATATAAATTTAAGGTTCATACGGCTAACTCCTTTAAAGAACTATCAGATGAAGAAACAGAAGGTGATTACTCGTCCCTGACTTCAACCCCAATTAATACCTTAAATAGAAACTATACAGAAATAAAAAGAAATCCAAATTATAAAATTGAAGAATTAAAAGAGCAAACTCACAAATTAGAACAAAAACTTGAAATAGCAGAAAATGAAATTGAAAATTTGTTATCGGAAAATCAGATGCTAACTAAACGAATTTCCGAATATGAATTAAAAATTAAACAGTTAACGACGAAGGCCACGACGAAAAAAAGTGCTAAAAAAGGGAAAAAAGTTTGACAAAAATGGAGATAGATTTTTCTCAAATTGAGGAAAATATTAATCGCCATAAAAGAGAATCAACTAAATATGTTACTACATCAGTGCCATTTACCTCAGAAAAAAATAATATTAATCAAACAGAACAACAAATCGATAAAAACTCTCACTCTAACAGTATTCGCGAAACACCGATAGATGGCAGTTATACACAAAAGCAAAATGAAAAAAGATTTATTTACATTATTGGGGATGAACAACTAAAGGGATTGTCAGCTTCACTTATACCAGGCAGGGCAAGTAGAATGATATCTATATTCCCAGGACATCAATCCTGTCCGGAGCAACTAGTACTGAAATATTAAAATACTGTGACATTATTAATGAAAAAATTACAGTAAATAACATTGTAATTTTAAGTATAGGTAATAATGATAAAAATATATATAAATTACACTCCAATATTTGTATAGCTTTAAGCAAGTTAAGTAAAGTCTCTGTCTTTCTAACGCCTGTATGCTATAATCCTTATTTTGACAAAAATACATTAAATTTAAATATAAAATCATGGACAAAATATTTTGAGAATTGTAAACTGATCAATATGAATGTTAAATATTTTAATGCTTTTAATCTTTTTAAAAACATTTGTAATACAATTAATTTATGCATCGATTATTTGGAATATAAAAAACAATTTTAACGGGCGAAAATATTAAGAAATTTTTAAAAAGGTCACCTATTATAATTAATGAAACAGAAACAAAGGAAAATAAATGCAACAAATTATTTAGAAAAGGCACTATACCTTATTATTTTCATATTATGTCCCAAAAACAAACAAAGAACATTCCGATTCAATGTAATAATATCCTAAGTCTTAACCACATACCCAAAAAAGGCACAATACCTTTCTGTGTTCGTAATATTACCAAAAAACAAAAAATAAATACTCTAAGTCGAGATAGTAACGTAGACATTCAAAATACGCCAAATTCTTTTCAAAGTAACAAGGACATGTTTTTTCAAAGCAAATAGCAAGTGCTTTACACTTTTTCACCAGAATATACATGGATTGCTCTCCAAAAGAGAACTAATAGAAATGACCCTTTTGGAGATAAAAACCATATTAGTCCCGACGTACCATGTTTCACCGAAACATTTGTGAAAACAGGTGAAGAAAAAAATATACTCATAAATAATTATGAATTAGCCACACCATTTTCAAGATCATCTAAAAGAGGGGGTAGTTGTAAATTAGTAAAAAAAAGGTCTTGATTATAAGAAAATAGAGTACTTCGATGCTCTTGCTATAACTTACCACTTTGAGTGTTGTGCAATAAATCTTATTAATAATAATTTAATTATTGTTTGCATATATAGAATTCTGTCAAAAGCAAAAAGTCATTTAGAATATTTTTTTGATAAATTTGACTCACTTATTAATAAATACTATAATAAAACATTTCCAAAAAAAGAAGATAATTATTAATGGGGACATGTATATTAATATACTTGAATCCAGTCATTACGCCATATGTCTTAAGGACATTGTGAAAAAATATAACCTTCATTTTGATATAAAACAACCAACTATAGGCAAATCGTGTCTTGATCTCATTATTAGTAACATTGACGACGCAATTGGATCTGTGAGTTCACTATGGTTGTCAGATCATGATACTGCACAGATACTAAAGTTTACTGAAAAAAATAACAAGAACATCACACCAAAATTAATATATTAATTCGACAGGAACAGGAAGTCGATGGATGCAGGTGGCTCAGGACCGTGCTTTGTGGCATTACTTGGGGGAGGCCTATGTTCAGCAGTGGACTTGTGAAGGGCTGTAATGATGATGATGATGATGAATGGCACAGACTCTCAAAAAGTATTTTTAACACAAAAACGCCGTATTAGAGCTATTAATAACATTCTATCAGACACATCATGCAAGCCTTACTTTAAGAGTTTAAACATACTTATTTTTCCCTGCCTCTATATATTTGAGGTAGGCAAATTTGTAATGAAAAACAAGCACTTATTCCTACAAACTAAAGTGTAATGTAGGGTAAGCTTATTGTTAGTATAAGGAAGGTAGTTTGTGATCTCTCTCTCTCTCTCTCGCAATAAATGGTTGAACTGTACGGACGTGTTTTCCTTTTTCTCACTGGCAACGAGGATTTTAATGGTGAAAATCGGCGAAAAATACGTGAAAATAGAAAATACGAAAATTATTTAGACTGCGAACAATCAGCGTACAAAATGTCGGTCGGAAAGATTAGTGACTTTGACGTGAAAACCGGTAACTGGACTGCTTACGTGGAGCGGCTAGAAATGTATTTTGTGGCAAATTCAGTGAAGGACGAAATTAAATTGCCTATCTTGATCGCGGCTATGGGTGAAAGTGCGTATGAACTGTTATCCACCCTCGCGAGTCCTAAGAAACCCGCGGAACTTACGTATTTGGATGCAGTTGTACTATTACGTAATCATTTGCAACCGAAACCATCTCCGATGGCGGAACGTTATAGTTTTAGGCAAAGAAAATAAACAGACAGTGAATCGATCAGTGATTACGTGGCGGCATTAAAGACACTATCTAGAAATTGTGAATTCGGTGCAGTCCTATAGGACAATTTACGGGATCAGTTGGTATGCGGAATTCGAAGTGACGTCATACGGCAGAGATTATTCGCGGAAGAAAATTTATTGTCCTATGACAAGGCAGTGATTTTAGCAGGATCGCTGGAGGCAGCGGAGCGGAACGCGGCGCTCGTGGAGTCGGGCGCAGCGGTGACGTCATCGCAGGCCGCGGGTCAGCTGCACGGCGAGGGCGGCGAGCATCCAGTCCGGGAATTTTTCAAAGAATAATGGTTAACTTGTTAAAAGATATCAAGGGGGTTGTAGTATTTTTGGATGACATTTTTATCGCTTCGGATACTATCGAAAACCATATACATACTTTATGTAAAGTGCTAGATAAATTGAAAGAGTACGGTCTTAAATTAAAAAGGGAAAAATGGGAATTTTTTGCAGAAAAAGTGACATATTTGGGTTATGTAAGAAAATTCAATTATAACAACGAACTGAAACTTAGATACAGAGATGTCATAAATGATTACCTTTTACTGAATCATATGGAACTAGTAAAGTCACCAAACATCAGTACAAGGGCCATTTATATTCCCCATCATGCTGTTGTTAGGGAGGACAAGGAAACCAAGAAGGTAAGAGTCGTTAACGATGCATCTTGTAAAGGTTCAAATAATAAGTCATTGAAAGATAACTTAATGGTTGGCCCCACCTTACAATCAGATTTAAGACATATTATAATGAGGTGGCAAGCTTTTCCAATATGTCTATCGGCTGACATTATTAAAATGTATCGCCATGTTAAGGTTCACCCCGAAGATGTTGATTATCAACGAATACTTTAGAGGGAAGATAATACAGAAGAAATAAAACATTACAGAATGCTAAGAGTAATTTTCGGTACTGCATGTGCTCCTTACCTGGCAGTGAAGGTTTTGCAGCAAGTAGCTCTTGATGATGGGGCTGAATATCCATTGGCAACTACTCGAGTTCTGCAAGATTTCTACATGGACGATTTATTATCGGGCTGTCAAAATGTAGAAGAAGGTATAATTGTTTATAAAGTACTTAGGGAATTGTTAGGCAAAGGGGGATTTCAGTTACAGAAGTGGTCAAGCAACAATGATGAACTACTAGAGAAAATGGCAGAAGGAGATAGAATTAAAGAAGAGGATGCAGGAAAGGGATTAAAGCTAAAAACAAATGTAGTGTTAAAATATTAGGGCTTACCTGAAACCGAAATATTGACTCATTTCAGTACACTGTAACACTTCCGACGTTAAGAGAACCGGTAACAAAAAGAAAAATTATAGCCGATATTGCAAGATTATTCGACCCCCTCGGATGGATCGCACCAACAATTATTCAAGCAAAAATTATTATACAAAAATTGTGGTTATCAGGAGTGGATTGGGACGAAGAGGTTCCAAACAATATTTTAAAAGAGTTGATAACTTACCGGGAAGAGCTAAAATCTTTAGAACAAGTAACTATTTCACGTTGGTTGGGGTCTAAAATGAATGTCCAAAGAAGGCACTGGTACAGGGTGTGAATATCGATATCGCGCTTAATAGGTTTCTACTCGTATATCGTAACACCGAACACTGTACCACCGGTGTGAGCCCCACGCAATTATTACAAGGTCGTTCACTGCGCACACGCCTCGATTGTCTGAAGTCGGAGCTGGGGCACCGCGTGCGGCGCGAGCAGGCGCGGCAGGTGCGCGCCGCGGGCGGCAGTCGCCGGCAGTTCGCACCGGGGGACCCCTTGTGGTTCCGCGATTATCGTAACTCGGTTGTAAAATGGTTAAAAGGAGAAGTACACTCCAGACTAGGAGAAACGGACTATAATATTCTAGGGGCTGATAAAGTCTTTATTCATAGACATGTCGACCAGATAAGACCACGATCGGGGGATCTGGATAGGGAAGGGAAAGAGCGGGATGTTTCAGAAGGAGGAGGAGGTTCAATATCACGATCCTATCTAATGTATCCGAATAGCTCCTCTCCGGTGGTGGAGGAAGAGGCCGATTCGAGTGGCAGAGAGGCCGCGGCCGGGTCCGTGCCTGCCGCGACCCCGCAGCCGATGCCCGCGGCTCCGAGCCCGGCGAGGGAGCGTCCCAACCCGCCTAGAACTAAGGGTAGGGTAAGCTTATTGTTAGTATAAGGAAGGTAGTTTGTGATCTCTCTCTCTCGCAATAAATGTTTCAATTGTATGAACGTGTTTTCCTTTGTCTCAAAAAGATGCAACAAAAATAAATTTACGGAACCCACATAAATTAGCACTTGACACAATTCCAAAAAGTAAGCGCTTTCAAAAAAAATAGCTATGCAATGTGCAATACGATATATAACAAAATACCCTCACATATTATGCAATTACATTATAATAAGTTTAAAATGTCACTTAGACGATTGCTAGTAGATAAAGCATTTTATACAGTAAATGAGTTTTTGAATTGTAGTGACTAAGTAGTTTTAACGCTAATTAAAAATCGATGCATCAATTAATTAATATATATATATTTATATGTATATATATATATATATATATATATATATATATATATATATATATATATATATATATTCTGGTAAGAATTATGAGAAAAAATTGAAAGGAAAAAGAAAGAAAGAACAGATAAGAATGATAGAAGGATATCTGATAATTTCCAGGCTAACATAAAAATGTTCTGGAAACTCGTAGGAACTGCCAGGGGAAATACAAAACAGCTTATAATGAATGCTATAAGAGACGAGAATGGATGTATTCTGAATGATGAATCTTCGAATTTAAACAGATGGAAGGAATACTTTGAAAGCGTGTTTATGAGTGAAGAGTCGTCTGAATTAAATGAACTAGAAATTCCGAAAGAAGTGGAAAGGGGTATGGAGATAAGTGTAGATGAAATAATGAAAGCAATGAAAAGCATGAAAGCAGGTAAGACAGCTGGATATGATAGAGTATCACTCGAGATGCTAAGGGCTGGAGAGGGAAAGATGGCAGGCCTGCCTATTTATGTTGGGAATTAAAACGAGTACCGGATGACTGGTGTAAAGCAGTTATAGTATCAATATATAAAGGAAAAGGGTCACAGCAGGACTGCAAAAACTACCGTGGTATCAGCTTGCTTAGTATTATGGGTAAACTGTATGTTAAGGTGTTAATTGAAAGAGTTATGAAAGAAACTGATGGAAAAATTTGGGATGTGCAAGCGGGTTTTAGAAAGGGAATGGGGTGTACAGATCAAGTCTTTTCCATGCGCATGATTGCGGAGAAGTTTTTGGCCAAAAACCAGAAAGTTTTTTGTGCGAACTTAATGAACTTGGAAAAGGCTTATGACAGAGTGGACAGGAATATGTTATGGCAAATACTGAACTCATATGGGTTGAGCGCTGGTTTGATACAGGCATTAAGGTCTCTTTATAAGGACTCTAGTGCTTGTGTCAGGATCAATGGGGTCGAAACCCTCTTTTTGAGCGGGGGGGGGTAACCATTAAAAAATGAAGAATGTGAGTTAAGAATGGGCGAGTTAACCGTCAAATGCCTTTTGTATGCCGATGATCAAGTCATATTTGCGTCATCGGCGGCTGAGTTGCAAATGATGGTTACATTAATGAACTGGGAATTTAGTGAAGGGGAAAGGGGAATGAAAGTGAACGCAAGTAAGACGAAAGTGATGGTTTTTGAAAGAGAAGAAATCAAAACGGCATGTGAAATAAGAATAGAAGGAGAGTTAATTGAGCAAGTGGATGAGTTTGTGTATTTGGGATGTGCATGTAGCAGGGATGGTAGATATGATAGGGATATAGAACGACGAGTAAATGCAGGGAATAGAGTGAATGGGGCACTACACTCTATTATGAAGAACCAGAATGTGTCAAAAAAGGCACGTATGGTAATTCATAATGCTGTGTTAGTCCCTACTTTAATGTATGGTAGTGAAAGCTGGGTGTGGCAGAAGAAGCACGAAAGTAGAATAAATGCTGTAGAAATGCGGTCTTTAAGGAGTATGCTAGGGTTGAATCTGAATGACAGGGTGATAAATTGCGTGATAAGAGATAAATGTGGTATGCAAGATGATGTTGTGACCTTGATTAAGAAAGGAATGCTTCGGTGGTTTGGTCATGTAGAAAGAATGAATGAGGAAAGAGTGACAAAGCAAATTTATATGGCAGATGTGAACGGCCGAGTCGGGAAGGGACGCCCTAGAAAAAAGTTTATCGACCAAATTGGCGATATTTTGAAAATGGGTAACATTACAAGTACCCTTAACCGACGAGCATGTATGCGTAGATATATGGATGTAAAGGAAGCGAAAGAGGTATGTCAGGATCGTGCCAAATGGAAGTCCATAGTCTCTGCCTACCCCTCTGGGTGACAGGCGTGAGTGTTTATGTTATGTTATGTTATATATATATATGAATTTATTTATTTATAAAGATTTTAAAATGACGTTTTAGTTTGTTTATATAGATGAAATTTTGTAATTGATTTTATTGTAAAAACTTTTGAATATAATGCAAGATGCATCCTGTTGAAAACAGCTAAATAGGTTTTTTTAACACAATAACAGTATAACATCAATGAGAAAACATTTTGTACCTATTTAGTTGCATTAAAAGAATTTGAATTTGAATTTGAATCATAAAAGCCCACTTTGCACTATCTTGGAATAAATACATACCCATTGTACTGATATTGGCTAAACATCTCACTACGTGACACGCCCTTCTATACGACTATTGCTCACATTAACCTACAAGCGTACGCGTAATATCCACTATTTTATAAAGAGAAAATAAAGCTGCGTACACAACATATTATTATAAAATTTTAAATATCAAATAATTAATTATCTACTAGTATAAAACTATGGAATCCAGTATGAATAAATCGTTCTCAGAAACAAACCTGACAGCAATAAATAAAGCAGAATCTAAATCTTCCATCAAAAATGTCACAATCCGCAGTAAAAGAAAGAGACATGAAGAAGATATTAGCATTGAATTTTCCATATTTAAGGAAGAAATAAAAAATTTGATAATTTCTTTGACAAGCAAGCACGGAGAAGAAATGAAAAAAAATAACACCAACACTTGCGGATATCCAAAAATCGAACCAGAATATAGAAAACTCCATTGCATTCCTCACTACACAGAATGGAGAATATAAAAAGAAAATTGAAAAATTAGAAATTTAAGCGCAAGAAGATCGTAAATATATAAATATTCTAGAAGATAAAATAGAAAACATGCAGAAAAGGATGAGGAAAGCAAGTTTCGAAGTAAAGAACGTACCAAAAAAAGAAAATGAGACGAAAGAAGATTTAGTAGAAATGGTCACATGTCTTTCAAAGAATATAGGCTGTGAAATAAACAGGGCGGAGATAAAAGATATTTACAGACTGTGAGTAAAAAAAGAAGGAGTGAAAAATACACCGATTGTGGTAGAAATGATTTCAAGTTTAATAAAAAAACCACTTCCTCAAAATGAGCAATTCATTCAATATTAAAAATAAATCAAAAATTTGTGCAAAACATCTAGGGTTTCGAACATCTGAAGACACCCCTGTTTTCGTTTCAGAAAATCTGACTGCCAAAGCATCGCGCTTATATTTCCTTGGAAGAGACCTGGTTAAGTCCAAATCTTATAAATTCTGCTGGACTTCCTATGGGAAAGTTTACATACGAAAGGATGAAAACTCTCGCATTATTCAGATTAAGGATGAACGGCAAATACAACATTTATTACAAAAACAGTGACTATATATAACATATTATATACTATTAATTTTATCACTAGGATATAAGTGTAAAAACTTGACTTTCCTAAATGTATCAAAAATACTTGAACGCTTGATCATACCAATATACACACTTCCTTACATTTTACTAATTACTTCTTGCAATTTATTTTACTGTCTTAACATTTACCCCCAGAATTACTTTTTT
The DNA here is from genome assembly GCA_907164705.1 of Parnassius apollo. NCBI lineage: Eukaryota > Metazoa > Arthropoda > Insecta > Lepidoptera > Papilionidae > Parnassius > Parnassius apollo. The sequence continues at coordinate 7,411,219 of CAJQZP010000975.1, forward strand.
AAAACAGATACCTATAAAAATGCCTGTGTATCATTAAAACATTTACTAGGGCACATTTTTATAAAATAATTTTGGAAAACCATAAACAAACATCACCAGAAGCCATACAAATTCAGTGTTATTAGTTCCATCAGCTTTTATGATGGATAGTTCCTTAACTTTGTTGAAAGAAATAGACAATACCGAAATTGTAAATTCTTTATCTTGCAATATTGTAGATTTGCATAAATACATATTTTTGAATAAAAAGATTTGATAGTTGTTACGCAGAACATCAGAAGTGTTTATAAAAACTTAGACGACTTGCAATTAACACTATCTAGCCTTACCTTTCAAGTAGATCTGCTAATTCTAACAGAATGCTGGCTTGATAGTAATAAGCACCTACCATAAATTGCAAATTACACATCATTTGTTACTATGCAATATCTTAACCAAAATAACGGAGTAACAGTTTTCTATAAAAATAACCTTAAACCTAAAATAAAAGAAATAAAATTAGAGCATGCCTCATGTTTACAAATAGAAATCTTTAATCATGTAATATTAGGCATTTACAGATCACCCTCGCATACAAATACTGAGAAATTTATTGAGTCTTTGGAACAACATCTCAACACGATTAAAAAAAAAGACGTGTGGCACTCGGGGACTGCCGCGGTAAAGCTATTGCATAGCATTTTGTATCAACTTATGCAATTATAATTATTAATATAAGGACTACGTAAATATTCAGTACAGCAAGATTGGAAGAATAATGAAGTCTAAATATTTTTTTCGTATTTAGTAAACGAATAACTAGTTGGTAAATTAATCATGATATATATCTTTTTTTTTCGCCGCAGACTAAAATGATATTGCATTTTTTTCGTAACTGCAGATTCTGTGGATTTATTTCATTATTTTGAACAATATACGAAATTTAAGTGACTAAAATTAAATCTAATCTGAACCAGAATCATAAAAACTGTATTATTCGTGCTAAACGAATCTAATAAATATCTGTTATTTTTGTCTCCTGCGAAAAAAACAGACTATAGGAATCTATCGAATACCTATATAAACAAAATATCACCTATAAATAAAATATTACAAAGCGGAATAACTAATAAGAGTGGCAACGTCGCACTATACAAAGGAATTGCGTAGGTGGCACAAGTCGCGGGCTCGAACTCATTGGTGGGCGCGGCCAAAAAGCACGTTGTCTCACCTGGCATCGTGCTACTCGTACTAAATTATTAGGCGTTGCGTTATCGCTTTATGCTATACCTCTATGGCTCTATAGATACCTAATATAGATTGCTTAATTTATTATGTTTAGTTTTCCCCGGGTGGTCATGCAGCGATCACTCAAGAGTTCACGACGCCGAAGTATGAAATGGAACAGTCATCGCAGTTTATATCCGTACTAGCTGTTGCCAGCGGCTTCAAACACGTGAACTCGAAAATTATCCCACAGGAACGAAATACCTGAATAAACGGTATCAAATGTGTTATTCCAGACTAGGTATAACCTATCTCTGAGCTAAATATCATGTCTTCTTACTTTTTTTATATACACACAATATCACTAGATGTAAACATATGTTTTTATCAAGACAAGTGACCCGTCAAGACTGTTTCCTTAGTACCGACGTACTTAGGCAGGTAGGTAGGCAGTTTACATTTTAGTGTCCGCGACGCAGCGACAGTTTGTCAAATTTTGTTGTATAGTAGGTTATGGGTATTTAGGTAATAACAGTAGGTAGGTACCTATCCACCGAACCATCAACGCCGCGCAAGTGATTCTCGTCCCACCTGTCCGCGCAGTAACTTTTTTTACGACCGCGCGAGACTGTCGCAACAAAAACGATTACTACTGAAAAACGAATATAGGTACCTACCTAACAATCAAATAAAAATATTCTCAAAAGGCTCAACGAATTCAGAATTTAATTTTGTTAAAAGAAAATTGCTCAAATAAAAAATAAAGGATGAAAATAAAGCCTAAGGGGATATAAAAATAAATCGTATTTATTTTTTTATTTCGTGTTTTACAAGAAAAGTATAATATTTACTGGAGACAATTATTTTATTATTATAATAGTACATGATATTCCCTTTAAAATGACACCAATATGAATAATATCTTATATCTATATCTACAAATAAATAAAATTGAAGTGTCTGTTTGTAATGTTAAAACAACAGCTTTTTATTAAATGCATATGAAAGTAGTAGTAACAGAAACACAATTTTTAAAATTTTTATCTGTCTGTCGGTCTGTCTGTCTGTCTGTTTGTTCCAGCTAATCTCCGAAACAGCTGGATCTATTTTGACGGGACTTTCACTGGCGAGATAGCTGATGATATAAGGAATAACTTGAACTAATTTTGTTTTAGAAAAAGAATTAGGATTCCGCGCAAAAAAATTAAAACCCATGAAATCCATATTCCACGCGGGCGAGATTGCGGGGAACAACTAGTACTCAATATAGATAAATGTATACTTATTTTTATTTGAAATACTTTAGTTTATGTATATTTACTTACCCTTTTAATAAATAAATAAAAATAAGTATTAATAATTTCTAGACACATCTCAACAGATATTTCGTTAATAAATTGCTATCAATACTGAAGCATTCTTTTATATTTAGCATCCATTTAACACAAAAAACTGATAAGAATACTTTTTAAACAACATATAATCAATAAACGATAATCGCGTATAGTGAATTTCGAGGTAAATTATTATATGTAAACGTTTTTGAATCGTCGTAATGATACATATTTCCAAAATAAAATATCTTCACAATTAATTTGATGTAAAATAACATTAGAAATAACGTATAAAAACGGAGAAATTATCAAATTTTTGATCGAGTTCCTAACCAGTACACAAACAAAAATGGCGAAATGTCATTTTCACATTTTTTTTCTATATAGTTATTTGTTACAGAGTACACAGATAAAATTCACTCTCATAGATGACAAATTTCAAACACCACAATCTCTAATTTTTTACTCTGCTATCTTCAGCGCTGTACACGAACGGAACGATGTCGTTGAGAGCCGTGGTTGCTCACATGGTTAGCGCTCGTTATAAGTATCACAGTACGGGAGCAACCCGGGTTCGATCCCCACTGGCACCAATGAAATTGTTGCGTGCTGATTTAGCTATCAGTTGGAAAGTCTGTTTTTTTGGGCCGTTTTGTTTTGTTACACTGACATCTCGCAAGTCACCTAGGGACCTAGGAGGTGGTCGGTTGCTTATTTTTTATTTTTTCTTAAAATTTTCGTCGGTAAAATAATATATTTATAAAAGTAAAAAAAAGTAAAGTTACAGCCTATATACGTCCCACTGCTGGGCACAGGCCTCCTCTAATTTCTGAGAGGGTTTTAAGGCAAGGAAATGTCCGCCACGCTGCCTCAATGCGTGTTGACAAACTTCACATGTCTTCGAAATATATATTTTTTAATTTCTCAGACATGCAGACCCGAGTTCGATCCCCGCCGGCATCAATGAAATTGTTAATTGCAATTGTGCTGATTTACCACGTGCTCGGCGGTGAAGGAAAACATATTGAGGAAACCTGCACGTCTGAGAATATAATTATAATCGAATACATGACTAGGTAAGTACTTACAGATAAAATTAGCGGAACATTAATAAAATTTTGAGATCGTTTTTTTTTTCAAAATTTTATTTATATTCCGCTATTTTTGTCTGTGCTTATATCAATTTGATTTACATTCGATCTCTAAATTGTAGTTTGCGAGGGTAACGGGGATCTATCAGCTCCGGCAAAACACATTTCTAATAAAAGCTATCTAATTTAAAAATTTTGTCTGCCGTCCAAAACGCATCATCTCTTTCAATAAAGGTGCATCAGGGTAAGATCGTACAAGGGCTAAGATCGTAGGAATTATATTACCCCTGCATTTGGCAATATTTTTAACTGTTGACAACGTAGCGTTACGCGCCATTTTGTTGTACCCATCCCATTAGTCTGCGTCTAGCGCTACGCCAAGCCGGACGGGTGTTTTAATGATCTAAGTGAAGTTATAGACTAGACGTGCTTTTTGAGAAGATCCGATCTTACCCCAAGGAATTTTCACAGACAATTTGGTAAGTAGTTTTAATTTTTTTACTAGTGCGTAATTGTTTATTAATGAGCGTTATATGACGGTTTAATTTGATTATTGAAATCACGCTTAAGACGTTTGCGGGCCGAAATCCGATCTTACCCCTCTAAAATATCAATAGGTAAAGATCGGACTAAAAAAAATCGGTCTATACCGTTAAAGTGCTTGTCAAACTTTTTTTATTAATCTATATTTTACACTACTGGACAAGGTCCCTCCAATTCGATATATGCACTTATAGTTTTTTTTGAGTATTGTTTTTATATTTTTATTTACTCGATAGGACTATTTTGAGCAACTGTTGTTAATATTTTTTTTCTAATGGGTAGTTATTTATTACCAAATTTTCAGTTTTGCTGATAATGATCGAAAAGGAGACCTAAAATTTTGATGTAAAAGGACAGTAATAATATAACACCAACATTCAATATTTATTGTTTAATAGTTAGTTAGTTACGCTGGTAAGGGAAAGACAAGACATCGAAATTGTGACTCGTTTGTGACGACATTAAAAAAAGAGCTTGCAAAGTTATTTAAATACCAGGGATCCGCCTTGGTTTCACATGGGTTATTTCTGGATTTCAACAACAGTGCCACCTACCGGGCCCAATTGTGAATCTTAACCATTCTCGAATTAACTTAATTACACACACAAAAATTCAAAGCCGTTTGAAGGAGATCAGTTACATATACACGGTCAATAAATTAAAAACACAGAGATTTCTATTTAGTACTCATTTATTTTAAAATTAAAATATAAACACAATACATGAAAATAATTTTAAATAGGTACCAAATTCCTCCATTTTTTTCGGTCACATGCTGCTTCCCACCAGTCTTCCCGAAATTTTCCGAAATAAAAATATTTTGCAACACAAATTTTGTTTTTTACAGATTCGCCATGCCTAAAAACTACAGCCGAACATCACAAAGAACAATTGCGTACTCGCAAAAAGACTTGGAAACTGCTGTAGAAAAAGTAAGAAAAAAAGAACTAACTAACTATGCTGCATCAAAACTTTACGAGATTCCAGCATCTACCCTTAGTGATCGAGTTAATGGTAAAACAGGTTTAAAAAGTCGTACCCTAGGAAGATCACCTGCTATACCTTTAGATATGGAAACCAAACTAGCATCAGGTTTAGGTACAATGGAAAAATAAAAACTCCATTCATAAATGATATACCAGGGAACGATTGGTTTCTTTCGTTCCGAAAGCGGCACAAGCTATCCATTAAAAAACCTCAACCAATAGAGTACCTTCGAAAATGGATGACAGATCCTTTTGTAATACACGAGTATTTCACTTTACTAGAAAGCACCCTTGAGAAGTTGAACCTAAACGACCCGCATAGGATTTGGAATTTAGACGAGACCTCTGTATGTTTAGATCCAACAAAAACGAAAGTTGTTGGCGCGGTAGGCGCACCATGCACAAGGACAACGGCTGGATCTGCAATAGAAAATATTACCGTGTTAACGACTGTCAACGCGGTTAGCATCAAATTGAATCCTTTAATTGTATTTAAAGGGAGCTACATATATGACTAATGGATGGCAGATCAAAATGAAGAATATGATTTTGAAGTTGCTTATGCTTCTAGCAAACGCGGTTGGATGGAGACCGAAATATTTTATAATTATATGGTTAAGGTCATAATTCCAAGTTTAGGAGAAGAAAGACCAGTGCTCTTAATTTACGATGGTCATAGCACCCACGTTGACGAACGAGTCGTAGCATTAGCAGCAGAAAACAACATAACCATTTTAAAACTGCCTGCTCATACATCTCACTTGCTACAACCTTTAGACTTAGCGGTCTTCAAGTCATTTAAAAGTATTTGGGACAAAAACTTGTGGAATGGCAACGTCAAAATGTCGGATTTAAAATACGTAAGAAAGAGTTTGCTGAAATGTTTGCACAAGCATGGAGTCAAACAACACCAAAAGTGATTCAAAATGGCTTTATGAAAGGAGGTATCTACCCGTTTGACCCAAATGTTATACCAAAAGAAAAATATGACCCAGCGGCTTATAAAAAATGGTAAAATGAAATGATATATAAAAATGGGCAAAGAAATTTAGCAAAACTCAAATCGCTGAATCAGTCATGTATAGACGTCTTAAACAAAGAAATGAAGATTGATCGTAAACTTCAGGACATTATTCACGTCAGCGCTAAAAATCTTGCAGAGTCGGTGAATTACGGTATTTCTTTTGAGGAACTGCTTTTAAAAAAGGTTACGCAAAAACCACAAAACTCAAGAGTCAAAATGAAACGTATAGCAAAAGGAGCGGAAGTTATAACACACATATATTTGAAAAAAAAAACGTAAAACATCAGATCACAGTAGAAAAAGAACCACAAATTCAAAATTCAGAATCAAACTCCAATGTACACATTGATGATCATCAAAAACCTGGACCATCGGGAATATCAAAAGAAAAGTGTTCGATTAAGGTAAAAAATAATAAGCCTAAGAATGTTACAAAGAATAAAAAAAGAAAAAAAACAGCAAAAACACGAAGTCAAAATCTGGGATGAAAAAAGGAGTAAATAAAAAATGTTTAACAAATAACACATCTACAGAAGTCTTAGATCTTTACAATAAACAAATTATACCAAACGAGAACTCTCCAACTCAACGAACCAATATTAAGACTGAAGGTTGTTTAAAGAAAGGTATTCTCAAACAAAAAAGAAAACCTTTAAAAAGACAAGCCAAAAACTTGCAGAGGTCTTTAAGCACAACGTCTGAAAGCTGTGAAATGAGCTCACACAGTGATTCTGATTTACAGGGCATATTAAGCGATAATTCTAAATTTGTCATGTCTGATTGGTCGGACATAGATGATGAAAACCAGAGAAGAAACACTGATCTAGATTTATTAAAGACATCAGACATTGACATAATAAAAGCATTACAGATTGATGATATAATGGAATTGACAGACACTGAAAACGGCCAAAAAAAGAAGCATTCAACGAGAAATGATAGAACACAAAGAAGCATAAATAACGATCTGAAGATGAATGATAATCCACAAAAAGAAAAAAATTAAGTGACGAGACAAAATATACAGAACTTAATAATAATAAAGTCACTGTTCTGTCATCAGTTCGATTCAAATCTGAAAATCGACCTTTCATTGGTTTAAAAACTTGTGCAACCTTAAAACTTGAACCTGTGGATAAACAGTTTGATTTAAGTTCGAACCTAAAGCGTAAAGATTTACAAGGAGAATCTTTAGATAAAGAAAACACGCCAGTAAAAAAGATTAAGAACTCCTGCAATGAAAGTAAAGAGTAATGATAAGGAGTTAATCAAAATCAAAAAACCACAGATTAGTGTAAAATTTGAATCTTCAAACAAAACAGCATTTGACATGAAGAACAAAACCGAAAAACGACAAAATAAGGTGGGTATATCACAGACAGACGACTTCGAAAGCAAGGTAAGAGAATTGCTTTGTGAAAATGATAAAAAAGTGAAGAAGAATGAGTACAAAACTGGAGATACCGTCTTAACACGTTATTATACTAAATCTTGGAAATACTATGTTGGTGTGATTGAAAATGCATATTTGGCTACAAGAAAATACACTATAAATTATTACAAAACTATCGGCAGAAAAGGAAATGTTAAATTTGTTGTTCCTAAACGAAAAGATCAAGACTGCGTACCTGAAGTTTCAATCGTTTGAGAAATTGAACTGCTTCAGATAAATGAAGACCCCGATGAGTATGTGCTAATGAACGACAGTGACGAGATTTATTTCTAAAATATTTTACTAGGTACAGTGCGTCTTAAAAAAATAATGAATGTGGCCGAAAAAAATAAAGCTGTGTTGGGAAAGGTTGAAACTCAATATGTTCTGAATGTGTATTACTGCTAGTGCCTTCACTCACGTTCATTATAACCCTTGTCGCAATGTAATGAATATGTTTTGCTAAAAATTATTTACTTCTAGAGAAACATATTGATTTTATAATAACTTTATTAAAAATATAAATGTTTAAAAATGTAAGTTTATTTACGAACGTTACATAACCGATACCAAATATAAAGAAGTGATCCTATGTTTTTGTTCCGTATGTTTTCATAGTATATTTGATTGTTTTTATATTTTTGTAAATGTTCCAGGGTCACCCACGAAATTCAAATTTTCTTAAGCATTTTTTTTGCAAATTTCAGTTCAATTTGTTCCTGTTGATAAAAATACGCGAGTATGGCAGCAATGTTTTTAATCGTACAATCAATGTGGCTCTGAAAGTTTTGATTGGTTACAAATATGATTGGTTCAATAAAAAAAGTACTTTTGGAACCACTTTCTACACTTTAGCAGGCATTTCAGCCATTTCGATTATTTTCACGATTCTTAACGAGTAAATGAATATCTAAAGGCGCAACATTTCCTTACACTAAAATCCCTCTCAGAAATGAGAGGAGGCCTTTGCTCAGCAGTGGGGCGTAAATAGGCTGTAACTTAAATAAATACCTAAAGGAGGTACAATTTTACCCTCGAATCACATTTTAATCAAACCATGAAAATTTAATTATGTGAGCCACCCTGAAACATATCATAAACAGGTATTTAATAAAATTAATATTATTTTTTTATAGTTAAAGATTAGTAAATTGCAAGTTTCATTAAGATGAAACTTATTAATTTTTTTAACCTGTTAACATGACTAGTATCAAAAGACTGCATATATCAATAATTTGGATAATATTTAATTATGTGTGCTTAGAAGATAGCTACGTCAATACCTACTTTAACGCTTATTCTATTTGAAATTAATAAATGTCGTTTAATTATTATGAAATATTCTTTTAATATCTTCAATCTCAGAGAACTGACTTCCATCTAAATATTAAAAATATATTAATAATTGATTCATAAGTATATAATAACAAATAAGTACGAAGTTAAGTATTGGTAGTAGAATTAGCTAAATGAGAAATTGAGCAGCAAGTTAAATTATACCTTACATAATAAATAGGTACCATATGAATTTAATGAGCATTTTGGCACGTAAAAGTTTGAGAAACATAAAACCTCTGAATTTGCCTATGCGGGGTAAGATCGGACGTAAATACATATATACATGTTAAAACCTTTACTAGTAGTCAATTTTGAAGGAATTTTTAGAAAACCCTTCAATATGTTTTTACTTGGATAAGATCGAATGTTTTCTTGTTATAGAGCTTACTCTATTTGTTATAGTGATGGTTTTAGGAAGTAGTCCGGTCTTACCCAATCAAGGTCCGAACTTTCCCTCGATATTTTGAATAGTCAGGTTTTCTTTGATCATTTATAAAACTCCAATGCTTGTGGTTACGAAAACATTACAAATAGAAAACGAAAGCCTTGCTTATTTGCATACTATTAGATATTATTGGATTATTAGAGAGTAAATAGAGACGAGAAAGAAAATAATATTCCGAGACCATTTTAGTTTTCAGAAAAACCGTCCGATCTTACCCTGATGCACCTAATATCAATTTCTATGCCAAACAGAGTAGTACCGAAATCGAAAGTTCAAGCAGGGGTCAATGTAGCGTAGTAATTTAGAGCGCAGGTATAGCTATATTCATTCGAACGTCACAGGCCGCAGCTGACTGAGTCGAATAAAACTAGAATAAGCGCGCGTCACCGCGCATGCATGTGTGTGTAAGTGTCGTCCTCCCCGCACCGCACCGGGGGAAACATTATTCAGTGAGATGCACGATAATTCATATAAACACGCGCGCGTAAAAAAATACGAAAAGGCCTTTGGAAGAAGGGGTTTTATGAAAAAAACACTGCATAAATCAATTGCAAATAAAATTTATTGAATTTTTTCGATAATTGAGCTGTGTCGATACCAACTTTGTCTTGGAAATTTTACACTGCTTTTATTACAAATTTACGCCCAAAGTTGTGTTAAAATTGACAATAAAAACGAATATTTGATAGCTCGTAACTTTTTAATGACTTTTTATTTTACTATTCTGTTTCCGTACAGACAAAATTAATAATGAGGCAAAACGATATCATGTAACTGTCACTTGTATGTACTGTTGATGTACACTGTCAAACAGCGGAGTAAAACCCCTCCGAAATTTCTATGAAAATAACGTCGACTAGTGTCACCTTAAGCAGGAGAATGAATAAAAAACTATGTATATTACGGGGATTCTCGATAATTTGTAATATGGAAGGGAGTCCTGATTGGTTTCCCTCCGTCTGGCAATATACGAATATTTGTATATCGATATATGGAAAATTTTCAAAGAAATGAGTTAAACACTATCTTTGAAATTGTTTAATGGACCAATATTCGCAGTCATTATGTATTAAAATTGCTTACAAGTGGTGAACGCTACAATAATGCGAAATGAAAGGACGTAGAATCAATATTGTGATATATATATATATATATATATATATATATATATATATATATATATATATTATAGATGGGCCGAATGTGATTTGAACCGAATCCGAACTTCGGTTCATTTTCACACGCTTTCTCGAGAGCGACGCGTCGTGACTTGTTTACGCATTTACTTCAAATACCCCCGCACGTACACCGCAGGAAACATATACCTATGAAAAAAAAAACGTAACAAACTTCTGCCAGATAAGGCAAATCTTTGGTGTTTTTGCACTGAAACGAACGTGTGTGCGGGATTTAATAAATTCTTTGAAAGTGTTTTTCAAAAACTTTCTTCTTCTTACGATTTTTCCCATATTCCAAACGTAGAATCAAACGATATATTACATAATATATACTTTAGTACTAAAAATGTTTTTCGTATTCTACATACAATTAAAAAAAATACAGGGCCTGGTAGCGATGGCACACCTCACCTATTTATACATAAATGTGCAAAATTCTTGGCCAAACTTCTCTCAATAATCTTTAATATGTCTGTTAACACCTATGGAACATTTCCTAGTAAGTGGAAAGAAGCTCTAATAATACCTATACATAAGAGTGGACCAAAAAACAGAATTGAGCACTACCGCCCAATCTCCATATTAAACACATTTGGAAAGGTTTTTGAAAAACTTATCTTTATACACATCAGTCCCATAATCTTAAAATCATTACCAACTAAACAACATGGTTTTATAAATAAAAGATCAACTGTAACAAATTTAGCTATTTTAACCAATTACATATATATGAGCATGGACGACAGGCAGCAGGTCGATGTAATATACACGGACATTGAAAAAGCATTTGACAGTGATGATCATGCCATCCTTTTACGTAAACTTTACAGTTTGGGTATTCATGGTGATTTGCACAGATGGGTAACTTCATACATAAGTAACAGAAGGCAAGCAGTGTTACTGGGTAGTGCTCGTAGTGATTTTATTAGGTAACATCTGGTGTCCCACAAGGCTCAATACTTGGACCTTTGTTCTACAACGCCTATTTATTTGACATCGGTGACTGCTTCTATCATTCAAACTATTTAATGTTCGCAGATGACAAAAAAATTATCTAAAAATAAAAACAATTGATGACTGTGTTCTGATTCAAAACGATTTAAAAAACCTAGAAACTTATTACAGCAAAAATAGAATTACTATCAATAGTGAAAAATGTATCAAAATAATCTTCAGTCGCAGGAAACAGCTCATAGATTACAAGTATTCAATTAACTATAAATCCATAAAGAGTGTATCATCAGTTAGAGATCTTGGTATCAGGCTGGACTCAAAATTAACGTTTAATGAGCATACATATAGTATTTTTGACAAAGACTACAAGCAAATTGGACTAATAAAGCGCGTCTGCAACGATTTTAGAAGTATTAATTGCATTAAAGCTCTATACTTTGCATACGTAAGGAGTGTTCTCGAATACGCTAATACAATCTGGTCTCGAAAGTATGCGAAGCATAAGCATCGAACAGAATCAATTCAAAAACTGTTCATTAAGTTTATCTCATCAAAATATCATAATAGTTTTGCTTCATACGAAGATGGATATTTTCAACCTATCCAAGAGTCGCATCAAACGTGATGTTCTAAACAAAACTAGGGCATAATCACACACACACACACACACACACACACACACACACACACACACACACACACACACACACACACACACACACACACACACACACACACACACACACACACACACACACACACACACACGTACACACACACACACACACACACACACACGCACGCACGCACACACACACATGCACGCATGCACACTTACTCAAACACACACGCACGCTTAATTATTAGTTGATAAAAAATTGTGTTATCTCTATTGGCCTTACTATATGATAATATGTATTGTAAACACGATAAAAACGCTGTATGATTACCTAAATAAATAAAAAAAATAATACTCCGACGGGCACGGAGGTGTGGCTTGAAGGCCGTGCATTGTCTAACGTCGTTTTTCGGCAGTCTTCGACACGGTGTTTCTGTATAAAGTGTTTTGAATATGAATGAACAAAGTGCATTTATTATTAATGAAGAAAGTCACGAAATAATAGTGAAAGAAAATGAGTGAGTACTCTATATACATACATTTTATTATTATCACAAATGCAGTACTAATTTTGAATTGAAAATATAATACTGCTATAAAGATAACCTAAATTTTTGATATTAAAATAAGCGATATTAAAAGTAGCCCTCTTTATATACACACAAACACACACACGCATATAGTTTAAATTCTCAATTTGGCCCATGGTCATGGTGGCCCAAAAAGTCGTGGATCAAACGCAACTAGGGGTTAGATGGGGTCATCAGCTGCAAAAAGTTGTTCTACGGGAGGTCCTTAAAGTCAACCCCTGCAGAGTTATAATTTATTTTGTGTTTTTATGAGAAAATTGACTTTTTTTAACTAATTCTTATTAAAATGCCAAAAAATAAACATCCTCTATCTTTTTTATAATTTTCACTAGATTTGTACTGATGAGTCCTTGCGTTAGACATGCTATTTATGGTTGTTTATTGGGTGTGTTGAAGATAATGTTAAGTTTTACGATTATTATTTTTCTCAAATCATAACTTTTTATTTACTTCGGACCCCACTGTGAAAAAAAAATACTCTACCGAAAAGTGACCCTGTATTACAAGTTTTGGCGCATTTAATAGGGATTCTGAAAAGGTATTACACATGGTTATGCGTGGCTTTGATATCTTTTTAGGACGATTATTCATGGCAAGGCCAAAGCTAACCCAACCATAAAACTCGGTTAGGCTTATTTAAAAATAAACTAGAATTAATACAATTAATGACAAAGACTCTCTGCCTCTCTTTTACACTAACTATTTAATCCTTTGTCAGTAAAAGGCCGGTTGGCCCGTCAGTTCAGGTAGCGATATCTTTTCTAGGAAACAAAAAGGCTGGGCCGGCAGGGGCGGGGGGCTGGGGATGCGCGTGAGCATGTTTCTTTAGAATGTTTAGTGTTCTTTAGTAACTCGCTTCCTGCCTGTGGGTACGCACGTGTTCTTTTTCTCGGTTTTACGACGACTTGTGGCCAGTTTCTTTCCTTTGACCTACGCTTTGTTTTTCGGACTTGTGATAGATTGCCTACCTGTGACCAGTGCTGTGTGAATCGGACGGATTGGCTACAAAAGTGGACAGATGGCTGCTGCGAGGAGAGAATACACCCAACGGGAGTATGCAGAAATGCATTACTTGTATGGCTTTTGCGACGGTAATGCCCGGGCTGCTGCCAGGGAATATCGTCAACGCTACCCTAACCGTGATCGTTTTCCGGATTACAGGGTCTTTATGCGCGTACATAATTCGTACATGGAGGGAGTCTTACCCGATCAGCATGCTATGAGAGCAGGCAGACCAGTGATGCAATTTGAAAATGAAGATGAAGTGCTGAGAGAATTAAGATTGGATCCTAGTATAAGTCAACGCCAAATATCCAGTAATATCGGGATTCCAAGATCGACGGTGCAACGTGTCATTAACAGAAAAAAATATCACGCCTACCACGTGCAAAAGGGTGCAAGCTTTGCTGCCCGGTGACTATGAACCTAGAGTGCGGTTTTGTAGAGAGATGCTAAGATATCACAGAGAAGATCCGCAGTTCTTTAACAAGGTTTTATGGACGGATGAGTCAACTTTTAGAAGAATGGGAGTATTCAATATCCACAATCTACATTTTTACTCCAGAGTAAACCCCCATATCATAAGAAATGATCGATTCCAGAATCTGTTTGGTATTAACATGTGGGCTGGTATAATTGGCCAGCAGTTGGTGCTGCATGAAATGCCAGCAAGGCTGAATGGTGCTCAGTATTTAAATTTTTTGCAAAATAATTTAAACCATATTCTTAACGAAGCTGAATTTCCAGAAGAAAGAATAGCAGAAATGTGGCTGCAACATGATGGCGCCCCGCCTCACTACGCTCGAGCAGTCAGAGATCATTTGAACGAGCGCTTCCCCAACCGGTGGATTGGTCGAGGCGGACATGTTGCTTGGCCACCCCGGTCGCCCGATTTAAATCCATTAGATTTTTTTCTTTGGGGCTATTTTAAAGAAATAGTTTACCAAGGAGAGAACAATAGCGAACAAGAACTACGACAAAAGCTCGAGTTTGCTAGAGTACAAGTAACTAACAACAGAAGTGCATTCCGTAGGTTACGTAGGAATTTTATTAGACGGTGCAGATTATGTATTATGGTCAGAGGCAGGAATTTTGAGCATTTATTGTAAAATGTTTTGCTTAATAAAACAATTATTTCACAATCGTTGCTTTGTTTTTTCGTCCTAGAAAGATATTAGAGCCACTCATGGCCATATGTAATACCATTTCAGAATCCCTATTAAATGCGCCAAAACTTGTAATACATGGTCACTTTTCGGTAGAGTATTTTTTTTCACAGTGGGGTCCGAAGTAAATAAAAAGTTATGATTTGAGAAAAAAAAAATCGTAAAACTTAATATTATCTTCAACAAACCCATTAAACAACCATAAATGGCATGTCTAACGCAAGGACTCATCAGTACCAATCTAGTGAAAATTATAAAAAAGATAGAGGATGTTTATTTTTTGGCATTTTAATAAGAATTAGTTAAAAAAAAGTCAATTTTCTCATAAAAACACAAAATAAATTATAACTCTGCAGGGGTTGACTTTGGGGTGCGAAGTCAGAAGTCCTCCACGTGTGCCTGGTAGTTGCGAGTCCCTCTCGATACGTCTGGAGGGGAAGAGCAGCAACTGGGCCGGTGCACCCTGGGCGCGGCGGTAATCTTCCTCGAGAAATGAGAAGAAATTCTTATTCCTTGGGGAATGTTGCTGCCGCGGCTAATTATTCTGACATGGGGGGGTCCATCCCGGACCAACAGTGCGTTCCTCTGCGTGACCCTCTGATCAGCAGAGGGCATAGCAGAGGAGCGAGGGCGGGCTCGGTGTGCACTTACCCTGCCTCCGGGCAGACAGTGAAGGATTCATCCTTTGCTGTCACCGCCGGTCTCGTAATCCCAGTCGAAGTGTCGTGGATCATGTCTCGCGGCTTTGATAAGGACCGAGGGTCTTGGCTTAATCGCCCGGACCGCGAGGGAGAAAACCTCTATAAAAAGTTACCCCCGAATCCCAAGCGGCGACGCACCGCGAGGGGATGGATGGCTGACGGGGTTCTATGAACAAATCAGCCGCAAGTGCGGTCCTCGCCAGGGTACCTGCAGACCCCCTGGCGAGTAATAAATCCTCTAAATCTGCTTACCTTGGTACAGGGGTCTCTGCCAAGGTGGACGTTTAATTCCCCCATAATCGTGGGTACAAATATGGAAAAAAAACAAACAAACAAAAAAGTAGAGGAGAGGAGGAACGATGCGGGGACAGAGTCCGACGCCGCATCGAGCAGCGTGGGAGGCCCAGAGAGCTCCCGACGTGTGGGGCCTGGGACCGCGGAGAACAGTAAGTTCTTCCGCAAGCGGTCCAGGCGGGATGGCGACCAGGGGCCATCATCCGGTGAAGACGAGGTCTCGGCCCGGAAAATCCCCACCAACGGGCGGGGGCGGGCTGAGAGGCAAGGGGAATGCCAATCAGAGGGCCGAACGAGCGGCAAAGCTTGCCGAGGAGGGGCGCCACCCGGGCGATACGGTATCAGGCGAAGAGACGAGTGCGACTGGCGGCTCCGATGTGGAGCGTAAGGCCAGATTCGTAAAGGAGGTGGAGGCCGCGATCAAGGTCGTGGCCAACAAGCAAAAGCCCGCCTCGAAGTTTAAGGCCATTCCCGGGGCCTCCGCCTCCATCATGGCGGCTGCGGAGGCCAACTTTGCTGGCGCCGGGCCTAATGCGGACGAGGTGGCAAAGCTGCGGGCGGACGTGGCCCGCCTGACGTCCGCCATGGAGACTCTCCAGAAGGAGAACGAGAAGCTCCGCGCAGACCTGGCCAGTCTACGTGAGCCTGCCTCTCGCGCGGCGCCCCAGACGCAGTGCCACGCCGGCCCGTGCCGGTGGAGAACCAGGTTCTGAACCTGGTCCGGCAGGAGCTGGCTGCCTTCCAGCACCGGTTCTCCGTGCTGGAGGGCATCGTCCTGCGCCCCCCTAGGGGCAAACAAGACGGCAGCGAGGCCGGCAACGGTCTCGTACGCGGCGGCCACGGCTGCCGCATCCAGGCCGGGGCCGTCTAGCCAGCCCTCGGGCGGGGCTGCAGTTGCCCCTCCCCCCTGAAAAGCCGGCTCTGGCAAATCCGGTACCGGCTGAACCGGCTCCGGCTAAGCCGGCGACGGGAAAGGGAGGCAAGACGAAGGCGAGAAAGGGCAAGGCGGCAGCACAGGTGGTGGCTGCACCAGCCCCAGTGCCTGCGGCGAATGTGCCAGCGCCAGCGGCAAGCCAGCTGCCGCCACCGTCACTGCCCCCCAGCTCCCTACACCTCCCGCGGCTGAAGCCGGTTGGCAGGTGGTCGGGAACAAGAAGAAGGGTAAGAAGGCAGCCAAAAAGGCCAAAGAGCAGGAGCGGCAGCGCCAGTTCAGGGCGCGCAAGATCGCGGCTAGGCTCCGCGCCCCGAAGACCGCAGCTGTAGTGATTACACTACAGCCGGACGCGGAAAAGAAGGGCGTTACCTACCGCGATCTGCTCGCGAAGGCGAAGGAGGCGGTGGATCTCGGGGAGCTCGGGATCACCGGGGGCCTCCGGCTCAAAGTCACCCAGACGGGGGCCCGTATGCTAGAGGTCCCCGGGGAATCCAGTGGCGCGACCGCGGACGCTCTGGCTGCGAAGCTCAGAGCGTCTCTGGACGCGGAAGAGGCCCGGGTGTCCAGGCCCGTCAGATGCGCAGACCTGCGCATCATGGGTCTGGACGACTCGGTATCGGAGGAGGAGTTGGTGGCCGCCGTCGCCAGGTCCGGGGGGTGCACTACTGACCAGGTTAGGTCAGGCGCCATACGCCCGGACCAACGGGGCATGCATGCCGCCACGGTGTGCTGCCCTGTTACGGCGGCCAAAACCATAGTGGAGGGCCGAAGGCTGCTGGTGGGCTGGGTCTCAGCGCAGGTTAAGCTGCTGGAGCCCAGACCTCTGAGGTGCTATCGCTGTCTCGTGGGGCACCACGTATCAGTGAGATGCGCCTCGGAGGTTGACCGTAGTCGCCTGTGCTTCCGCTGCTGTCAGCCCGGACACATATCGGCAACCTGCTGCGCCACGCCGCACTGTGATGCGTGTGCGGCGACCGGCAAGCCAGCCGATCACCGGGCCGGAAGCAAGGCCTGCGTGCCACCCGCCAAGGCCAAGGCCGCGGGTAGGGTAGGGGCCAAAGCCGCCACCGCCTCTGTGGACTCCGCCGCAGCCGCAACTGCCACCGCCACTGCTATCACTGTCGCCGCCGCCGCCACCGCGACACCGACGCCCGCAGAGGGGCCCCCGTGGAGGAAGCTGAAATGGAATGCCTATAACGGCCCCATTAAGCTTCCTCCAGGCGAATATCAACCACTGCGCCTGCGCTCAGGATCTGTTGCTCCAGAGCATGGCGCAGTGGTCGATTAACATAGCTGTGGTCGCTGAGCCGTATTTTGTTTGGCCTAGGGAGGACTGGGTGGCGGACCTTAACGGCTCAGTGGCCATCATCTCTTCGGCCGCCGCCGGTACCCCGACCCTTGAAGGTGTCAGGAGGGGTCAGGGGTGCGTAGCAGCACGGTTCGGGGAGTTCGTCGTTGTGGGGGTGTACTTCTCCCCGAACCGATCTCTCGCCGAGCTCCACAACTCTCTTGCAGAGCTGAGAGCAGTCGTCGTCGGAAGTTATCCCCTCCCCCGTACTTGTCCTCGGGGACTTCAATGCCAAGAACTTGGCTTGGGGTTCTCGTCGTACAGATGTGCGGGGTAGGATGGTGGAAGACTGGGCTCTGGAGACAGGCCTGGTCGTCCTAAATCGGGGTTCTGTCCCCACGTGTGTGCGGATGCGGGGCGAGTCGGTGGTGGACATTTCGTTCGCTAGCCCCGCTCTGTCGCCGCGTGCCATTGACTGGCGTGTCATGGAGGGGGTGGAGACCTACTCCGACCACCGGTACATCCGGTTTGATGTCTCCACCCAGCCCTCGAGCGCGCCAGTCCAACAGGCCCCGAGTGGTCCGCGTTGGGCGCTGAAGCAGCTGGACCGGGAGCTCCTCCTGGAAGCCTCGATCGTGCAGGCCTGGGTGTCATCACCGGACAGGCCTGCCGACGTCAATGATGAGGCAGGGTGGTTCCAGGAGGCCATGTCCGAGATATGTGACGTGGCAATGCCCCGCGTCCGGCCAGGAAGCGCCCGGCGTCAGGTGTATTGGTGGTCGCGTGAGCTGACGTCTCTGCGCGAGGCGTGTATCGCCGCGCGGCACCTGTACACCAGGCATCGCAGGCTCCGCACTCGTCCACCGAATGCGGCAGCCATTGAGGCGGAGCTGTACGAGGGATACAGAGCGGCGAAGAACGCCCCTCCGGGAGGCTGTCCTGCGGGCCCGGGATCGGGCCCGTGAGGAGATGCTGGAGACTCTCAACAGAGATCCGTGGGGGGCGCCCTTACAAGATGGTGCGGGATAAACTCCGCACCTGGGCCCCCCGCTGACGCAAAGTCTCCGGCCCCAGCTCGTGGAGGACGTGGTGAGCGCTCTGTTCCCTGCGCGACGGGAACATCCACCCCCGCCTATGGCTCCGCCACATGCGGTGCCGGAAGCGGACCACCAGGACGACGACGACGACATCCCGGAAGGGACCGGGGTAGACCTGAGAGTGGCGGTACGTAGGCTCAAGGCCAGGAATACCGCCCCAGGACCCGATGGCTTGCCTGGCAAAGCCTGGGTCCTGGCCTCGGAGGCTCTCGGGCCCCGACTGGAGGGGCTCCTAAGCGCATGCTTGGAGAGGCCAATTCCCGCTTCGTTGGAAGACGGGGAAGCTGGTCCTCATTCGGAAGCCGGGGCGCCCTGCGGACTCTCCGTCCGCATACCGGCCCGTGGTGCTGCTCGACGAGGTGGGCAAGCTCTTTGAAAGAGTCATTGCAAACCGCCTCGCCGAGCACCTTGCGGGGACAGGGCCGGATCTTGCGGAACACCAGTTTGGTTTCCGCAAGAGGCGCTCTACGGTGGAAGCCATCATGCGCGTGAGAGCCCTCACGACGGGGGATGCAGTGGCCAGAGGGGGGTTGTCTTGGCGGTGTCTCTTGACATCGCCAACGCCTTCAACTCCATGCCCTGGAGCTGCATTAGGGAGGCACTCCGGTATCACCGGGTGCCGACCTATCTCCGTCGTATAGTCGGGGACTATCTGACGGACAGGGCCGTCATCTACCCCGGTCGCAACGGTGAGTGGAACCGGCGAGAGATGTCGTGCGGTGTCCCACAGGGTTCGGTTCTGGGGCCACCTCTGTGGAACATCGGTTATGACTGGGTGCTGCGCGCCGACCTCCCTACCGGCGTCAGCGTAATTTGCTACGCTGACGACACGCTGGTACTGGCACAAGGGGGGGTCGTACGAGGCGGCGGCGGAAACTATGACACGCGGGGGTTGCGATAGTCGTTGAGAGGATTCGGCAACTGGGTCTCGAGGTGGCTCTGCACAAGTCCGAGGCCATGCACTTCCATGGTCCTCGGAACAGGCCACCACCGGGATCCTCAGTAATGGTAGGAGGGGTATCCATCGGCGTCGAGTCGACGCTGAAGTACCTAGGACTCGTCCTCGACGGCCGATGGAACTTCGTTGAGCACTTCCGACGTTTGGCTCCCAAACTGGAACGGACCGGGGCTGCCTTCAGGCGACTCCTGCCGAACCTGGGGGGGCCAAACGCCTCCCTGCCGGAGGCTCTACGCGGGGATCGTGCGATCCACGGCCCTTTACGGGGCCCCGGTGTGGGCGCGTGGTTTGGCGCGGCTTGCCGTCCACCACCTGAACGCGCCCCAAAGGGTGGTCGCCGTTAAAATGGTTCGCGGCTACCGCACGATCTCCCGCGAGGCGGCGAGCCTCCTTGCCGGATTGCCGCCATGGGATCTGGAGGCGGTAGTCCTCGCACGCCTGCACGAATGGCGCGCGGAGGCACTATGCCGGGGGAAACCCCGCTGCCGCGGCAAGTTCGTCGCGCAGCGGACAGTCTTCCGGCACGATCTCATGGCGACATGGAGAGAGCGACTGTCGCAACCCCGTGCTGGGCACGCCACTATAGCGGCGATAAGACCCCTCTTTGAGGAGTGGCTTGAGAGACGCCACGGCATCCTCACCTTCCGCCTGACTCAGGTCCTCACCGGACACGGTGTGTTCGGGAGGTTCCTGCACCGAATCGGGCGGGAGGAAACGCCCGGGTGCTCCCACTGCGAGGATGGACCGGAGGACACGGTGGAACACACCGTGGAGGTGTGCCCTGCTTGGGCGGAGCACCGCCGTGTCCTCGTAGCGGCGATAGGCGGCGGCGACCTCTCGCGTCCGGCCCTGGTCGAAGCCATGGTCCGGAGCGAGACGGAATGGGATGCCGTCACCACCTTCTGCGAAGCAGTGATGCTAGCGAAGGAGGTGGCGGAGCGGGAGAAGGAAAGAGCAGCAGCTTTCCTCCCAGGCCGCCGCGGGAGACGCCCCGGGCGTCGGGGGCTACGTCGTGGCCCCTGGCCACCGTAGGCGCGGGCCTGTGGACGGCGAGCAATGGGTAGCTCGTCGTCCGTCCGTCTAACGACGACAGGCCGTGTCGACGGCGCGTTTTGTTCCACGCGCGCCTCAAAGAGCTGTCAGCAGCGTGATGGGGCCCGCAAGGGCCGACGCCTGCCGGGGCTGCGGGCTATTCGAAAGAGATACCGCGGCTCCGGAACGTAAGGGCACTGAAGGAACACGGATGGTTTTTAGTCAGTAAAAGTCTGACACTCCCTTACGCTCCACCCAGAGCGAAAGGGGTCATTAGATGATTTTCCATCCGCAAAAAAAAAAAAAAAAAAAAAAAGGGGTTGACTTTAAGGACCTCCCGTAGAACAACTTTTTGCAGCTGATGACCCCATCTAACCCCTAGTTGCGTTTGATCCACGACTTTTGGGCCACCCTGTATATTAGAGATGGGCCGAATGTGATTTTCGAATCCGAACTTCGGTTCATTTTCGCACGCTTTCTCGAGAGCGACGCGTCGTGACTTGTTTACGCATTTACTTCAAATACCCCGCCCGCACACCGCAGGAAACATATACCTACGAAAAAAAACGTAACAAATTTCTGCCAGATAAGGCAGATCTTTGGTGTTTTACACCATAACCTGTCTCTGGTAAATTTTAAATATGACTAGATAGACAAGAAAATTTGGTTTAATATGATTGTTGAAAACAAATACCCTTTAATTGTAATAAAAATACTTGGGGTTAATGAATGTTGGATCAAAAACATTATTTTTTTGTTTAATTTACGGACTCCTATCCAGATGTTTACTAGGAGAATAAAAAGTTTATTTCATTTTTTGTAATATGGCTAATTAATTAGGCAGAGATTTCTAAGATTAATAACTAATTAACTAAGATTAAGATTAAGAACTAAGATTAAGATTAATAATAAGATATTAGGAACTGATTTAATATAAAGTTTACATTTACAATGTTCCGAAATAAATATATAAATAATTGACCATGAGTGAGCAAAAATAATATCTTTTATTTTACAGTATCTAATGTTGTTATATAAGGTGCTTCTAAAATATGTGCCACGTTTGTTTGTATGGAGACTTGGCCAATCAGCTGACCGATTTCCATACATGGTTCCTTGGGGAAAGTGGTACAGTATCATGAGTAGAACCACCAGTTACAGCCATGGCATATTGTAGTTTAGAAGCACCTTATATTTCAGTTAAAATAAGTGCAAGTAGGTATTATTTTTCTTGTACCGAATTTCGGCCCATCCCTAATATATATATATATATATATATATATATATTAATCTAAATTGAGAATTTAAACTATATGCGTGTGTGTGTTTGTGTGTATATAAAGAGGGCTACTTTTAATATCGCTCATTTTAATATCAAAAAGAATCATGTCCAATTTTGACCTGAAAATTTTCTAACGCGTCTAGTAATATAAAGTATCTTATAAAATTGCCTTTATTTTGCTTATTTCGTATCACATAATAGAATTTTTCAATAAAGCCAGGAAAAAGAGTAATATTAATATGTGTATCGTTCTCAATAGACTTTTGGAGAAGGAACGCGTTTAAAAATGACTTAAAAGCCCAGAAGCCATGACAATATATATTTAAAAAAAAGTGTTTTACACATTTCGTTTCACAGACTACGAAAATCTTATTAATTTGTCATGTGGTTTATGAACGTTCAAAATAACCAATTGTTTTTTGTTACTTATCTTATTATTTTATGATCAGATATGCTTTTTTGTGGTTTTATACTATGGTATGGAAGTTATTTTTCTTTCCACGCCATAGTATACCATAGTGTACAGTTGACAGGTTATAATCTGAAAAACTTATTTACTTTATAGCATTTTTTCCCTGGCCTCTAAATAAAAAGGTGATAAGTTATTATGTTATTATAAACGATAATTGATTTTATGCAACAGTAGTTGTAGGTAGACGCGACCTCTAAAAAGAATCAAATGACAGGTCAATCAATGTATGGAAAGTGGGCACACTTCTTTAGGTTATCTTTATAGCAGTATTATATTTTCAATTCAAAATTAGTACTGCATTTGTGATCATAATAAAATGTATGTATATAGAGTACTCACTCATTTTCTTTCACTATTATTTCGTGACTTTCTTCATTGATAATAAATGCACTTTGTTCATTCATATTCAAAACACTTTATACACAAACACCGTGTCGAAGACTGCCGAAAAACGCCGTTAGACAATGCACGGCCTTCAAGCCACACCTCCGTGCCCGTCGGAGTGGGGGAGCGTGAGGTTTTTTCGTTACGGCGGAATAAATTTCTGGATTCGGTCCCCACGCTCAAGGCCCGCGATAGAAGCTATGCAATAGCTTAATAATCAAAATATAATTTTTACTGGAGATATCAACATAAATCTTATTTAGAACCTAACGAAATAAATAGCGAGTAAAGACTTAACTATCTAGAGGTCCTTTCCACTTTCGGATTATTACCGGAACATACAATTGCTACAAGGGAAAATAGTTGTCTGGATCATGTTATACTTAAATTAAATAGAAAAAAGACACAAGCAAATATAGCGGTAATAAATACATCTATCACTGATTACTATATGGTGTTTTTAGTTTAACTAAAACTAAGGAGATAAAAACTTCTCTACGTACAAAAATGTATATTGATTTTGATAAGGCGGTTACTAGCCTTGCTAATAAAATTTATCTAACTTACTATTATGTGATGATCCTAACAAAATTATGGAAATATCAATAAACAAAATTGCAGAATCTTTACGTGAAAACACTAATACTATCAGTATTCTTAAAAATAGACGTGTAATTAAATCATGGATAACTACAGGTATTCTTAGATGCATTAAAAATAGAAATAAAATGCAAAAACGACTTAAGAACAAGCCTTTTGATGAAATTTTTAAAATTGACATATAAAAGATACCGCAATTACTGTAACGTGCGAATGAAAAAATATTACTATTAGACTAAAACCCTAAAGTTTTTTTTATTTTATTTATTTAGGTAATCATACAGCGTTTTTAACGTGTTTACAATACATATTATCATATAGTAAGGCCAATAGAGATTACAAAATTTTTTATCAACTAATAATTAAGTGTGTGTGTGTGTTTGAGTAAGTGTGCATGCGTGCATGTGTGTGTGTGTGTGTGTGTGTGTGTGTGTGTGTGTGTGTGTGTGTGTGTGTGTGTATGTGTGTGTGTGTGTGTGTGTTGTGTGTGTGTGTGTGTGTGTGTGTGTGTGTTTGTGTGTGTGTGTTGTGTGTGTGTGTGTGTGTGTGTGTGTGTGTGTGTTCACTATTGATAGTAATTCTATTTTTGCTGTAATAAGTTTCTAGGTTTTTTTAAATCGTTTTGAATCAGAACACAGTCATCAATTGTTCTTATTTTTAGATAATTTTTTTTGTCATCTGCGAACATTAAATAGTTTGAATGATAGAAGCAGTCACCGATGTCAAATAAATAGGCGTTGTAGAACAAAGGTCCGAGTATTGAGCCTTGTGGGACACCAGATGTTACCTAATAAAATCACTACGAGTACTACCCAGTAACACTGCTTGCCTTCTGTTACTTATGTATGAAGTTACCCATCTGTGCAAATCACCATGAATACCCAAACTGTAAAGTTTACGTAAAAGGATGGCATGATCATCACTGTCAAATGCTTTTTCAATGTCCGTGTATATTACATCGACCTGCTGCATGTCGTCCATGCTCATATATATGAAATTGGTTAAAATAGCTAAAATTGTTACAGTTGATCTTTTATTTATAAAACCATGTTGTTTAGTTGGTATTGATTTTAAGATTATGGGACTGATGTGTATAAAGATAAGTTTTTAAAAAACCTTTACAAATGTGTTTAATATGGAGATTGGGCGGTAGTGCTCAATTCTGTTTTTTGGTCCACTCTTATGTATGCTCTCATATACTCTTGTGTATATAGGTATTATTAGAGCTTCTTTCCACTTACTAGGAAATGTTCCATAGGTGTTAACAGACATATTAATGATTATTGAGAGAAGTTTGGCCAAGTATTTTGCACATTTATGTATAAATAGGTAAGGTATGCCATCGCTACCAGGCCCTGTATTTGTTTTAATTGTATGTAGAATACGAAAAACATTTTTAGTACTAAAGTATATATTATGTAATATATCGTTTGATTCTACGTTTGGAATATGGGAAAAATCGTAAGAAGAAGAAAGTTTTTGAAAAACACTTTCAAAGAATTTATTAAATCCCGCACACACGTTCGTTTCATTTGTGTATGATTCATTTCCTAATTTTAATGTATTAGGGTATGTAAAGATGCTATTACGTAGATATTTCAAATAAGACCATAATATTTAGGATCTTTTTTTTAGAAGGCTTTGCATTCTATCTAAGTAACGCTCGTGGCACTGTTTTTGTAATTTCTTTTGTCTAGTACGTAGTATGCAAAAGTCGTCATAATCACGGGGATTTTTATATTTTTTCCACTGTTTATGTTTTAAGAGCTTTTCTCGAATAATACGCCTTATTGATTTAGAATACCAAACAGGGTAATTAGATGAACGGGATAAACAAGTAGGTACAAATTTATCAATTTAATATTCACACACAATATCAATTTTGAACTACGACATCAATTGAGTTGCCAGTTAACAAGAAGACCAGCTGACTTCTGAGAGGGTTTTATTTATTTTATCGTAATCAACTCGGTTAAAGTTTAATTTTGATCGGGGTTTATTTTTTAAGCAGGGTATTAACAAATCAGATGCGTCGAGCAGTAAAGAAGGATGGTATTTATCCTCAGATACAAGATAAATTTGAGAACTGGTAACGTCTATGTTTATGTTACTAAACACTATGTCTAATACGTTGCCACTATTGTTGCTAATAATATTATGTTGATTTAGCCCCGATAAGTTGCATAGATCAGTTAACTTTATTGTAGCATTTTGTAATTCTACTGGACTTTGCTTAAGCATTACGGGACCTGAAGAGGACCAAGATATATTCGCTAGGTTGAAGTCACCGGCAACTATAAAATGATCATTTGGACATTGAGTTATGATTTTTGTGAGCATTTCTGTAAAATTATCTAAACGCTTTGATTGATAATTATCAGGCGGTATATAAACAACTCCAATGTTTAAATTACGTAATTATGGAGTAATATAAAAAATATTACACATACTAAGGAAAACAAAACTACTTATATTGGATTATTAGATATAGAACCAAGCCCTACGCAATCTGTTAATGAAGTTAATCATTAACAGATTGCGCTAACTTTTTCGCAAATGTTGGGTGTAAACTTGCCGAAGACATTCAAAACAAATCTGCACACGATCATATTAGACATATTTCAGCGCATATAATTAATTACCATCTGTCATCATTCGCCATCTTAGATACTCATTCTGATGAAGTTCAAAATATACTCATGAACTTAAAATCTGATACCGCTCCGGGCTGTGATACTGCCAATTACAAAAATTTTGTGATATACCCACAAATTTTTTGAAATTGGCAAGTTCTTTACTAGTGCCGATAGTTTTTCATTTGGCTAACCTCTATTTTTCTAAAGGTATATTTCCAACCTTCCCTAAACGTTCTATAGTTACACCTATATTCAAGAATGGAAATAGAGAAGACATAAATAACTATAGGCCTATTTTCATCTTACCAGCTTTATCCAAAATCCTAGAAAAATTAATTAATAACAGATTAATACAATATTTAGATAAATATAATATTCTATCGCAGACACAGTGTGGTTTTAGAAGAGGAAAAAAACACACAAAACGCTGTTATAGATCTAACTACATATATAGTGGAGCATCTAGACCAAAATAAAAAAATTCTTACGGTATTTTTAGACTTAAAAAGGCATTTGACACCGTCCCTGTTCGCATACGTTTTTGGAAGTTGGAAAGGATTGGTATAAGAGAAGCCCAACTAGATTTATTGAGAAATTACGTAGGTAACAGAATGCAAAGTACTAGAATTGGCAATTATATTAGTAATGATCTCCCAATGAATTTTGGGGTGTCGCAAGGCAGTGTTCTTGGCCCTACCTTTTTTCTCACTTATATTAATGATTTCGGTAAATTGAAATATGAAAATGGTAAAATTTATTCGTATGCGGATGACACTGCTGTCGTTTTCACAGGTAAATCGTGGGATGAAGTATACGAAAAATCTGAACTAGGGCTATCCAAAATTGCAAATTGGCTCACAATGAACTTGCTTACCCTTAACGCGTCTAAAACAAAATATATATGCTTTTCTATCAACAAACGAACACAACACACAACACGCAATCTCAAAATACACAACTGTGGTTTGCGCGACAATTGCACGTCTCCTACTAAAGAAAAAGTTACTAGTACTAGATACCTAGGGGTTATAATTGACAAAACACTCACATGGTATTCATATATAGAAGCAACTAATAACATGTTACGAAAACTTATTTGGATGTTTAAAACCCTCAGGCATGTCGCATCTCGTAACTTCTAAATAAAATATATGCTGCACTAGCCTAATTGATTTTGACATATTGTATACCAGTTTGGGGTAGTGCTCCGAAACCGAAACTCTTACAACTAGAACGTGTTCAACGTTCATTAATAAAGGTAATGTACAACAAACCATATAGATTTCCTACACAAGAAATTTACTCAGTTAGCGGTTTATTGAGTCTTAGAAAGTTATACATTTTAAATTTTTAACAATACACAAAACAACTTTCTACAACTGCAAAAGTAGTAATAAACGAGGAAAAGTTTTTGAATTAACTCTAGTTAAGACAAATTTTGCTAGTCACCAATTTAAAAGACAGGCTGGTTATTTTTACAACGTAGACAATAAAAAATTATACATCTATTAACTGAATTCTAATGAGCTCAAAAAGACAGTCACAGAATGGCTTCTCAAACTTAACTATGATGAGGTCAAGGCATTAATAAAAGTTAGTAAATAAATTTTGCATACGCATACAACACACACACACACACACACACACACACACACACACACACACACACACACACACACACACACACACACACACACACACACACACACACACAACACACATACACACACACACACACAACACACACGACGCACAAGCGCACACACATGCACACACATACGCACACACAAACACACACTTAAATAAATATAAGCTTAGTTTTTATGTTTATTAAATGTTAAAGTTAGTTAATAATCAAAAAATGTAATTCTAGCTATAGAAGAGCGGGACATCCTGCCACAAGTATATATTTACTTAAAAGGATATCTCACTTACTCCCATGCCTAAGTAATGTGTGATATTTTTAAAGAAATAAACAATTTTTAATATTTTTTAATATATAATTTTTAATTTAATTTATAGCACCTATGATAATTGGGAGGGAATGAGGTGTACGACACACCGTTTTTAATTTAGATATTGACGCGAATCATCTTGGTAGGATTACGTGTTCTTATGCGAGGATTTGTGGTCAAATCTGGTGTAATCACCGGGGGCGATCCTGAACATATTCTCATTGAACAGATTGCAAACTTCCCAAAGCGTCGGTTTTTCACGTCAGCTATAAGTTCGTTCACACGGGTTTTTAAATACCTTTTTATATATATATATATATATATATATATATATATATATATATATTTGTCTTGTGTAAAAGAGACTACATTCATCCCCCGTGACCGTGGGTGCTGTAAAGCACCCGAAAAGTGCGAAATTAAATTTTTTTAATTAAACGTGATAAAATTAGGTTTTTTATTGGTAAGACTATTTTACTGCCTGCGAGTCCATCTCGGTACATAGTAATAGTAGTAAGTACCACTATCTTACCTATTTCTCACATCGGATAGTAGTGATGACACTACTATATTCTGGTTTGAAAGGTATAGAGAGCCATTATAACTACAAGCTGTGTGGCATTCCATCTTAGCTCTCAGAAGTGACAATGAATTAGTAGCCTTCCTAGTTTGAAGTTGGCTGCAGAAAAATGCAAATGAACTACTTCACTTGCTAAAAATCTATCTCATTCGTTCATCTCCTCTTAATGTGTAACAGCGTATCTGAATATATTAACGGATTATTCGATCACCACTCGGTGTTCCTGGCAAAATTGCGTATTCACTGTTAGTCATAGCTATATTCTATCGTGTATATTAGTTATTAATTTTATTTAACTTGCTCTATGGCAAATATGCTTGAACGAATATATTATATTTCTAGACTGAGTAATTAAGTACTTAATAAATTTCGCATATTATCATACATATAATATACATACTTAACTTTTTAAATTCTCAACAATTAAAACACGATTTACTTGAGCTTTCTTTTCGGTAATCAACATAAAATAATGTGATAAATTTGGTCTGTCATTCGGTATTACGATGCGTTGATTCATCTTAGCTTTGTCTTAATTTAATTATAATTTCCAAAAAATAATAAATATTTTTAAGGATTCCTCAACGATACCAGAAAAGCTTACTTTCATTGTAATCAATCTACTTTTCTCTCTAGCCTACTTGTCTACTTGTCCTCATGGGATTCTTCCAAAAAAGAGTTTGTTGTAATCTTCCTACTGTTTAAATATTGGGTCCTTACATATGAAATTAGCGTTTATTCGTATTGATCACTTTGACCTGAAATATCTCCTCTTAGGTTAAGAATTCCAAATTCAAATTTATAAACTCATTTAGCTGGCACATTTGAGTTTTGAAAACAGTCATTCATTTGTTATTTCCTTATTATATTTTTTTGGCGTCGCTTATTAGCGCACAATGGAAAACATGAAGTATCCGCATATTTACGAGTACGAGTTCTACCGTGGCACGAGTGCTGCAGAAATAGCTCGAAGGATTAATGATATGTACGGCACTGGTTTCGCAAAAGAAAGCACGTTACGTTTTTGGGTTAAGTTTTTCTTCGATTAACCAACACGCTCTACCAAAAAGAAAAATTTCGAAAACTCATTAATAAAAAAAAATAAATGTTTGTGTTATTGAAATATCATGCATGGAATTCTAAATAGTCTTTAAGATTTCTATAGAAAAGAAGATCTTAAATGTTATTTAAGTTTTTCAATCAAGTATCGTACATAGAAAGGAAACAAAATATACTATAGTGCATTTGATAATTTGAAATAAATAGTCATACGTCATAACTACACATCTGTAATTTAAGTAAATGCTAATGTTTCAAAAACCATAGTGTTTAATAAAACTGAAACTATGTTGAATTTGGTTTTTAAATTTGTAAACAAATTAGTTAGAGTAAGAGCTCCTTGCATTTGAATACGCAATTACAAAATTATGCTGTCCGGAGAGAGGAGCGATTATAGCACCGTAAATATTCATAGAATGTATTCCAGAGCGGTTGAATGCACATAGTAAATCAACATCCTTGGATGCAACTTTCACAAATTTAATAGGTATTTACCAATGAAATTGTCGTTCTGTAGTAGTGGTCATTTAAAAAAATTGTTTGGCTAAGTATTCTAATTTCTAAGTATTTTTTTAAACACATTGAATTCTTTTTTCAAAATTAATCAATTTTATTGATAAGCGTTATATTTTTGTAGTATTTGAATTTTTTCCGTCATCAGGGACATGCTAAAAATTCGTGTAGTTATGGAATATTAGTACCGTCGTGGCAGCAACACTGCACAAGTAGCATGCAATATCAATGACGTTTAAGGAGCGAATACTTCAAACGAATGCACCACCTATTATTGGTTTGCCCGCTTTCGTTCCTGAAATTTCGACCCGAAAAATGAACCCCGTGATCGTCCAAAAACTATGGTCAACAATGACGAAATAACGGTGGAAATTTATGAAAGCTTGTGATACTCAATATACAACTGAATTAGGAGCACTTTTCTACGTTAGCATCAAAACAATATTCATCCATTCGCGTTAAATTGGCAAGGTAAAAGATATGCCTTAAACGAAAACTTGCCCCTAGAATAGTGATGCTCAATGTTTGTTGAACTAGCAGCGGTATGACTTATCACAACTTCTTGATAAATGACATGAGCATTAGGTACTGTAGATGTGTACTGTGAATTACTGGACACAATGGTGGAGAAACTCACACGACTCCAACCAGCTTTGGTCAATCGCTCATCCCCCATTCTCCTGCACGACAACGCGCGACTTCATACTGCACAACAGAAGATTTCCAAGTTACAAGAGATGCGGTGAGAAGCTCACCGTGATTCGCTGTACTCACTAGACCTTGCGTCTAGAGACATCTACTTTTTTCAGAATTTTGATAACTTTTGGCGGAAAGAAATCCAATACCCGAGAGGCAGTACAAAATGCTTTTGAAGAATTTGTTACCTCTGGTGGCAAAGATGCATCAATTGCATGGGTGATTATTTTGAATAATGGAAAAACATATATAAAATATGTTCTAAGCTTCTTTCATTGAAACGGCAATTTTATACGTAAAGATATATATTTAAAGAAAACTAAAGAAAGATAACTATTTATATGAATATGTATTTTCATGCTAAGAAAAGAAAGATGCCCATTTTTCACCCGACTATGTATAGAAATGAAATAGTTCTTAAAATTAATTACGATTATCATAATGTTAAAAGAAACTCATGAAAAAAAACTTGAGAGGTGTCAAGGGACACCCGGATGGAACGAAGTTTCTATTTATATATATTATGTACAAAAAAGCTGTATATACTCAACGAAAATAATCGTCGCGAAACCACACTCTTCAATGCGAAGTAGAAAGACGAAACGAAAATAACTAGCTTGCTTTCTATGAGAGAGAAAGAGAGAGACAGACAGAGAAACACGCGCACGTCGCACGGCTTACAACTATAGCAAAAAGTGTCGTTACAAATTTTGTTCTTAATTTTTTCCGACGTAACTCTTAACCACCTTGGAAAAAAAAAATTAAAGTAATATTTTTTTTAATTTTATCTTTTAGAAATTCTAACCTAAAAAGTGATATTATTATTTTTTTGGCTTCGTAGCGTATAATTCGTAAAAATGACTATAAGACATTATTTTCTAAAATTAGATGCAGTTTTTCTACTATACCTTATAACTATACATAAACTTTCACTATCAGGTTTTAAATTTATGGAAAGTGGGCACGATTCTTTGAAGATTTATTTACGTGATTATTATTATCTACTTTTACGAATTAATTGCGTTTAATTTACTTATTATAATTAACACCCGATATATCACGGTGCGTAAGTATTGCGGTCTTATGCTTGGCTTTCATAAAATTTTACTAACTACAGGATTCCAAGAATATGGAATTGCCTAGCCACGCTTAATATTGAAGACAGAATGAAAATAAAGTAATAGAAATAAAGATTTTAGGGTGGCTGGGATCTACCTCCGAGCGGTCCACCGCAGACAACGACATCGACTGTTACTTTGGCGTGTGGTGTCTGCTGAAGATCTCATTATGCTGCGGTAGGTCTCGCAAGAGGTCGTCAAGCTTGCTACCACCCTCACGTCAGAGACAGGTGCGAAACAGCTGACTATATTCAGTCTGTGAGTGGGAAAACCAGTGCCTTTGGTGGACAGAAGGGCCATCAGTTACACCGCCCAAAACAGGACTTCTGAGCTAAGCTATACCGATTTACTCATTTTGGAGGGTAGCGGGATGAAAAAGGTACTGAGCAGTAAACTGCCGACATACCTTGAAACAAATGACCTCCTCAGTGAATACCAATATGGCTTCCGCCAGGGACGGTCAACTAGAGGTCTTTTTGTGTTTGTCACGCACTTCTGGGGTAAGGCCATCGAGGAAAACAGTGAAGCTCTAGCAGTTTCACTCTATATCTCAAAAGTTTTTGACAGGGCTTCACCGCCAAACTTTGATACTGGATATCTGACTTTTTGACTGAACGGTCGATTAGGGTAGTCACAGGTAGCTGCTCTTCTGGCCTCATTTATATTAATAATGGAGCTAATCAGGGGTCTGTTCTCTTCGCGACTCTTTTCCTGATGTACATCAATTACTTACTTCTACTACGTATTTTTTGGTATGCAGATTACAGAAAAGATACAGAGGGATACATTTCCACTGGAAAATACGTAGAATCAGTAATAAGTTCACTCAGAGAGGCCATGTGGTGCAAATAAATATGACATTAAAACTTATTTCTCATTTGGGTGATTACAATTTAATCACTTTATACGCATCCAAAACGCAGGTCAATCTATTCTCCGCAAAACGGACCGTTTAATCTGCCTCTTACTTTCCGAGGTACATCTGTAGAGATTACTGATTTTAAATCTAACATTGAGTCAAAAGCATAAACTGTAGCAAATAAATTGGAAGTGTAACTGGGAAACACGGAGTATTATAGTGAACTTTGGATGGCTGAGCAAAACTCAACTAACAACACACTCGACTCAGTGGACCTCAGAGCTAAAAAGCTTGTGGCTGTTAAAAAGCTGGTGAAAACTAAGCCCTACAGCCAAACTCACCACCGCATAGTTGCTTGTTTGTCGGTTTTTTATAGATTGAACTTCAGAGAGTTTGCCCATGAGCTACATAAGCTTCTACTACCATCTGTATTATACTATTGGAGCACCAAACGTAGGTGACCATCTACACTTGGTGGACATTCCAAATATTCGTATAACCTGAACCTCTTCAAGGTGCGTGTGAACAGTCTTCTTCTCAGCAAACTCTCTTCATAGTAGACCTTAACTTTGCCCTCGAATCAAATGGAGGTCAAGAGTAAGCCGATTTTTGATTAACAAAAAGAGGATGTTTTTTAATTTCAATAATTTCACGTATCATTCATAGCAGGGACCAATTTTTTATCTTGAGGATTTAAATGTTTTTAGGGTTTCCTTTAAATCTTTTTCCAATACACACAAAACATAAGATAGTAAACTATTTTAGGCTGCCACTACATGGCCAGAATTTTGGAAATGATAATATAAAAAGGAAGAGGAATAATAAAATAATTCATGTTAATTGTGATATGTTGTAAATTATCTTAAAATTGTATGTAGGAAAGATAGAACCTATCCATATTTTCACATAGTGATAGGCGATCTAAGTTATATGAAGTAATGATACATAATCAAGTATAGACTTGATTATGTTCAACAAAAAGTTCCAGGTGAAATTGTTTTTCTTCACTAAAAAAAGTTATGAAATAGTTAGAAACGATGACAGGAAACACTATGGTATAACTACAATCAACATAATCTCTAAACCAAAATCCTAGTGTAGTATTCTACGTGCGTAGACACTTTAAGTAACCTCACATCTCACAGGTATCTCGTTTAAAGCCTGAGCAGCACCACATTAACTAAGGAAATCAATTTCTTATATTTACGCGAACACTATATATTGATTAAAACTACTTTTACGGATTTTATCGCGTTTTATTTATATTAATTTTAATACCCGACGTTTCGGGTGCTTTCCAGCACCCATGGTCACGGGGGACTGAGGTGACTGACGTCCCGATGTCAAAGTTAACCCGGAGTACCTTCAGCTTTTTAATTACTGTCTCTAAAATACCGCGGGCAATACGACTGTATTATATTTAAAGTCTTTAGATTTATATTTTTTATCATGACACTTAATATTGTATGTTTTCTTCTATTTTAAATATTTAACCCTAAATAATGACTGAAGCATTAATTATAACTAACAATATTTTTTTAAAGGAGAGGGGGCAAACGAGTATGCGGCTCACCTATTGGTAAACGATTACCGCCGCCTATGAACAACCGCAAAACAAGGGAATTGCAGGTGCATTCCTGGCCATTTAGAAAGGAGTAAGTTCTTATATTAGAAGTCCCTATGTCGTATCGGCCCGAAAAAAAAACCAGTAGTAAACAGTTCTACAAAGAAATTGTACGAGGTATAAAACTCCTGGTAAAACTCGGAGTAGTAGACCGCCAAGCATCCGGATGGTGCGGATGGTATCGTGAATTTTGTTTTGATGTGCGTTCGTATCCTAGTATCCTTATACACTTTTTTATCGGATAAGGGTAACTAACGAGCACACAATCCACCTGATAGTCGCTGTGGCCCATAGAAATTTACATCTGTGGCGTAACTCACTTCCCTTGGACTTACATAAATCCGCTATGCGCATGAGGATTAAGCCACACTCTTATATCACGCCATTACCAGAGAACAATAGGGCGACGTCGATAAGGTAAGGCCACGCGCCTTCGTCAGAGCGCGAGACGGCCCGAAGTTTATTCCGCCTGTAACCGGCATAGCAACAAGACGCGCGCGCTACTTATCTCAATTAACTTCCATTGTACTCGTAGTTAATTTCACCTTGTAAATTTATTTGTAGTAAAAGTTGTTTGTTGCATCGAAATAACATTACTTCATTCGAGTCAGTTAATTCTTATTCCTATCCTTCATTAGTATTCATTAGTTAGTAATACACTCGTAAGAATACTTAGTGTGGGTTTTGTGGTTGCAAAGGGATGCAACATACGCAGCGCTAGTGAATCGAGCCGATTATAAAAAACTGAGTCGTCAACGATTCGAACCGCTCTATGCTGGACCGCTCCACGCTGTCAAGTGGAAGAAGCTGCCACTGGGGTGCAATATTTCATGTAAGGCTGAACTTGCGCTTTTTTAAGTTGAAACCGATGTGCCGGCATTAAATAATGTCTCACTCTGCTGAGCACGCTAAACTTTTTAGACGTCTATTTGATCCTCCCTCCCAAGTGACCACGAAACTGCACACTATTATATATATTGACGCCGAGGATTCCCATGCTAGCTGAGACAGCAAGGGTAGTGCCTTGAAACTGAGAAGATACAATAAAAAGGTTATTTTTAGCAGTAAACGCACAAACTTGTGTCTTCTAGGTATTGAAATAGACTAGATTTAGTCGCCCCCAGTCTGAGACTTATATAAGATGATATCGCGTTAAAATACGAAAATTCAAATTAATAACCTCTTCCTTTTTTTAAGTTGGCTAATAATGTAATATTAGAGTTTCATCATCATCATCATTACATCCCTTCACAAGTCCACTGCTGAACATAGGCCTCCCCCAAGTTATGCCACAAAGCACGGTCCTGAGCCACCTGCATCCATAGACTTCCTGCATGTCTTACCAGATCGTCACTCCATCTAGTGGGGGGTTACCCTACACTTCGCCTACCGGTACAAGGCTACCACTCGAGAACCTTTTTTCCCCAACGGTTGTCGGTTCTTCGAGCTATATGGCCGGCCCATTGCCACTTCACTTCAACTTACGAAAAAGTTTAAAATCTTGTAGAATATTAGAGTTTAAACCACTCAAAAAACTCCCTTCAATTATAGGCTGTTATGGTTCTTAAAAGAATACTAAGTTGTAACCGCAAAATGATTCTATCATCGATTTTTAATACGTCTCCAAATCTTCAGATTATTTGGAAGATTAGAATTGGATCAGAATTGATATATAAGATTTCAGTACATTCATAAGATATATTTTCACAGGTCAAACTAACTTAAATGTTTTAAAAAGAATATCTTTACAATAAAAATTTCAATTAAATGTTTTAAAATATTAATAGAGCGATTGATACTCCCAAAGAGAAATAAATTCCATTGAACGTGTGAAAATGAATTTAAACTAATTACGAACTTAACATTGTGTACGACAGGTCAATAATTGAATGGCTTTGATATTCAACCCCATCAAGATCGTTAGAGGAAAGAAAAATCTTTATTTCATTTTACTTCAATTAAATTTTCCATTTTATTGACTAAAAAATCCACTTTTAGTAATGTGTATAGTGAATAAATTGCACAATAAATTTCCATTATGAATATTAAAGAATCGCTTCAAATATTAAAAAGATAATTTGCATAGTATTAAGAGGACCTTTGAGCGGTGTTTAGTACATACTAACGTATTTCCTTGTTTGCTATTTGCATAATGACACAATACGACTTAGTATAAACACTAGATTGTTACGTTTCATCTATAACAACCCCGCACAATCGATCCTCTCCTTCATGCCATAGAAGCCGATTTTTCTTCACCCATCCTCCGAATGAATGAATGAAAGCCATGGTAGCTCAGATGGTTAACGCTTGCTGTAAAGATCACATTACGCAAGTATTCGATCCCCGCCAGCAGCAATGAAATTGGTAATTGTAATTTTAACCGCCGATTTAAATTTCCTTACCATCGATAGGTCAAACCTAAAAAAATTCATCACAGCTTTAAAACAAAGTCTCAACTTTCTGATTGCAATTATTTACCAGCTAATGATCGGGATTTATACTAACATAAAATTAGTATAAATTATTACACAAAAATTAGATAAATTGCTAAGATTGGTATAGAAAATCAAAGAGGCAAATCTTCCAAAAATGAAATGAGGTAGGTCACATCGATTTTAAATTAATTCATCAAAAATTTTATAAACGCGAAGCGAGTTTATTTCGTACCGAGAATTTAATTACGCTTTAAAAACCTTTCTTTCAACGAACAACGATGAAGACATTAAAAGGAAGGCTTGGCACTTATGCTCAAAATTTAATAAAACGTTAGAGACGAGAGACATGTGTTTCCTTTAGCACAGTAATTAATTTAATCAATAACATGTTGTCATTTTGTGGTTTTTTTCATTAATTTTTTTAAAATCATATTTATAAAAAATATAATGAAAAAAACTACTTTTCAAATTGTATGTGGTTTTATTTCCTCTAACTCATACGAGTATCGGTAATGCAGGGTCTTTGACAATCCTCTTACTCCTCGGCCAATGCAGAGATAATAAAACCACATACAATTTGCAAATAATTTTTTTCTTTAAAATTATTTTTTAAACCACAGGGTTTTAGTTACATGTTTTTATATGTATACCATAATTCATAAGTAGCACCATAATTTTCTATTTCTTAAAGACGTCAGCTCACTCGTCAGCTCACTCACGGTTACAAAAGTAACCGTAGATTCTTTTTGTTAAGATAAATCCTAAGACAAGTAAGAAAAATCGAACGTTACGTAAAACCTATGAATGAGTAAATCGGGGTAAATACAGCGGCGCGCGCGCGCCTGTGTGTGTGTGTGGTGTGTGTGTGTGTGTGTGTGTGTGTGTGTGTGTGTGTGTGTGTGTGTGTGTGTGTGTGTGTGTCTGTGCTTGTATATTTGATCTGAGTTAATACCTTAATCATAAATAACTAGTGAAGAGTTTTTGCATACTTCAGTTTTATAGTTTTCTCTCTTTTTCGTAAAAATATCAAAATTGTCAAAAAAATTTATTATAGGTGCAACACATCCGATTTATCATCCGATTTATGTGAAGTTTAAGACGAAGTATTAAGTAAGTTAAGTTTAAAACTCAATACTTCGTCTTCTAATTTACCACCCTACACCTAATTTTAGGGGAGAATTTATTTTTCAAATTCATATGGGACTACCTGTAAAGTAAAATCTATTTGATAAAATTGAACCTGTTTACTTTAAATGGGTTCATATTTGACGAAGATATCGCGTTACGTGCACACAATAAGAACAAATTATAGTTGTATTGAGAACTTCCTGTTTTTGAATTCGGCAAATAACTAAAGTTTGATAAAAACAAAATGACAGCGGTACTATAGTTACAACGTGGAGAAGAATTACGCAGTTACAGAACATCAGCATAAAAAAGTGGTATAATACTACTGTTTTTATGTTGAGAGACGAGAACCGGAGTCCATTTTTACTGGAAACGAGGCATCCCACTAATGTTTCACTGATTCATAGAAAGTTATCTCTGTCTCAGTTTTCTAAGTGTGTAAGTAATTGAGTTAGAAGTTCATGGATCACAGCACCCATTTGTTTGTCTTTTCCATACTTGATTGTCGTGCGTACCTAAACTGAAAGTATTCATTAATATGTTGGTAACTAACCTTTGAGATATTTATCAGTAACGCATAATTTATTCAAAATGTTGTCTTCATAATAATTGTCCTATATATCGGCTTCATTAAATAATTATTATATGACGATTGAGCTGTTAGGTTATTTTTACAGATGAACTATATTTGTTCATTTGTTAATTCACATAAAATACATACATAATATAAACACTCACACCTGTGACCCAGAGGGGTAGGCAGAGACTACAGACTTCCATTTGGCACGATCCTGACACACCTCTCTCGCCTCCTTCACATCCATACACCTACGCATACATGCTCGTCGTTTAAGGGTACTCCTAATTTGGCCCGTTTTCAATAAATCGCCAATTTGGTCGATAAATTTTCGCCTAGGATGTCCCTTTCCGACTCTGCCATTCACTTCTGCAACATAAATTTTCTTTTTCACTCTTTCCTCATTCATTCTTTCTACATGACCAAACCACCGAAGTATTCCTTTCTTAATCCTGGTCACAACATCATCTTGCAAACCATATTTATCTCTTATTACACAATTTCTTACCCTGTCATTCAGATTCAGCCCTAACATACTCCTTAACGACCGCATTTCTACTGCGTTCATTCTACTCTAGTGCTTCTTCTGCCACACCCAACTTTCACTACCATACGATAAAGTGGGGACCAACACAGTATTGTGAATTGCTATACGTGCCTTTTTGACACATTTTGACTCTTCACAATAGAGTGCAGGGCCCCATTTACTCTATTTCCCGCATTCACTCGTCGTTCTATATCCTTATCATATCTCCCATCCGTGCTAAATACGCAGCCCAAATATTTCTATTGCTCGATCAACTCCCCTTCTATTCTTATTTCACAAATCGTTTTACTTTCTTCTCTTTCAAAAACCATAACCTTCGTCTTACTTGCGTTCACTTTCATACCCCTTTCTTTTAATGATCTGTTCATTAATGTAACCATCATTTGCAACTCGGCCGCCGACGACGCAAGGATAACTTGATCGGCGTACAAAAGGCGTTTGACGGTTAACTCACCCATTCTTAATCCGCATTCTTCAACTTTCAAATTTTGCAAACAACTGTCCATAAATAGGTTGAACAGCCACGGGGAAGCCACACAGCCCTGTCTGACAACTTTATGGATGTCAAACCAGTCCGAGTAGACCCCGTTGATCCCAACACAAGCACTAGAGTCCCTATAAAGAGACTCCAATGCCTGTATCAAGCCAGCGCTCAACCCAAATGAGTTCAGTGTTTGCCATAGCACCTCCCTATCCACTCTGTCATAGGCCTTTTCCAAGTCCATGAACGCACAAAAAACCTTTTGGTTTTTGGCCAAAAACTTCTCCGTGATCATGCGCATGGAAAAGACTTGATCTGTACATCCCATTCTCTTTCTAAATCCCGCTTGCACATCCCAAATTTTTCCATCAGTTTCTCTCATGACCATTTCAATCAGTACCTTAGCATACAGTTTTCCCACAATGCTAAGAAGGCTGATGCTACGGTAGTTTTTACAGTCCTGCTGCGACACTTTTCCTATATATACTGGAACTATCACGGCTTTGTACCAGTCTACCGGTACCCGCTTCAGTTCCCAGCATAAATTAAACAAGGTGTGCAGCAGGCCTGCCACGACTTCCTCTCCAGCCCTTAGCATTTCGAGTGAAACTCTATCATATCCGGCAGCCTTACCTGCTTTCATGCTTTTCATTGCTTTCATTATTTCATCTATACTTATCTCGCTACCTCTTTCCTCTTCCTTCGGAGTTTCTACTTCACTTAGTACACACGTTGTCTCCTCATTCATAAACACGCTTTCAAAATATTTCTTCCATCTCTTTAAACTCAAAACTTCATCATTCAAAATATAGCCATTCTCGTCTTTTATAGCATTCATCATAGGTTGTTTTGAATGTCCCCTGGCAGTTCTTACAAGTTTCCAGAATATTTTAATATTTACCTGGAAGTTATTCGATATTCTTCTATTATTCTTATCCGTTCTTTCTTGCTTTTTTCTTTCAACTACTTCTTTTACTCTCTTATTAAGATGTTTAAAGACTGCCTTTTTTCTTTCAAAATCATCATTCGTACCGCTAGAATTACCAGCTTTTGTTGCTAGTAAATCTAGCCATGCTCTCTTCTTTGCTTCAACTACCATACGTGTCTTATCATCCCACCATAACGTATTATTTTTCCTTTCATTCTTTCTCTTACTAACACCACATACTTCGGTAGCTGCATCCGCTAAACCTTTCTTTACGTTTTGCCATACATTTTCCAAGTCTAACTCCTTCATACATAATTCATCAAAACTACTTATATTTTCTTTCATTCTACATTTGAACTTGTTTTTCTCGCCTTCATCTTGTGACCTTTCTGTTCTAATACGCTGTAACGCAGTAGTAGAAACAGATGATCGATGGCGCCAACGCCTAAATAGACCATTAATTCGGCATAAGCCCAAATAATGATCCGTTTCTACGTTAGAACCCCGGTAAACCCTTGTATCTACCACTGCGCCCCTCAATCTTTCATCCACAATTATGAAATCTATCATGCTTCTATCGTCACCTCTTTCCCAAGTATACATGTGAATCCTCTTGTGGCGAAAGCAAGTGTTCGTCACAAAAAGATTCTTTTCCATACATACGGTGAGGAGACTTTCACCATTATCATTTATACATTCATCACAAAACGTTCCCAATATCCTTTCATAACCAAGCGTCCTCACCCCAACCCTACCATTAAAATCTCCTAGCATAATAATATTTTCATTTCCCTTACACTTCATTAACACCATCTCCCAAATCTGCTCCCGGATATAAGTGAGCTCAGACATGTCTGGGTCGTAGACCCCTAACACAAACAACTTCTTTAAGCCCACTTTCGATCGTATCCATAGCAGTCTTGGGCTTACACATTCATACTCTTTCACACATTGGCCCATTTTTTTCTGAAAGGATGATACCTACTCCCTGGCATGCCCGCTCGATCTCGTCTACACCAGACCAGTATGCGGTATATATGCCATGTGTAGTGACATCCTTCCCCTTCCTTTTCGTCTTATTTACACATAACACATCTATTCCTCTATCATATCGCATACTTCATCCATTTTATCATTCATTGCCCCACATAAATTCAACGTAGCCAGACGGGCCTCTGCAATCCACGTTTCGCCTCTCCGGGAGACAGAACATGACGGGTGGCGAACCTCGTCGCCGGTTTTCCTCCCGGAGATTCTTCGCACCCCTGCCCCATTAAAGGGGCACCGGGAACTCGGGGCCATTTCTTTTATATGGTTCCTCATGGTGCAAAATATGGGGTAGTATGTTTTACGCCGCTACCACGGCGTGGAGCCGAGTCTGTGGTATCGGCTTGATGATGATTATTATAATGATGAATCAGCCTCAGCCAAATATAACTAATGTAATGCAATCGGCTACTACTATATAATATACGATTACGACTCTATTAATATAAAATATAATTTCATTAGCGATATTATGTCTCCGTAAAAATACAATTTTTAATTAAAGTTTTTTTTTTTTATTTACCATAACTAATAAACATCAACAATTTTTAAAACCTATGTAATTAAAGAAAGGGCAAAATTTAAAAATCGCTTATCGGTCTTCGCTTAATCAAAAATATCCTTCGGGAAATTATTGTTTCAACGATTTAGATTTAGAAGCGACTCGAATAAATTTTGACCAAACAGTAGGAAATATTTTTTAATTATGTTCCGTAAATCCGTATGAACTTTAAATATATGCTTGTTCAATTCATTGGAGATTTATACGTTTTGTTTTCAATGTTTTTATAACGTGTTGTAAATCATTTTACAGGAAAATTTGTTAAAATTAAATTTGAAACTCTAAAATGAAAATAAAATTTGATAAATTAATTAATTTCAAACTGTGTATTTCTAACATGTGGTGGCGAGTAAAAGTATCCATCACATATTTCATATTCTGTGTCATCAACCTATTATATCCCTCGTGTGTCGTAAAGGAATGAAACATATATAAACATGGGTACTTAAAAAAAAAACATAAATAGTTTACAAGCAATAAAAGTGAACCTTCGGAAAAAAAAAACATTTTCTTTAAGTAAAATTGATAAGCAATAGCGTTATCTACTGAACTCGTTAATGTCGTTTTATCGAACAAAATTAGATTGACTCTCAAGGTTATACATAAAATAGACGCTAGATGGCCTAAACACGACTAAGTTAATATAAATCAGTAAGTACTGTATTTCACCTCATCGCAAACATATATATATATATATATGTTTTTATTTATGCATGTATATGTTTGTCTCTCTCCAGTGTCGTTTTTTCATTTCTCGATGAAATCGTTTCAAATCACAACGGTACTGATGAAGTTTTCACTTTAAAAGACCATAAGATGGACAGCAGAGTCTTCCTAATAACAATAAAAATACACATTGATTGATGATATACCAGATTCGTAGTAGTTACCTAAAAAAATTACAAGAATTTTAACAATTAAAATGTCGGGAAATTGAATATAGAACGTGCATGTTCGCTAAACCTTAACCGCAGCTGGCTTTGACAAGTCAAAGTGAATGTCAATGTCACAGATAAACCAATTCTACTTGTACGAGTACGCAGCGTTCACAAACTCCTGTAAAATACAGACATCTATTTAAGAGCTTTTACAAAATTGTTTCAATAGTACGCCATCATTTTATAGTCATTTCGGCTGATTGGATATAATATCATCTCAATATATGTATATAAATTACGTGTGACGTTGTTTGTCCACGACAGACCGATTTAAGTAAAATTTGCACACCGTGTGTAGTTTTAACGAGTACATATATATATATATATATATATATATATATATATATATATATATATATATATATATATATATATATATATATATGGGTGTGTATACGGCATCCAATAGTACGAGTGTTCGATCTCCACCAGTGTCAATGTTACTGGTAATTGTATGCTTAGGTCCTAATATACCACTGTGATACCATTTTCTCAGCAGTAAAAGTTTTTTTTTTTAAATTTATTTTCTTCCAAAAATAAAATAAACGTTTTTAACATTTTTATCTGCCAAACTGCATTACAGTTTGTCGGCAGTAGTTCTCGTCTTACATGCTTATGTTTATACAAATAATCTGAAGTATAATTTCTTATACATATACTAATATCTCCCAAAATCTATTTTATTATTTTATCTATACATATTTAGTACAAAGTTTGTTATGAGGTCCACATCAGCCAAATATCAAAATTGGTTCATTATTGTTTGATTTTTTTTATATACATACTGTATATACACATATACACTAATTCAACACATACTCAAACAGCACACATCGCATATAGACTGCTAATTTTAACAGTACGTTACTCGTGGCCTGTGGCGTACCTTTATGGACACAATGATAGATAATGTTTTCTTAGGATATTTTTTAAATGATTTTTTGAGATAACTTTACTAAGCAAGTCCGGCGGCAGCTCGTTATGTAATTGCGG
This sequence comes from Parnassius apollo, assembly GCA_907164705.1. NCBI lineage: Eukaryota > Metazoa > Arthropoda > Insecta > Lepidoptera > Papilionidae > Parnassius > Parnassius apollo. Next base: position 7,455,845 of record CAJQZP010000975.1, read on the forward strand.
GATAACCCATCGTCTCGTGCGCATACCGAAGTATTTTTTAATTTTAGGTACTACATATTTTCCTTTTCTAGTGGATTGACGAGTAGGGTAGCCATATTCTCTTTCTACTTTAAACTCATTTTTATTATACTGTTCCATTATCAACTTTATTTTCACTTTTTTGTCTACAGGTACAATTTTACAAATTTTGAAAAGTTTATTATATTCCTTATTACACTCACTTTTCGCTTTATTATCTACTAGTATCTTTAACAACCTTGTTTGTAGTTCTTTGATTTTATTTAAATACACTGGGAACGTAAGTCCAACCCAACCCGCCCAACGCATAGTACAGCATATGTAACATACTTCTGCTTAGCCTAAATTTCAGGTGGTACAATTTACCCAATACACTACGTAATTTGTTACAGATTTGCTGAACATGTATACTCCATACAAAACTGGTATCTATAGTTAGTCCTAGGTATTTGTAGCATGAGACTTGTTCTAACTTCAGACATTTACAGTTATTTACATTGTTATTTCTGTGGAAACAATCGTAGGTATGCCCTTTAATTACAATGCTTGCTGGCATGCTTTTGTCGATTGTATGGCGAAGATATTAACATAAATTTAGTTTTGCTTATATTAATTATAATACCATTGTCATGCGCCCATTTAACAATGTTGTCTAAGTCTTTTTGCATAACAATTTGTATCGTCTTTGGATCTTTGTACGAGTACATTAGGCAAGTGTCATCAGCATTCATATACATTTCACATGATCGTACTACTTTGCTCATTCCATTTACATGAATGATGTACCCTACTGGACCGAATACTGACCCGGTTGGGACTCCATATTTGATTTTACCAAGGTCACTACTAGTTTCGCTAATGCGGACTTCTAACGTTCTGTCCTTTAAATAGTTGCGGAACCATAAGTTTGTGGGTCCTCGAATACCGCACTCTTCCATAGACTGCAGCAAGCCGTCGTGGTCCAGTGTGTCAAAAGCTTTTTTAAAATCGATAAAAATAACACCTACTAGGTTTTGGTCATTAAGAGCGTTATTCACGTTGTCTGTAAATTTAGCTAAAGCCATGAATGTGCTTCTTTTTGGCTTAAATCCATATTGTAAACCTGTAATAACATCATTATTTTCTAAGAATTCTGAAATTTGTTTGACAACAATTTTTTCGGTAATTATATTGATTACATTAAGTATGGCGATGGGTCTATAGTTTGTGTATTCTTGATGCGATCCCTGCTTATAGACAGGTCTGATTATCGCTTTTTTTAGTTCTTCTGGGTAAACACTTTTTTTAATACACATATTAATAAAATTCGCTATAATAGGACTAATGAATTTTTTAATAAATTTTAAATCCTGAACTCTAATTCGATCTGATCCCGATGACTTGTTGCAGCTTAGTTTGTCTATAACTTTTATCACATCATCAGCTGATACCATTTTATATCGGAAGCTCACGTTACACTCGTCTATGTATTCTTTTCTTTTTAAAACGGTTTGGTTACACTTGTGTTTAATATTATCAATTTCGTCAGTAAACGTTTCGCAAAACTTATTACAGATTGTTTTCATAGATTTTTCATTTTTTATGTATCTTTCAATAATGGTATCAACTGATGTTTTATTTTTCCCGAGCCACTGGTTTATTTTTCCCCAAATTTTGCGCATATCCCCATTACAATTAATTATTTCTTTCTTTTTATAATCGTTTTTTGCTTTATTTATTAATAAAAAAGTAAACATCGTAGCGAAAGCTGCATGTGTAAGAAATAAAATATTATATAATAAGGATATGTGAAGTTCGCTAACATGCATTCGAACAGTAAAGCAGTCAAATTTTTCCATGAATCTGAGAAATGAAATGAAGCCCGTGCCCAGCTGTATAACGATCTTTACCACGCTCAGAATTCATCAACATCAGTACAGTCTGTAAAAGTTAATTGCTGTATATGGCTTCCTCTATGGATTGCCACATAGGGGAAGTATTTGCCATAGTTAGCACTTTGACGTGCTGGGAGACTATGCTGTATTTTATTTTCATATGTTATTTATATTATATTATACAGATGCGGCTGCTCATCTTCTAATTTGTTTTCCTGTGTCGCTTCTTACGCCACCTAAGGGAAGATGGATGTTCTTACAACGCTACTACGCGGATAATGCTATATATATAATAAAAATGTGTGAATGTATTATATACTTCATTAGATTCCAAAGATATATACAAAAGTTTTTTTTTAAATTAGCCACTCGGAAAAAATTTCCAGTCGTTCACATAAAACCATTTATTTTCCCGTACACACTTTTAACAGAAATTGTTAACACATAACTATAAAATAACATATTTTACGCACAGGTCTACACGAAAATCCAATAAACCAAATATATTCCGCATAATGAGGCACAAAGTCCTTTATACACTCTACGATAAAGTAGTACAATAGAGTTAAAGTTAGTTTGAAAAAATAAGTATTTGATCAGATTATTTGTTAGTTGAATTATGGTCTCACTTTTTAAAATCCAAGCTGATTGCAGTATATTCTATAACAGCTCGTAAAATCTACCACAGGACATAAGCTCTTTTTGACGCATTTTGCGTGGATTTGCCATAATTTTTATTACTGGCAGGTAAGTGAACTGGCTGGCGAGATCATCAGACCTAACACCTCTAGACTTTTATTTGTGGGCCGAACCACAACGATTAGTGTATACAGAAGACGCACACGACAAAAAGTAATAAAGACACGCTTCGAAGTATAACAACTGAACGTTAAGGTCATTGATATTATAGGCAAAAAAAACCTTCACAAACTAACGGCTTAACGTACTTTCCGAGGTACGAGGGTGAGACATTGCCAAATTCATGATACCGAACTTCTTGACGAAAAAACTCAATAAATTTTGAAACTATAATCAATTTTTTTAAATAGTTGTATGTGATGCCCGCCGTGTAAAAAGATCGAAGGAATTTGCATTACCCCATTTATGGGTAATAATGACAGAAACATCTCGTGGTTTTCTGGTTATATGACCACCTGGTATATAAAACGGTGCAGTGTCAAATTTGTCTGACGTAAAGCTCTAGATTCTTAAGAGAAACGAATATGTACCGTACAACAGTGTAGCTTGATGCCTTTTGGAGCTAGTCACTGATGTAGAAAATTACTTTTTGCAACTGGTGTTTAAGTCTCGTTCACAGTTTATTGCTAGATATAAGCTTTTTTAGGTCCACTCCTGAACATAGGCCTTTCCTAGTTGCCATAGTTGCCCCCCTAGGTAAGCAGGTTGGAAACCGCAGTTTATTTTTATTTTTAGTTGTTATTAAGCAGACGCTGCTGCCCATCTCATGATTTTTGCCCTCTGTCGCATCTTACGATACTCTCATACTTAGCGACCCACTATTTACTCGAACTATTGCAGAGCTATGGCCGCCGCGTCGGCTCACGCGCCTGACCTCGGGTTTGACAACTGCTGAAATACTCGTACCACAAAACTCTGTGCCTGTGGCGATAAGTAACGTCCGTCACACAGATTGCGATGTTATTCATCATTTTCATCATCATCATTACAGCCCTTCACAAGTCCACTGCTGAACATAGGCCTCCCCCAAGTAATGCCACAAAGCACGGTCCTGAGCCACCTGCATCCATCGACTTCCTGCATGTCTTACCAGGTCGTCACTCCATCTAGTGGGGGGTCGCCCTACACTACGCCTACCGGTACGAGGCTGCCACTCGAGAACCTTTCTTCCCCATCGGTTATCGGTTCTTCGAGCTATATGGCCGGCCCATTGCCACTTCAGCTTACTAATCCGTTGGGCTATGTCGGTCACTCTGGTTTTACTGCGGATATCCTCATTTCTGAGTCTATCACGCAGAGAAACTCCGAGCATAGCCCTCTCCATAGCTCGCTGAGCGACCTTAAGCGTCCTCATACGGCCAGCAGTGAAGGACCACGTCTCAGATCCGTAAGTCATCACTGGCAACACGCACTGGTTGTACAATCTAGTTTTTAGAGATTGAGGTATACCTGACGAAAAGATATGCCGTAATTTCCCGAACGCTGCCCAGCCGAGTTGAATCCGTCGATTGACCTCTCGGTCGAAGTTGGACTTACCTAGTCGGACTATTTGTCCCAGGTAAACGTATTCGTCAACAACTTCGAGCATAGTGCTCCCAACAACTACCGGCATAGGTGTGACATGGACATTGAACATGATCTTTGTTTTGTCCATGTTCATCTTAAGACCTATCCGTTGGGAGGCACTATTGAGGTCATTGAGCATAGTGCTTAAGTCCTCCAGCGATTCTGCCATAAGGACTATATCGTCGGCAAATCGAAGGTGAGTGATGTACTCGCCATTGATGTCAATACCGTATCCTTTCCAGTCCAGTAGCTTGAAAACGTCTTCCAATGCAGCGGTGAAGAGTTTCGGGGATATAACGTCACCCTGTCTTACACCTCTCTGCAGTTGGATAGGTTTCGAGCTCTGGTTCTGTACTCGGATAGCCATCGTAGCCCTACTGTACAAACACTTAAGCACTTCGATATACCGACAGTCAACTTGGCACCGCTGAAGGGACTGTAGCACCGCCCAAATTTCGACGGAATCAAAGGCTTTCTCATAGTCCACATACGCCAGGCAAAGTGGCAGATTGTACTCTTCAGTCTTCTGTACAATCTGCCGCAGGGTATGTATGTGGTCTATGGTACTGAAGCCTTTTCGGAAACCGGCTTGTTCGGGAGGCTGGAAGTCGTCAAGTCTGCGTGCGAGACGATTCGTAATGACTCTCGAAAACAGCACGTAGACGCGGCTCAGAAGGGAAATCGGTCTGTAGTTCTTTAAGAGAGCGTTGTCGCCTTTCTTAAAGAACAAGACCACCGCACTTCTGCTCCACGCCTCTGGAGTAGTGCCACCATGGAGGACGGAATTGAAGAGCTTCTGAAGGACTTCAAGTACCGGTGTTCCACCCGCTTTCAGAAGCTCCGCTGTAATTCCATCCTCGCCTGGGGCCCTGCCGTTTTTAAGGTGCTGGAGAGCCATTCTAATCTCGCTTAGACTGACGTCCGGGATATCATCGGAATAGTGTCGGATAAGACTTGCTCTTGGATCGTTACTCACACTTGCGTGTGGCTCCAACGATGATGTGTACAGCTGCCCATAGAACCTCTCAATCTCACTCAAAATCTCAGGTGTCCCGGAAACGATGTTGCCACACTCAGTCTTCAGCCTTGACAGTTGGCTCTTTCTGGCAGACAGATCTCTGGCAAAGACTTTGGAGCCCTGGTTCCGCTCGATCGCTTCTTTAATACGAGAAGTATTAAAGTTGCGTAAGTCTCGCCGTATGCATTTGGAGATCTGTCTGTTCAGTTGCCTGTATGCTGTCAAATCTGTTGACGATTGCAGCCTCATCTCCCGTCTAACAGCCATGAGATTAAGAGTGTGATCGGAGAGTTTTTGTGTTCTTCTGCGGCGGGTCTTGCAGAACTTAGCTCCGACCGCATGGACAGTTTCCACGAGCTTGTCGTTCATATCGTCCACTGCATTGCAATCTTCTAGGCACTGGAAGCGGTTACGTAACTCGAGCTGAAAGGTTTCGGGATTCTGGATTAGAGCACGAGGGGGACGGAGCGTTGACTTCATTAGACGAGACCTCTCCAACTTAACGTTTAGGTTCAGTGTGCCTCTAACCATTCGGTGATCGCTGCCAGTTTTCACCCTTGCGATCACTGAGACATCACTGAACAGTTGGCGTCTGGTCGTCATAATGAAGTCAATCTCATTTTTTGTCGAACCGTCGGGGCTCGACCAGGTCCACTTCCTGTGGGGCCGCTTCTGGAAGAAAGAGTTCATCATAAAGAGTCCCTCTTTCTCCATAAAGTCGGCCAGCTGCTGGCCCCTTCGGTTCCGTTGCCCTACTCCAAATTTCCCTACCTTCAGCTCACCGCTTTCTCTTGTGCCCAGTTTTGCGTTGAAGTCTCCCATCAACACCGTGTAGTAGGTTTTGGAGGAATGTATGGCTCTGGAAATATCCTCATACATTTCCTCCACCTCCTCATCGGGATGTGCCGAGGTTGGTGCGTAAACCTGAATGACCTTCAGCGAATACCGTTTGGTGATTCTGAGTATCAGGTACGCGACCCTCGTCGACACACTCCCAATCTTTACAACGTTGTTGACGAGAGATTTGTGGACGATAAATCCGACACCTCCTTGGGACAGATGGTCGCCCTCCCGGTGATAGAACAAGTTGCCGGACTCGAGGATTGCCGTGTCCTCCCCCTCTCTTCGGACCTCGGATAATCCAATAATATGCCAGCGCAACTTGTCTACCTCTTCTTCCAGCTCCAGTATCTTCTCGTCAGTCCTCAGGGTGCGTGCGTTATATGTTGCCAGGTCGAGTCGTCGTAGGTGGCAACCGAACCTCCACCGGAGATTCTTAGCACCCCCTGCCCCGCCGTTACCATGGTCGCCACCGTAGCCAGGAATAGCGGGGCCGCCGGGGACTGGGGGCCGTCTGTTTGTGTATTTATTCATTGGGGGGTATTTGCCATAGTTGCCACGCTTGGCGAGCGGGTTGGCAACCGCCGTTTTTTATTACGTCACAGTTTTCATCAGGAAGATGCTGCTGCCCATCTCCTGCCTGTCTCCCTCTGTCGCCTCTTACGACACCCACGGGAAGATATGGGGTAGTGGATATTCTTAACCGCCACTACACGGCATGTTATTCATAATTTACATGAACTCTTGCTGAACAGACTTTAGTCAAGGGCCGTCTCATACTGCATTTACCCAGGTGAAATCTTCACTCTAGACATGGTTTTCGCCCTCATTTCTCATTTATTTCATTATTTTACAGGGAATTAGAGCGTACGAGAGCATGTTAATTAATTTCAAAGGGCTATCTTATACAACTGACAAACAAATTTATTTGTAAATTGACAGAAATTTATCATTAAGGAAAAGTTTATTCGCAGATGAATATAACTTTTAAAACTTTGATTTACGTTTAATCAATTTCTAAAACATCACATCATTTGTAAGATACTGAAGAAAGGGTAGGAGAATTTTCCTAATAGTCGTGGCAAACGTGTTTACTACCTTAACTTTGTTGACCTGTTGTCCTGCTGATACACTGGAAGGGTTGTCGGTAAATAAAACAATCCGCAACAGTATATGATCCAAGCTGGTCTATATTTTGAACTATAATTTCAGTGCCTTATATAACAAAAACTGACACAACAACGTCAACGTCATTTCTCAAAAAAAAGAACTAAAACTTTTTAAAATAACAAAAATATGTTTTCTTCATAAACCATAGACTTGGAATATACTGGCGTATAAGTATATGATGATATATATATATATATATATATATATATATATATATATATATATATATATATATATATATATATATATATATATCGTCATCATTACAGACCTTCACAAGTCCACTGCTGAACATAGGCCTCCCCCAAGTAATGCCACAAAGCACGGTCCTGAGCCACCTGCATCTATCGACTTCCTGCATATCTTACCAGGTCGTCACTCCATCTAGTGGGGGGTCACCCTGCACTACGCCTAACGGCACGAAGCTGCCACTCGAGAACCTTTCTTCCCCATCGGTTATCGGTTCTTCGAACTATATGGCCGGCCCATTGCCACTTCAGCTTACTAATCCGTTGGACTATGTCGGTCACACTGGTTTTACTGCGGATATCCTCATTTCTGAGTCTATCACGCAGAGAAACTCCGAGCATATTCCTCTCCATAGCTCGCTGAGCGACCTTGAGCGTCCTCATACGGCCAGCAGTGAAGGACTACGTCTCAGATCCGTAAGTCATCACTGGCAACACGCACTGGTTGTACAATCTAGTTTTTAGAGATTGAGGTATACCTGACGAGAAGATATGTCGTAATTTCCCGAACGCTGCCCAGCCGAGTTAAATCCGTCGATTGACCTCTCGGTCGAATTTGGACTTACCGATTTGGACTATTTGTCCCAGGTAAACGTACTCGTCAACAACTTCGAGCATAGTGCTCCTAACAACTACCGGCATAGGTATGACATGGACATTAAACATAACCTTTGTTTTGTCCATGTTCATCTTAAGACCTATCCGTTTGGAGGCACTATTGAGGTCATTGAACATAGTGCTTAAGTCCTTCAGCGATTCTGCCATAAGGACTATATCGTCGGCAAATCGAAGGTGAGTGATATACTCGCCATTGATGTTAATACCGTATCATTTCCAGTCCAGTAGCTTGAAAACGTCTTCCAATGCAGCGGTGAAGAGTTTCGGGGATATAACGTCACCCTGTCTTAAACCTCTCTGCAGTTGTATAGGTTTCGAGCTCTGGTTCTGTACTCGGATAGCCATCGTAGCCCTACTGTATAAACACTTCAGCACTTCGATATACCGACAGTCAACATGACACCGCTGAAGGGACTGTAGCACCGCCCAAATTTCGACGGAATCAAAGGCTTTCTCACAGTCCACATACGCCAGGCAGATTGTACTCTTCAATCTTCTGTACAATCTGACGCAGGGTATATATGTGGTCTATGCTACTGAAGCCTCTTCGGTAAACGGCTTGTTCGGGAGGCTGGAAGCCGTCGAGTCTGCGTGCGAGACGATTTGTAATGACTCTCGAAAACAGCACGTAGACGCGGCTCAAAAAGGAAATCGGTCTGTAGTTCTTCAAGAGAGCGTTGTAGCCTTTCTTAAATAACAAGACCACCGCACTTCTGCTCCACGCCTCTGGACTAGTGCCACCACGGAGGAAGGAATTCAGGAGCTTCTGAAGGACTTCAAGTATCGGTGTTCCACCCGCTTTCAGAAGCTCCGCTGTAATTCCATCCTCGCCTGGGGACCTGCCGTTTTTAAGGTGCTGGAGAGCCATTCTAATCTTGCTTAGACTGACGTCCGGGATATCATCGGAATAGTGTCGGATAAGACTTGCTCTTGGATCGTTACTCACACTTGCGTGTGGCTCCAACGATGATGTGTACAGCTGCCCATAGAACCTCTCAATCTCACTTAAAATCTCAGGTGTCCCGGAAACGATGCTGCCACACTCAGTCTTCAGCTTTCAAAATTGGCTTTTACTGGCAGACAGATCTCTGGCAAAGACTTTGGAGCCCTGGTTCCGCTCGATCGCCTCTTTAATACGAGCAGTATTAAAGTTGCGTAAGTCTCGCCGCATGCATTTGGAGATCTGTCTGTTAAGTTGCCTGTATGCTGTCAAATCTGTTGACGATTGCAGCCTCATCTCCCGTCTAACAGCCATGAGATTAAGAGTGTGATCGGAGAGTTTTTGTGTCCTTCTGCGGCGGGTCTTGCAGAACTTAGCTCCGACCGCATGGACAGTTTCCACGAGCTTGTCATTCATATCGTCCACTGCATTGCAATCTTGTGGGCACTGAAATCGTAACTCGAGCTGAAAGTTTTCGGGATTCTGGATTAGAGTACGAGGGGGACGGAGCGTTGACTTCATTAGACGAGACCTCTCCAACTTAACGTTTAGGTTCAGTGTGCCTCTAACCATTCGGTGATCGCTGCCAGTTTTCACCCTTGCGATCACTGAGACATCACTGAACAGTTGGCGTCTGGTCGTGATAATGAAGTAAATCTCATTTTTTGTCGAACCGTCGGGCCCGACCAGGTCCACTTCCTGTGGGGCCGCTTCTGGAAGAAAGAGTTCATCATAAAGAGTGCCTCTTTCTCCATAAAGTCGGCCAGCTGCTGGCCCCTTCGGTTCCGTTGTCCTACTCCAAATTTCCCTAACTTCAGCTCACCGTCTTGTGCCTAGTTTTGCGTTGAAGTCTCCCATCAACACCGTGTAGTGGGTTTTGGAGGAATGCATGGCTTTGGAAATATCCTCATACATTTTCTCCACCTCCTCATCGGGATGTGCCGAGGTTGGTGCGTAAACCTGTATGACCTTCAGCGAATACCGTTTGGTGATTCTGAGTATCAGGTACGCGACCCTCGTCGACACACTCCCAATCTTTACAACGTTGTTGACAAGAGACTTGTGGACGATAAATCCTACACCTCCTTGGGACAGATGGTCGCCCTCCCGGTGATAGAACAAGTTGCCGGATTCGAGAATTACCGTTTTTTCAGACCACGGATAATCCCATAATATTCCAGCGCAACTTGTCTATCTCTTCTTCCAGCTTCAGGATCTTCTCGTCAGTCCTCAGAGTGCGTGCGTTAAATGTTGCCAGGTCGAGACGTAGTTGGTTGCAACCGAACCTCCATCGGAGATTCTTAGCACCCCCCTGTACTCTATATATATATATATATATATATATATATATATATATATATATATATATATATATATATATATACGTAGGCGGTCCCATAATGAATTGGCCTAACTATGAACCAATGAAGGAAATGAAACGAAACCAATTTTATTTTTCAATATAATCACCATGAATACTAACACACTTCTGACATCTGTGAATCAACATCTCTAAACCTTTATAAAAATAATCACATTTTTTATCTTCAAAATGACTGAAGACGGCCGCCTGCAACTCTTCATCGCTTGAAAATTTTCTTCCTCTTAAGTCCCGCTTTAAATTTGGAAATAAATAATAGTCGGACGGGGTCATGTCTGGACTGTAAGGTGGATGTTGAACTTCTGTGAACCCGCATTGACGAACTGCATCCTTCGAAACACCAGCGGTGTGAACAGGGGCGTTGTCATGGAGCAACAGGACACCTTTAGACAGCTTGCCTCTTCGTTTTTCCTTTATCTTGTCTCGTAATTTATATATTAAAGGAACATAATATTCGCCGTTCACGACTGTATTACGTTCTTTAAAATCCACCATCAAAATGCCTTGAAAATCCCAAAATATTGTGCACATCAGTTTTTTAGTCGATTGTTGCACCTTTGCCTTTCTAGGGGGCTTTCACCCTTATAACGCCATTCCATTGACTCGCGCTTGCTTTGTGGATCATAATACAAGATCATAGTTTCATCACCAGTCACTAGCCGCTCGATCACAGTCTTTGGATTTTCGCCACAAAGATCCAAAAACTCCGAAGCGCAGCGTACTTTTTCCTGTCTCTGAACCGCTGAAAGAAGTTTCGGTACCCATCTTGCACTCACTTTTTTCATGTGAAGATGTTCATGGATCGCGCGATGAACGGTACTCTTAGAGACCCAAAGCCTTGCTGCAATTTCTCTAATCTTTAAACGACGGTCACTCAGAACCTCCTCTTCGATAAGAGCAATCGTTTCGGGAGTGAGCACTTCCACAGGTCGACCGTCGTGGCCAAAGTCTTCGACGGTTTCTCTCCTGAGGCGAAACTCTTTCACCCAATTTTTCACTGTGCTATAGGAGAGGGCAGACCCCTTATACACGCCATCCAATCGTTCCTTTATTTGGGTGGGGGATAAACCTTCTTTAAACAGAAACTTTATGACACTTCGATACTCAGTTTTCAACATTTTGAAAAAATACGCGACTCTCGTTATTCAAATGCCTGTTAAACTAAGACTAAGCATTTCATATCGATGCATGTTTCTTATATTAAGTCCACGATAAACGTACTATTTAATGCATCACAACATGTAGCGACATGTCGCGTTGAACTATATCAGGCCAGTTCATTATGGGACCGCCTGGTATATATATATATAGTATAAACATACCGCCCACCAAGGACATTTAGTGACGGAATTGCCTTCTAAATTGCACTTACATCTAAATTTTGCACTGATTACTTAAATAACAAAGCTTTAAAATATAATAAAATAAATTAACTTGATAAACTAAGAGGTAATTCTAAACTTAACTAAGTAGTAGTAGTAGTAAGTACATTTTTTTTGTAAGTGTAAAAGTAGGTAAACATTTAATATAATAATTTTTTTGCATAAATTTGACATAAAAAATAAACAAATCATGGATCTGCAATAGGTAGAATACATAATTTTGATGTTGGCCTTTTAATTACCGATGATTTCGTGCGCAATGAATTTTCGTTTTCATTTCACGAATTATCACAAGGGTAGCGTTATCATCACCTGAATTTTTCTCTATAACTCGACCTAATAACCAACGACTTGTAACTAATTTTCGCAGACTAGAATAATTTTCGAAAAATACATGCTCTGGATCTACAGCTGTGTGCGCCTGTATAGTTTGTTCTAAATTAGTTTTTAAATCCTTTGGCCTCTTGTACTCAATTTTTTTCAGAAATGATCTGAAATCCACAACTCATTACCGACTAATAAACTGGGTGGTATTCCCCTTGAACCGCAGTCAGCTGGGTTCTCTTTGGTCGGCACATGAAACCATTGCGATAAATTCAAAGCGCCCAAAATTTCCGAAGTTCTGTTAGCTACAAATGTTTTTCACCTGCTAGGGTGACTGTTAAACCACAATAGCACTACCGTAGAATCAGTCCATGCAAAGATCTTTTCCTTTGAAATATTTAAAACCTCTGCTGTCTCCTTCAATATCTTTTATAAAAGTACAGCACCACATTACTCCAATCACGGAATACTAATTTGTTTGATGGGAGCTACTCTTGTTTTAGCCACTAACAACGACAGATAAATTTTGCCTGAGACATCAATTATTCTTAAGTAAACGACGGCTGAGTACGCTGCTTTAGAGGTGTCACTAAAACTGTGCAATTCAAGGTCATCAGATGAACTTGTACCAAGTTAACGAGGTACCTGAACTTTGGTAAGTAATGACAACTCTTCGCGGTAAGTACTCAACTCTGATATTAAATCGGTAGTTAATTCCTCATCCCAACTTACACCTACGAGCCATAATTTTTGTATGAACGTCTTTGCTAATACCACATTAGGAGCTAACCATCCTAATGGATCGAACAAACGAGAAGTATCTGATATTATTGGTCTTTTTGTTACAGGTGCGGTCGTTGGCGGTGTAAGATTTACCGAGTACTGAAAGCAGTCTTCGTGTCGGTTCCAGGTAAGTCCCAAAATTTTTATAATACTACCTAGCTTAATTTCTATATTCTTATTATCTATTTCTTTTCCCTTATCTGCTATGTCGACCTTGTCCTGATTGTCAGTGTACTCATTTTTTATGTTTATTTGACCTGTTTGCTGTACTACTTCACTTGTATATATTTAACTTATTATATCTAATAGTTGCTGATTGTTACTATTCCATTTCTGCAAGGCAAATCCTCCTTTTCCTAATAAATTTAACATTTGTTTACATATTTGCACTCCCTCTTCGACACTATTACTACCCACCATCAAATCATCCATATAAAAAGAATTTAAAACTCTATCAGCTGCAAGTGGATACTTAATTCCTTCGTCATATGCAACCTGATGGAGTGATCTAACTCCTGACAAGGTGCCGAAGCTGTTCCAAAGGTCACTGTTACCAAATCATAATCCCTAAGTGGTTTTTCGGGGCCTTCTCACCAAAGTATCCTCTGGAATATAGCATCCTCATCTGCTATTATGACTTGGCGGTACATTTTATTTATTTCCGCCACAATACTAATAGCGTGTACTCTCCATCTAAGAACTGTGTGTCTCAAGTCTGCTTGCAGCGTTGGTCCAACCTTTAAAGCATCATTGAGAGAAACTCACTGCTTTCATGTTTCATTAGCTAACTTGAACGTCACTATATGGATGACAATAACGTCCAATGTGCTCACATCGATTTTAAAATTTTTAGTGCATTAAAACAGTCACATGTAGTATCTAGCAGCTCCTTTAATGAGTTAGCTGATTCCACATGTAAGCGTTTCTGGCCGAACAATCTTTTTAAAATACAACTGGTTAGGTACTTTTTATTTGCATAGCGCTTTTCTAGTTGAGACCAACATTCGTTATAATTAGCATCTGTGATTGGTGTGTGCTTAATCGACTGCTCAGCTTCACCGGCTAGCTGACTTTTAAGATTTATCTAAGGATGCATTATTGTGTACTAGTGAAACAAAAAGGTCGTGAAAAGTTTTCCATTTACTGTACTTGCCTGAAAAATTAGGAATTGTTATCTTGGGCAACTTTACAAATGAACTAGATTGCTTAAAAGAGTTAGAACTATTACTACATCCACTATCTTGTGGTAACGGTTCTCTGATACTTATCTTGTTTAAAGTTGATTTCATTAAAGATTTACATAATATGTAAGTATCTTCTGTTGCGTCATATATATCGACAACCTTTTGACCTATATCTTCTAACTTAAACCGACCATATAGTAGAGATTTAGTATTTGTAAACGAAGACCAATCATTTTTTAATAATTCAAGCCTTGTTTGTATATATTATACAGTAAGTCTATCCTTTGGACACTTTGTGAAATTAGTAAAGCCCTTTTGTATTACTTGTTGAAGGTCTTTTAATATATTAATTTGTCCTTCCATCGTAAACAACAAAACAGTGGTAAAATACCTATGTGTAGAATTATTAATTAATATAAAAAATAGTATAATTTTATTATTTGTGTAAAGTTAAATTTATCAATCTGAATGTAACACAATATCAACTTTGTAACAGAAAAACCTAAATTGAAACATAAAACTTAACAAGTTTCTTAACTAAACAAAGCTTGCGAATGTTTCTAAGTCTCAAAAACAGTGAAAAATTTTACAAGTGTTTATGAACAAATACACTCTGGCAGAAATCGGGCATAGGTTTCCCGTTCTCCCGTTTTTATAAAACTAGTCCTTTATCTAATATGCACAATTTTAAAGTTAAATCTTCCTTGAAATAAAGTACAAAATTAATTGGCAAATATTGTCCGCAATACTTGTCACTAATCAATAATCAAATTAGTAAGAAATTGTCACAGCTCCTATGAAAATAATTAAATTGTACTCACGTTTGCACTTCACTAATACAAACACAGGTTGAACTGATATTGTACTTGCGGCGCCCTCCTTCGGCTTCACCTTGAACTTCGACACCCGGCTGCTATTGGCGAACTCGAAGACCGAACTGGCGATGTGTTACTGATGGCGTCCTCTGTGACGTCACGTTGAACTGACACTCCCAGTGCAGATGAGTTTGTCCATCTTGCTGGACAAAGCTATTACTACCTCTGCAGGGTGCCCGGTACTTTTGACGTAGCGATCCACTGCGTGTACTAAGAAGTGCGGCCCAAACCTGGCACCGCTAACTAACAAAAACTTCTGACTAATCTGGGTCTGATATCCAGGGTCGATGGACCAATGCTTACTAGCTTAACTAGTTGACCTGTTGTCCTACTGATACACTAGAAGGGTTGTCGTTAAATAAAACAATCTGCAACAGTGTATGATCTAAGATTGTCTATATTTTGAACTATAATTTCAGTGCCTTATATAACATAAAAGCTTTTTTTTTCGGCGGTAGGTGTAAAAAAAGTAACATCTGTCCTTACGAGCTCCGATTTATTTTACGAAATTATAATTAATATACGTTATATTAAATTTTATTTTGTACTTTAATCGGTTTATTAATAGTTATTTGCAAGATTTATTCAATAGTTGTGTATTCATGAAGTATTTTTCTTAAGAATTTGCTTGCATCATCTATCAGGTTAGCAAATCTTATAAGTGAAATCAGTGTAGTTTTGTTATTGGATTTAACACAGTAAAGCTCACTATGGCGAATGTCACCCATGCCAATAATGTTCAGAGAGAACTGGAAGTTAGCTTGTCACAAAGGATGGCGGATTTTGAAGAACGGTTACAAGCTGCTATGGTACCATCCACTCCAACACTGTTACAACTCAGTCACGAATTCCAGGCTTTTAAGGAACTAGTGAGTAATATCCTAAGCTTGTTACAAAAGCAGATTACTAGATGTGTCAATTCTATCGACGAAATGGACATGAGGCAACGGCGGAAGGTGTTATTGTTTAATGGTATTGCTGAGAATCCTGAAGTTAATTTAGTAAATGAAGTTCTTGGCCTTATTCAAAACAAAATGGGACTTACAAATGTTGACTGGTCCGCATTAAAACGGTGTCATCGGCTGGGCTCTCATAATAATAATAATAATAAAATAAGCTGTACGATCACCTAGCAGCCCTCCGCATCCATCATCCCCACCAGAAGGCTTGGTGTCGGCTGGGTCTTCTCGGACTCAGCAAGCGGCACCCGCCGCTGGTGGAGCACGTCGCATGCGTTGGTCACAAACAATGAACGCAAACGCACTGCGGGCGTACTTTAGGGCAAAAGGGGAAGAAACCGGATGTTTGGCATATCGGGCTCGGATGCATCGCTTTTTTGCAGAGCTGGAGCCATCTCTATCCGTCACTGAGCAAAACCTGGCAGACCGAGTTCGGTACATCCTGCGCTCCAACATATTTGGTGACGCCGAACTCGAACGACTACGACGTGAGGCTGTTCCCTCATCGGATGGAAATGCTACGGCTGGGAATGCGGCGCCACTAATTGCGCAGCAAACTGCAAATGTGGACGCTGCCGTCAATATTCCATTTGTAGTTGATTCAGACGATGATGGAATAGTCCCCCACGAACTAGAGAAAATGAGGAGCATATTGGAAGAGTCGATGCTGGAAACGCGCAGCATGCCTCTCGAAAATCGACCGCGACTTCCCCGCATACCCCTTAGCAAGCGAAATCGGGCTGTCGTGCGGGCTCTTAACCCAATGCTGGTGACCTATTTGGAAGCCAGCCGGGACCTTTGCGAGACGGACTCTATTCTTTTTGGCGCCGCACTGGCAGTATGCCGTATTATTGGCGCCAAACTTCCCATGGCTGGACGTGCTACTCAACAAGGTAGTGCCATCCCAGCCTGGAGAAAAAGAATCGAGGACCGTATCGCAAAGGCAAGGGCCCTTATCGGCAGACTGACAAGCTTCAGGTCGGGTAATATTAGACCGAGAGTTGTGCGCACCGTTAGAATGGCGTTTGCTGGGACAAATATTAGTTTGTCCCAGCCGGATATCACGCAGAAACTAACGGAGCGCATAGATGACCTGAAGCAAAAAATCGCTGCTTGGGGGAAGCGGATTCGACGATTTAGCGAGAGGTCAAGGCGGTTCAACCAAAATCGTCTCTTCCAGAGTGATCAGAAGAGGCTCTATAAATCATTGGAGCGACCAGAGGTATGTGGAGCGGGCCCAGGACCGGATCAGGCTGACACTGTCGCATTTTGGCGTGGCCTGTGGTCAGAGCCCGTAAACCACAGCGAGGGCCCTTGGATGGAAGTTGTGGCGAGCCGGAGTGCAAGTGTTACGCCTATGGACCCCGTCACCATAACGCCTGAAGACGTGGCTGAGGCGGTCCGTAGGGCCCCGAACTGGAAAAGTCCGGGGCTCGACGGACTGCATCATTACTGGCTGAAGGGGTTCGTAGTGTGTCACGCTGTGCTCGCCCGACAGTATCAAGAGGCTCTCGATCAGAAGTCGCTCCCGAGCCTCTTCACTACTGGGATCACTCACTTGGTTCCTAAAGATCAGGATACCACAGACCCGAGCAAATACCGCCCCATCACGTGTCTACCCACTATATATAAGACACTGACATCCATTTTGAGCGCGAGAATCACTCGTCACCTGGAGCTAAATAAGGTGATGTCACGCGCTCAAAATGGATATCGGGGCGGTGGTCGTGGAACCAAGGAACCACTCCTCATTGACGCGGTCATTGGCAAAGTGGTAAAACGCAACCGTCGGAACTTCTCCGCCGCCTGGATAGACTACAGAAAAGCATTCGACTCGGTGCCCCATGCATGGCTAAAGAGGGTCCTCGAGCTGTACAAGATTGACTGTACAGTTAGAGACTTCCTCGAGCAGTGTATGGGGCAGTGGAGTACGATCCTCTGTTATCAGGGCGAGCGGATGATGGCTGCGGAGAACCACATAAGGATAAGAAGGGGTATCTTCCAGGGCGATTGTCTGAGTCCAATCTGGTTCTGCCTCTCTCTGAACCCTCTCAGTACCTTACTGGAGGGCTCCGGGAGAGGATTTCAGCTACGGAAAGGAGGAACAAAAGTGACCCACCTTTTCTATATGGATGACCTCAAGTTATTCGCCTCCAGTCGCTCCCATCTTATGGAATTGCTAAACATCACTTGTGAATTTAGCAATTCCATTGGAATGGAGCTGGGGACGGATAAGTGTGCGGTCCTTCATGTTGAAAGGGGAAGGGTTGCTAACTCTGAGGGCATAGATTTATCTATGCCCGTCAACTTAAAGACCCTTTCCGAGGCTGAAACATACCGATACCTGGGTATGTCACAGAACATCGGTATCGATGAGGCTGGTGTGAAACAGTCAGTTTGCGACGTGTTTTATGCACGCTTGACCAAAGTGCTTAACAGCCTTTTGTCCGGTGTGAATAAGACACACGCATATAACGGTTGGGTCATGCCTGTCCTCATATATACCTTTGGCATACTCAGGTGGACTCAGACCGAACTTAACGCCCTGGATAGAAAAGTCCGCACTACCATGACGTCCCATAGGATGCATCATCCGAGATCGTCGGTAATGAGGCTGTACTTGCCGCGAAAGCATGGTGGGCGTGGTTTTATGAGCGCGCTCACCATGCATAATCGCGAAGTGTGCAGCCTCCGTGATTACTTCCTGGCGAGATCGGATGATCCATTCTATAATGACGTCATTTCTAGTGATAAAGGGCTTACCCCCTCTATCCTTAGCCCACGAGCAATGGCAGGACCCAGCAGTGCTTAGCATTTCCGACCGGGAGACCGTATGGAAGGAGAAGGAGCTCCACGGGAGGTACTACAGGGCTCTTCATGAGCCCTTCGTAGATACAGTCGCCTCCCTCAACTGGCTACGTTTCGGTGACCTCTTCGGGGAAACCGAGGGTTTTGTCTGTGCAATACAGGATCAGGTTATTAAGACCAACAACTATCGGAGATACATCCTAAAGGATGGCACCGTCGACGTCTGTCGAGCTTGTCGCCATCCCGGTGAATCACTTAGGCATGTTATCTCCGGTTGTTCGGCGCTTTCTAACTCTGAGTACTTGCACAGGCACAACCTAGTAGCCAGAATTCTACACCAGGAGCTCGCTCTGAAATATGGTCTCGTGGACCGGAAATTGCCGTATTACAAGTACTTGCCGGAAGCCGTGCTCGAAAATGACCGCGCCAGGCTCTACTGGGACCGGGCCATCATCACAGACAGGACTATTCTTGCGAATAAGCCTGATATTGTGCTGATGGACCGGGCACAGTCAAGGATATTTTTGGTCGACATTACCATTCCGTATGACGAGAACCTCGTGAAAGCCGAAACAGACAAGCAAACAAAATATCTGGACCTGGCTCACGAGGTGACCGACATGTGGGGTGGTCTGCCGACCGAAATTATTCCTGTAGTCGTCTCTGCGAACGGGCTAATCCCAGTCAGCCTCTCGGGTCATCTGAGGCGACTGGGACTACGTGGCGGACCGCTCCGGGCTCAAATTCAGAAGGCGGTGCTCCTCGATACCGCCCGCATCGTCCGCCGGTTTCTTTCCCTTTCCCCCTAACCCTCGGCCGTTTGGTCTCCCCTGCCGAGGGCCTCCATCTGGTTGGGCTTTTATTTATTTAAGTATTTTTATATTTATTTTATGTTATTGATATTTATGTATATTTATCTTTTCATTCTCATTTATAATTACATATTTATAGAACCCAACCAGATGAGAAAACTATATAGATACCCCATAATAATAATAACAAACTTAGGCCAGTTTTTGTCCAATTCCATGAATATCAAACCAAGTCTTATGTCTGGAAGTCCAAATCCAAATTAAAAAGTACTTCATTCACCGTAACTGAGTTTCTTAGAAAGATCAGGCAAGGGATATACAAAAAGTCGAGGAAACATTTCGGCATCAAAAATGTATGGTCATATAACAGTACTATTTATACTAAGCTCCCCGATAGAAGCCGTTCTAAAATAATTACTGAAGAAGACTTTAAGTGCTTGATTGTTACGTGGTCCTCAACTGGTTCTGCTGTGCTAAGTAATTCGTTTTCTACTAATAATAAAGAAACTGATATTAGGCCTGCCAAGCTACAGAGCACCCCAAAATGTAACCGTCCGCAGGATGTGGTGATTGGGTGCAATCAGGGAACCTCTGCAGCCGCCAATAATGAAAACAAGAGGACAAGGCGTGTTATTTCCAAAAAGTAAATCATTTTCTACTATTTCTCTTCATATTTATATTGTTAGCATAATTAAAACTTCTAGGATTATTAATTAGTTTCTAGGTTTTTTTGTTGTATTTCACTATTCAATCGGTATCATTAACATATGATTACAATGTTACAGATCATAATTACTTGATTTTTTAACATTTTATTTTATTTTAATTTGCTATTTAACAAGTTCTTCGATTTTGACTCATTGTGTACAGTATTAGGTAGTTACAATAACTAAGTTTATATTAAGGAGAGTGTATAACTTATGCACTAAGGGTACTATTTTTGGCATCAATTGTTTTCTCTCATACTTTAATGATTTATGTTCGTCTATAAGGTATTGACTATATTTGCCTACTGTTATTTATTCCCATTTGTTACACTTTAGCAATACAATTAATTGTTATTTTAGCTTAGTAACACGATATGGATGGTAAATATTAGGGTAGTGCCCAAAACATACAGGTTTTTCTTTTACTTAATTCTTTAATTTAGATACAGTTATTTTAGCCTTTTTTATACTACTTATTATACTATAATGTAAACTTTGCATTTATGTTACTAATGTTATGTTTAACATAAAATAATTGGACCCTATGCCATAGCCATTGTGCTTTTTAGGTAATTTTTACGTTTATGTGGATCCTACATATTAATTTACCCTGTTTATTCGGATATTGATATTCATAACTTTGTATTTTTTATAATTTACTTTGGTATTGCTTTTTTTGTTTTTGTTTTCTTTTTTATTACTTTTAATCCTAATCGTTATTTTTAATATATTTCAAACAGATAATTAGTTTGTTTTGTGTAAAAATATTGAATAATTTATTAGTGCTTCTATTATAGACATTGATATGTCACTTACTTATTAATTAAAATTTTTGGATAGTCACATTTCTTAGTGTTTTAATGCGTTAACTTAAGGGTATTGTTAACGTTAAGCTAATAGTTCTCTTTACAGCTTGTAAAGAGTACTATAATATACACTGTACTTACTTTACTTTACCCCTTGATGTACTTATAATAAACATTTTGTTTCTGTAAACAGTCAACTGATGGGATGATGCATAATATTAAATACTTTTTGTAGCTTAACTAAACATTTTTAAATATTTTTTTGTATTGTCTTATATTATATTTATATATTCATATATAATTATTTTACATTACCATAATTATGTAAGATGATGATTCATTTCACTCTGCACGTGACTCAGATTCGTTTTCCTTCCTTTGTAGTGATCTCACAAGGGATGTCATGAAGTCCCTTCATGAGCAATTAAATAGTGTTTTGTTAACTTGTAACAAATATTTTAACGTTTTTCTTATAAATGCACAAAGCATCCTAGCCATTTTTCAGATTTTGAAGTATCTTTTTTACAAGATTGTATTCATGCTATTTTAATATCCGAGAGCTGGTTGAAATCATCTATAAATTCTAACTCATATCCTTTAGGTAATATTGTGCTTATTCGCAATGACAGGACTGACAGAAAGGGTGGCGGAGTTGCCATATATCTGAGAGCCTCAATTCCTTACAAGGTTGTATTAGCTTCTCCTTCTACTTATTCAGGCTCCTCTGAGTATCTATTTCTTGAAATTGACATCAAGGTCATCAAGGCGATTTTAGGGGTAGTGTACTGTCCTCCTAATATTGACTACTTCACAGTACTAGAAACAGCCTTCGACACCGTTGGGTCTGGATACATGCACTACCTAATAATGGGGTCTTCAATACTGATTTACTGAGAAATAATTCTCGTGCTCATAAGTTTGGATCAATCGTGGAGTCAGTCAATTTCAGCATTCTGCCTTTAGCGGCCACTCATCATAACATTGATACAGATGATTCATGGATTGATCACATAATTACATCTTCTCCTGACCGTGTGGGCAAGCACGGACAGCTTTTAGTCCCCTGTTTTTCACACCATGATCTAATTTATTTATCTTATAGAATTAAACCTCCAAAACATATTCCTTCTATATTGCATTGTCGCAATTTTTCCAGCTTAGACATTGACCAACTCAGGAGAGATACTGCTCTTATTGATTTTGCTCCATTGGGGGCTACTTCTTCTATAGATAACAAAATTTACTTCTTTAACAACGCTATTCTGAATTTCTATAACGTCAATGCGCCAGATCATCAAGTAAGACTAAAACGCCCTTCTGCCCCTTGGATGACTAGGGGTGTACGAGTGGCAATGCGCAAACGACATCGGCCATTTACGAAATACAAAAGAGTTTGTACAGAAGAGAACTGGTGTAACTTTAAATTGCAAAGAAACAGGTGCAATCAGATAGTACGAAATGCTAAACGTCGTTACATTCATAATAACTTAAGCAGTACTTTGACCGCTGATATGTGGAAATTCTTAAAATCTCTTGGTATTACTAAGCCAATGTCATCTGATAATAGTTCTCTTAATCTGGATGATATAAATAGTCACTTTGTCTCAACTCATACACTGGACTCTTCTGTAAGATCACGAACCATTGCTTCTATTGCTTCTATGCAACCTCTAACTATTCCTTTTTTCGAATTTTCTCCTGTAACTCAAGATGAAATACCTAAAGCTGTATTGTCTATTAATTTCAAGGCTGTAAGTTGTGATAAGATAAGTAAATTTATTAACATAACATTGCTTGACTTCCTTCTGCCAGCTATCACTCATGTTATTAATTACTCCCTGGACTCAGGATAGTATCCAACATTGTGGAAAAGAGCTTATATACGTCCTCTCCCAAAAATACCCAATCCTGAACTACCAAATCACTATCGTCCAATTTCTATTCTCCCATATCTCTCTAAAGTTCTGGAAGCCTGTGTGCATAAGCAATTACCTATTTTCATAAAAAATATAACCTACTGAATAACTTACAGTCAGGGTTTCGCTCTGATCACAGCACCACCACTGTACTTATTAAGATCACTGATGACATTAGAAAAGGGATGGAGGAACGGAAAGTTACAGTGGTGGCGCTTATTGTTATTATACTTATTATAATTTTTATACTTTTCAAATGCTTTTAACACAGTCGACCACGATATCCTCCTATCCATTTTTCTTACCTCAGATTATTATCACCAGCCTTGGAGTGGTTCTCATCCTATCTTCGCGGTCGTCAACGATTGGTTAGGTCAGGGGAGCAGTTTTCTGCTTGGGCTGACGTTGAAGCTGGCGTACCGCAAGGCGGTATATTATCTCCAATATTGTTTTCGCTGTTTATAAACTCAATATATAATGATTTCAGTTGCTCGTACCATCTGTACTCCGATGACCTTCAACTATATGCACAATCCAGTATCGATGATATAAATAATGCAATCAGGGAACTAAACATAAACTTAGATTCCATCCGTATCTGGTCTCATAGATTTGGTGTTTCAGTAAGCCCATCAAATGTAAAGCAAGAACGTTGATTATGATTGACTATGGAAATCTTGAACCAATTCTATATAATGGAATTACAATTTCATTTTTTCAATCCATAGTCAATTTAGGCTTACACATTGATCACTGTATGAATTGGGCAGAACAGATTTCGGAAGTTAATAGTAATGTTGTTGCTACGCTACGTTCCCTCTAACGTATGAAAAGTTTCTTACCCTTCAAAACCCAGCTTTTGCTTGTTAATTCCCTTATTCTTCCTATTATAGACTACGCAGATGTGTGCTATCCACACCTCTCGCAAAATCTTCTTAACAAGTTGGAGCGCCTTCTCAACAAATGCTTAAGATTTATCTTCAACTTACGAAAATACGACCACACCACTCCTTTTCGTTCCAAGCTTAAATCACTTTCTATTCATCAGAGGCGTTGCTCCAGAATCTTATTAACTCTTTTCTCTATATTAAATGATCTGACGTCTCCTTCTTATCTTAAAGATAACTTCCACTTTCGGTGTTCAACTCTCGACCGTGAATCTCGTTCCTCTTCGTCTTCTCAACGTCCTTAAGATTGATTATAGTACTGTTTCCTTTAAGTTTTCTTTTGCAGTTCAGGCAATACTTCTCTGTAACGCCTTGCCCATTAATATAAGAAAAGCATCGAATAAGTGCACGTTTAAAAACTAGTCCGGTAACACTATCTTGAGGAAAACTCCATTTATTTTAATATTTTAGCACCTACCAACTATTACATAGCATTAAGTCCGCCCATTGTAACCCTTAGATTAAGGTGTAAAACAATAAAGATTAAATAAATAAATAAATAAAAACTGACACAACAACGTCAACGTTATTTCTCAAAAAAAGAACTAAAACTTTTCTAAATAACAAAAATATCTTTTCTTCATAAACCATAGACTTTAAAAAGTAGCAGCTAAAATCTGAGGGAAAAATTCACCACGCTAATTTAATTAGGGTTGCAATCGTCAGTTCAGGGATATACTCGTACTATAAATTTTCAGTTTTAAGATAGACATGTTTCTTCGTAATATTTCTGCAATATCAGCAAATAGAAAGAACAAAACTGATGAAAAAAAAAAATGTACAGATTTATTTTTATGTAAAAAGTAAATGTGACAAACGAGCACACAGTTCAGATTAATCAGGTCACTGGGAAAGTAGATCTTATAACATATAGGTAACATCTATCTTTGATAAAGAACAAAATGTAGATATATCGTTGTCCTTGAAGTCTAAGATGGGACGCCTCGTTACCTTTAATATAGTGTTTCCATTTCCCTAATTATAGTTTTTTTAAACGATAAATGAAGCTCGAGCCTACAACAACACATATTGATTTTGACTTCTCTAAAAAACTACTGCACAAAAAAAGGTAGTAAAATTTTTAATGTTCTTAAAAATTCGACCGGTTGTAGCTAACGGATCAACCTTCATATTTAAATTTCATAATATGTGAGCAAATTAAGTTCGACTCTAGCCGACATCAATTAATACAATTCTTTATTGAAATTCTAATTGATGATTAACCACCTTCTCGGAAATGTATCAAATCGAGAAAATCTGCATGTCGAAGTAATATTTCGAGGACGCGCAAAGTTGACTGGCACATACTGGAGTAGGACAAAAGATACTTCCTTACGACAGAACACTCCAGAAATCGAATGAGTTTCTGTGTGCAGCAGTAAAACGTGTAACACTGTTAGCTCTCTTCTTACTTACACCAAAATACATAAATTATTGCAGGTGTTAGAAACTGTAACAATTGTTTCTAGATTTTAAAAAATACCAAAAATATTTATAATTTACCTTATACATTTTATCTTATTTACAAAGAAATAAAGGAGTAAAATTACAAAAAAAGAGGGCTATATTTTACAGATTTAGGATCCATTAATTTTCGTGCATCTGTGGTCTTGGATTCACTTAACAAAAGATATTTCTGATTTATAATACGTTATCGCCCAACACTGCTTTTATCAACTGTAAGATCGTATATAATCACATTTGTTTAAAGATCGTTGAATATTTTGAATGTAAGAATTTTTACGTATTTTTTTTTTCAAATGTTACTTACATTGAAAGAAGAATATTTTGTATGGAAACATGTTAAGAATTTATGGAAAAATTCTACCGAAAACACAATGGCTGAAGATTGAGCTAAATTGCACGATGCAACCTAATAATAATGATGGTATCAATAGGAGAAAATATTGATCTTGCAACCAATGTCATAATAAATAAATTTGAGCGAACCGCTTTTAACACACCATTGTAATCAAAATTTTTCCTCGTAGAATGACCTAGTTCTAGTAGCTATACGATTCAGGCACAGCTGCACACATCAGTCCGTCACCATCAAGTCACTGATTGGTCAATTTGGTAGAAGTCTCATGACATCGGTCCGCGGTGCACATCAGGCACGTCACAACCGACGTGTCGAAGGTGAAGTAGAGTATTCATATACACACGTCTCTCATTGACGTATCTAATCAGCGACTTTTCGGTGACTTGACTGATGTATGTGATCACACTCTTTTTAATAACTTGAAATTGCTAATACTTGAAATTGTAAATAAATTATACCTTTCAAAAAAAATCTCACTTGGTATAGATTTTCTATATTTAAGTAATATGTAACTTATAAAAGATTTGTATTTTATTTATTTATTTAAGTAGCTTTTCTTTATTCAGTATCTTAAATTCATATTCAAAAAAAAAATCTGACTAAGAAGGTCTATATAGTATATACTATTCTATTACTTGGTACTTACATAAAACACATCAGATTTTTAATCTTAAATATAAAATCGGATTTTGTTAAAAATTTGACAGCTGTGAACCATTTAGATTCGAAGAATTGAAGCATTTTATAGCCAGCTGTGCCACTACAAATTAGATTTAAATAGAATAAAACCTTATTCATAGGTTTAATCTTTTTCAAATAAAATAAAATATGGTTAATATTGAATAAATGTTAATATAATTTTAAAAACTATAATGATAATATGAAATATATCTATCAAATCGGATATGCGTTCAAATTGGATCAGATCAAAAATTGTTGTTCAAATGAATGATATTCGCATAATTTTGAGAATTAGACGTTACTTTACAGAACTCCATTATATTAAAGATGTTAAAAATTAATTAATTAACTAAAGCCCGCGTAGTAACTTTTTAAACTAGATTGAACACACCATTTTAATTTATTATGTGGATCTTAGCCATTAATTTGAATCATTTTAATTTTTGATATTCGCATTATGATATTGCTAAAATTTTGTGGCGAAACTTCCAAAAATATCAAGTAAACACTTGACTAATATCAAAGAATAAATATATCTTCTAGAAAACTACCCATGTAATATGTAAGCTGACTTTCAGTTTGTTTAGTAACTGAATTGTTTTACGTGCCTATTGCCTATGCTTTCGCACAATTATTTCAAAAAATTGACCTAATAGGTTTTCTGACAAAATTCACACGGTAAATCAATAACTGTTTTGGATTTTGGAGATAAACAGATTCGAGCATTACAAAAACATATCCCTATTTTTGAGTAAAATTCGTAAGACTCAGTTATCAATATAATTTTTAAGTTATTCTCTGTATTTTAGTACAATTTAGATAAATCATATATCTTCATCATCACCATCATCAGCCTTTTACAAGTACACTGCTAAACATAGGCCTCCCCAAAAGTCTGCCACAAAGCATGGTCCTGATCCACCTGCATCCATCGACTTCCTGCATGTCTTACCTGGTCGTCACTCCATCTAGTGGAGGGTCGCCCTACACTTTGCCTACCGCTACGAGGCTTACCCCCGAGAATTTGTTTTCCCCACGGTTGTCGGTTCTTCGAGCTATATGGCCGGCCCATTTTCACTTCAGCTTACTAATCCGTTGGGCTATGTCTGTCACTCTGGTTCTACTGCGGATATCCTCATTTCTAAGTTCATCGAGCCTGTCCTGAACACATTTTACGCTGCAGTCCGTAACTGGTTTAAGTATTTTACGCCTAGTGATATATTATAACCTGAACCTGATGATATATTATAACCTGAAATTATGTAGATGCTTCAACCCATAGAAATCTACATCTATGCTCAATTATGAATCAAAATACAGATTTTGATTCTCAATTGAATACGCACACTTACAGGTAGCTAAGGAGCACAGCATTCACTTATCATTTAGTTTTTACTCATAAAGTTTTTGACGAAGCTTGCTACGGTGTATTTTTATATAAACATCTTGAATTTTATAAAATTTGAAATAGAATTTAATATTCATAGAATGAGGGCTAATAATCTTCCGCTCACCAGATATCGTTAGTTGACATTGTGGTGAAGTTTTTTGTTACAATATGTCATTTCATTGAGAAATTAGTCATGGAGTTAGATATGGAGAGCCATAGCTCGCTGAGCGACTTTGAGCCTCCTCATACGGTCAGCAGTGAAGGACCACGTCTCAGTTCCATAGTTCAACACTGGCAACATGCACTGGTTATATATTCTCGTTTTCAGGTTTTGAGGTATAGCTGACGAGAAGATGTTTCGTAATTTCCCGAACGCTGCCCAGCCGAGCTAATTCGTCGTCGTCGATTGACCTCTCGGTCGAAGTTGGACTTACCTAGTCAGACTATTTGTCACAGATAAACGTACTCATCAACAACTTCTGGCATAGTGCTCCCAACAACTACCGTCATAGGTGTGACATAGACATTAAACATGATCTTTGTTTCGTCTTAACCTATCCGTTGGGAGGCACTATTGAGGTCATTGAGCATATAACTTAGGTCCTCTAGCGATTCTGCCATAAGATATATATGGTCGGCAAATCGAAGGTGAGTGATATACTCGCCATTGATGTTAATACCGTATCCTTTCCAGTCCAGTAGCTTGAAAACGTCTTCCAATGCAGCGGTGAAGAGTGTCGGGGATATAACGTCACCCTGACTTACACCTCTCTGCAGTTGGATAGGTTTCGTACTCCGGTTCTGTACTCGGATAGCCATCGTAGTCCTACTGTACAAACACTTCAGCACTTCGATATACCGACAGTTAACTCGGCACCGCTGAAGTGACTATAGTACCGTTCAAATTTCGACGGAATCAAAGGCTTTCTCATAGTCCACATACGCCAGGCAAAGTGGCAGATTGTACTCTTCGGACTTCTGTACAATTTACCGGAAATTATGTGTGTGGTCTATGGTGTTAAAGCCTTTTCAGAAACCGGCTTATTCTGGAGGCTGGAAATCGTTGAGTCGAGAGATTAATAATGACTAGAAAACAGCACGTAGACGCAGGTAAGAAGGGATATCGTTCTGTAGTTCTTCAAGAGAGCGTTGTCACCTTTCTTAAAGAACAAGACCACCACACTTCTGCTACACGCCTCGGGAGTAGTGCCTCCATGGAAGACGAAATTAAAGAGCTTCTGAAGGACTGCAAGTACCGGTTTTCCACAGGGACTTGCCGTTTTTAATTATATATCTATATTTTTTTAAGTTGGCTAAAAAAACGTATTCTTAAAATAAAGACTATTTGGCTTGAATTAATATTAAAAAAAAAGTTAAGGTGTATATTTTCTGTGTGGTGGCAGAGTAAGGAAATCTGTTTCGTTTAATCTCGTGGTAGTCATGACAGTACAGCAATCGAATGTCACTACATGACATTTACATCCATAATACAAATATCAAAACATATCAAATAATATTTCTTCTTTATGAAAATTTATTATAAGAAGAGTTATTATTAAAACCACTAGTCGCGTTTTGTTCATCACGTGACTCTCGTTTTCTAAACATCACGTCTCAAACATTCATATAGACAACAGTCCTCCTGTGATTATTAGTGATGCAAATTTTTCGAAATATTGGGAAAAAGAATTATAAATAAACGCGATAAAGTCCGTAACTTCTTTTTCATTTTTTATCTTCTTTCGAATATCACACAGAGATAAAAAATAGATTTTTGAGTATACTTACTACGTTATGTCTATAATATTTCTATCAAATCCAACCCATCACAGGTCCACAGTTCAAGATCAGTCTCTCCTAAGAAACGCCACAAAGCACGATCCTGTGCCACCTGCATCCAACAACTTTATATTGATACTATAGATAATCATGATTCATGTGTAATAGGAACAAGGAACTGTATAATAATATGGCTTTTAAACAAAATGATGTAATAAAAATATGTATTAAGTTTCGTTACTTTTGTTTCCCCCAGGCTTTTGCTAGATGATTGTGCAATTACTGATATCGTTTTCGAGATACAAGCGAGGCGCTGGAAAATTTCTATTTTGACACCATAAATCAATTGACAATTTATTACAGCTCCCCCGCAGAAAACTCGACATAGAAACGACGGTGTTTACTGGAGAATATTCACGTTTTATTAGTTAAGATTAAATAGAACGCGTTTTATAGAACAAGCACCAGATCAAGGCACTATTCATGGAAGGAACAGGAGTTCTAACACTGCTCCCAGTACCAGTCTGTATACTACATATCTATCGGTGAGATCTTTTATCTGATTTATTTTCTAGGAACATTTTCATACCAATTCTATGAATCAGATTACATTTACTATTACAGCCTATCAAAAGTCCACTACTGAACATAGACCTCCCTTACTCCCCCATAGATTACCTCATTTGTCTATTTACCATAGTTACCATGCTTGAAAAGCATGGTGGCAACCGCAGTCTTTTAGTTTTATTCAGCTGTTATCAGGATGATGCTGTAGCCCATCTCCTGGTTCAGTTTCCTTATGTCGCCTCTTAGTATGGGGTAAGGCATATTCTTATATCACCATTACACGGACGCCATTCACGGTGCCTTTGCATTTTATGATTTTATAGCAAATATATAAATATATACATTGCTATTAAATTGAGGGAGTTCTTGAAGGAGTTCACAAGACTATCAGTATAATATTATTACAATGATTGTCTTAAACTCCCTCAAGGAGCAACAAAATAAGCCAATATCTTAGCCATTTGGTTAAGAGAATAATTATTGCCACTAGTATTTTCTGGTAACTTACTGGTAATTCGCTGAAAACTGAAGGTCCTTTGGATTTAGTCACACCGTTACTTATGAATGCCCTACATCGAACAAACATATGCTTGGTAGTCTCCATCTCTTCCTTGTCGATCCATCACCGATTCAAACTAAATTATGTTTATAGTCATTCGTTATGGCTAAACTTATACGAATAACTATGCAAAAATGGGACATATGAGTGAAATGAGTCTTTCCATCCGATTATTATGTGGGTGTTTCAAGGCAAGAGTAAATAGACTTATATTTGTAAGATAATAATGATTAGTTTAAAGGTGCTCTTTGTATACTGGCTGTTTATGGTTAAGTTTTGTTTCCAGTTTTATAATTTTAGAGTGTCATATCTTATTTTTTGTCCTATATTATTTATATTTATTTGTCAGTTCATTAGTTCATGCTGACAGCTCAGACAGCAGAAAAAATAAACGTTAATAATAATAGAAATCCTACTTAGTTTTTTTAAACGAAGGCCTAATCCAATAATATTAGGCTTAGAGCACTTTACCATCTTCAGTTTAATCACCACCTACCATCAAGTCTGATATCAGTCCAGCAATGGCTGAGAATGGCTCAAATAGACATCATCATACTTTATGCGAGAGCATAACTCCTCTTTTTTGCCACGGACTCCACCAACTACTTCTTATGTTATTTAAAATCATTGCAACCACTACTTTATTTCAGGTTTAGAAGCATAGAATTATTTTTGAAATATGAAATATTACTTTAAAAGATAAACCTGACCTTAAAATTTGCTACTGCTTTAAATGTCCGTATGAATAGAATTTTAGGCGGTGTAAGAATATCCACCACCCCATTTCACCCCGTGGGTGTCGTAAGACATGACAGAAGGAAACAAATTATAAGATGAGTAACAGCGTCTTCCTAATAACTTCTAAAAATAAAACAAAACTGCAGATGCCAACTCGCTTGTTAAGTGTGGCAACTATCTACTAACTAAACATCCTCCCTTTGAGGCAATCTGTAGAGGAGTCCTAGGTACAGCAGTGGACTTTAATAGGCAGTCACGTTAACGGTAACTGTATGAACAGACACTATTGAAAATAGAATAGCCCCTTGTTTTGGGTGGCATTTGTTTATAACTAATTAGTTAATTTTAAGTTTAAACACGTTGTTTACTGTACCTAGGCTGTACTTAAATCGGGAATGGAATATTTCCACTGTTCCCTTCATATTAAAATATTTATAATTGAAAACTCCTTGGTTTTAAAAATTGAATACTATTTATTTATTTTAAAAAAGATTATCAGTCTTGTCACAAGATTTTGTCAAACTTGTTTAGTCGTTGAGAAAATGGAACTGACTTGAGAAAATTCAAAGGCGATGATTTATTATGACATTCGAAGTGGTTTAACACAAAAACAGTGGGTTGACCGGATGATCTCTGTATTTGGTGATGAAGCCCCATCCAAAACCACAATTTATCGCTGGTTTGCTGAATTTCAACGTGAACGTATCAAGCTCAGTGGTGATCCCCGTCAAGGTCGTCTAAAAACTGCAGTCACCCAAGAAAACGTTGATGCTGTGCGTAAGCTGATTGAGGAAGATCGACATGTGACATACCGCGAAATTCAAGCAACTTTAGATATTGGCATGAGTCAAATACAAATAATCTTGCATGAACGATATTGATGTATGACTAGGTGTAAAATAGTTGTTTTCCCGATGAAACAGAAACAGAAACTTTTTATTCAATGTAGACTATAAACAATACTTATTGAAAGTGAATTTTTTCATTTACCACGGGTTCGCAAAAAAATCTCTGTCCTGGGAAGAACCAGCAAGAAACCCAGCGGTACTATTTTTTTTTTTCAAATAATAGCTTACAATCATGTTTACAATTAACAACACAAGACAAATTAGAAATAGCTTGGTAGCGATCACCCTTCCCAGGGGTTACTATCATCCATAAATTCCTTAATATTATAATAACCCTTTTTATACAAACTTAGTTTAATAAAATTTTTGAACTTTGCGTATGACAAATTTTGTATATTTTCTGGGATTTTGTTGTAAAATCGTATACATCGCCCCAAGAATGAATTACTGACTCGGTGGAGTCGAGTAATTGGTACTACTAGCTTGTGTCTGTTCCTAGTATTTACAGAATGAATAACTCTTATTTTTGCAAAACTACGTTTATTCTTGTGTACGTACATTACATTTTCATAAATATGATGGATACCGCATTCGCTCTGTGAAGAGCAAAAAGCGTCTCGCGTTACTTGGTGCGTCAGAACTCTTGAAAGATTCCACGCAGGATCCTCAAATGCTGTATACAACATCGTATCAGGTGACGAATCCTGAATATACACGTACGACCTCGAAACAAAAAACCAGTCACGAGTTTTGGGTGTTCGAAAATCAGTTAAATCCAACAAAAATTGTTCGTTCACGGAGTGTTGCAAAAAAAAATAGTGGCCACGTTTGTCTCCAAAACCGGCCATGTTACGACTATTCCTCTTGAGATACAAAGAACGGTTAATGCAGAATGGTATGCTAGCATTTGTTTGCCACAAGTCATTTCTGAACTCCGTAAAGAGAACTGCAACCGCCACATCATCCTCCATCACGACAAATATTAATGTTGTGTCACTTCCTTGATTCCCGAAATTTTCAGTGCCGCCCTCGTATTCTAGGGATTGTCCTTTTATTATTAATTATTTATCCAATCAACTCAGACGAGCTTATAATACATTAAATATTGCAGTAGTATGTACTTGGTATTGAGTTTAGTTTAATTAATTGTAGAATTTCAAGCTGATGTAAGCACTTAAGCAACTTTTCATTGGAATTAGCATGATATAATATTATTTAAACTTGTTAAATAAGTACATAAATACTAGTGCAAGAATATTTTTATAACCAAACTAAATTAACTTTAACCAATAACTTCCTTAGTTTACCACCAGGTCGTCGAAAAAAATCCTTCTTAGTTTTGGAAAACTATTGCTTAAATATCCATTTATATTCTGGAAATTAACTCCAAGTACGAGAAATTGTGAACAATATCTACCATATACTTATTTCGTCATTTTAGAAAAAATCAGCGAAGAAGCTTACCTCCAGTTTATCAGTCTAGATTTAGCGATGAAGCTTCTTTTCTCTTTATCAGGTATTGTTAATCCTTACTGAAAACGGCTTATTACAGCACTGTGTGTTTATCGCCATAGTCATTTAAATATTTCATTATTAAAAGGAAACCAAATTCAGATTTTCGAACTGGAAATGAAACTGAAACTGGAACAAAAAAATACATATTTTATATGTATTTTTTGTGTATTAATTGCTTTCAATTGATATTAAATCCACTTAGCATATCGGTATTAAAATATACAGATAGAGAAAACTATCACAAAAGAGTTCTTTTCATTTCTGCACAATTCGTGTTTACTGAATGTCACGTAGCTAACTTAGCCTTTTGTTTCCCCCTTTACAAAAAAAAAGCGCGTCACAAAAATGTTTCACATGTGAAACTTTCTTGTGACTATTGTTGTTATAAAATATTTTTATTCCATATATTATGCAATTATTATAAATATAATATATAGTTTTAGTCTTACCTTAAAACTATATTCAAAATTAAAGAAAAGCAAAATCTAACCGTTGTTTTTGATAAGTAATTATTAGTTGTTGTAAATTTTCTTCTTTCCGCGTAATGTAATAAAATTTTGCGTCCTACCCAGATTCAAGAATACCACCCGCCCTCCCTAGATTACGTGCACTAACCCCGTTACCACCAATCTCAGCAGCACCACTTCCAACACCACCACACTAGTAAAGACGCACCACCCTCGATATATACGGTAAGTGTTACGCCTTTATACGAAGCATCCTTTTGTGAAGTAGACTGCGGTGGCTGACCGCTAAATGAAACTGGCTGAAAGTTCCCATGAAAGTGGGCAAGTCACATCATTTTATTTAATTACGCGAAAAAAGCAAAAGTCTGTTTTCTTTCTTCTCTTCTTTCTGTAATGTAATTATGGGATAAAAATAATTATCCCTTTTTTAACAAATCTTCCTCGAAAAGAAATACTGAAGGTATGGGGAAATTAAATAGTTTCAGAATTATTATTAATAATACATTTATATGATTACTTGATAATAATCTACTCCTAAATATTTATCTTAGGGCACATTTTTCAACCGTCAAGTAAAAAGTAACCGTCGAATAAATTATTACCGGACTTAATATAAGGGTGAAACAACTATTGAACTATTTATTTTTTCACAAAACTATCTGTTGTCTTTCATTCTGTGAATAAATTTTTTCTGGTAATAAAACATCCGCCCTAATTTAATATCACGCAGTATTAGAGTTCCAATGCAGGTATCGGGTTTAAACTTAAATCTGTTTCATAAAAGAAGTCCTGTCTAAATATATGAACTAAAATGTTAAGTATTGTGTTTCACAGCAAATTGAGAATCACCAGCTGATTAGTGACCGCGAGTATGGTTTTTGTTGGAGTTGCTTAGCTGGTGATCTTCTGGGTTACCTAACTCATTGAACGGGGGTGGCAGTAGAGTCCGAGGGGAAGGCCTTGGCCGTTAGTTTGGAGATATCGAAACGATTTCGATCTTCTTCTTCGATCGGGTTCAGCACAAAGTACTTCTTTCAAAGCTTCCTTCCTATTGGTTTACCGAGAAATTGTGCAATTACATTACCAGTTTTCTTGCTGATCAGAGCATTAAAGTCGTAGTAGACGGTGCTTGTTCCAATTACAAGTCCATTAACTCTGGTGTACCTTAAGGCTGCGTTCTGTCACTAACGCTTTTTCTTCTGCATATAAATGGTACCGTAGCCATTACCACCTAGCCCATCATACACTTTGAATGTGAATGGTTTTGGTCCGGAAATACACAATTTGTTAATGATGGTAAACGACTATCAAGTTGTTCGTTAGTCACACTAAGAGACGCATCAATAATTATGATGTAAATAAAGATTAAGTAATTTACGAGCTTGGCAAGGAAATTAAAACATTTAATTTAATGCTAACAATTTTTTAAGATTTTAATATATTAACTGTAAACACGGGAAAGTTATTGAACTTGCAATTCTAAATCCATGGCTTCTTCATATACCTAGCCGCTTTTGTAGTTGCTGTATTGGTAGTTCAGTTAATAGCAAATATTTTCTTTCTGTTCTTTGCCGTCAAAAGCCTTTGCGTTTTCTTTTATTTTATTCTTCAAATAAATACATATGTAAATCCTTATCACAATGTTTAAATACTATTGCAGCTTTTTTTGTTACTCATTCTCTCTCTCTCTCTCTCTCTCTCTTTCTCTACTTTGCTATAAATTCTGTAACGATTATAAGTATATCGTTTATTGGCGTCAGAGGGAAACTGAAACAGGAGATGGGTAACATCATCCAAGAATATGATTTTACCCATCTCCTGTTTCAGTTTATATTTCAGTATATATCAAGAACATATTTAACAGGTAACAAAACTGCGGTTACTAAAAATCTGATCACCAGGAGTGTAAACTTGGTAGAGGACTCTGGTTGAGAACTATAAAAGAGGTTTGGTAGAGAAGTGATCAGCATATAATTTTAAAAGGCTAGTACTATACCACCTTATAGTATGTGACGATGTAGCTGAGGATGGCGAACTGACTAAATTTCAAAAATGTTTATTCATTCACGCCTTAAAGACACATTGTTGTTGTATTTTGACGTAGTAGGTGTAGCCATTCTGGAGATAGCTCCAGAATGGCTCTACCACGTCAAAATACAACAACAATGTGTCTAATATGGGTTAGTAGTATTAGTATAGTTGTCGTAAGAATGGATCGACTCGACCGGGGAAGGACCACGCTCTCACACAATACCAGCGTAAAATTGCAGCTCAACGACCGATCCATTTTACTAAAAACGAGGTATTTCATCTTGGTCCGTCGCGGGTGACAACGCATCTGCATTTTGGTTTGTGATCGAGGATGGATGTAGATGTCTATGGACCGCAGCAACTACTTACCATTGGGTGGACTGTGTGCTCGTTTGTCACCCTTATGCTTTAAAAAAATTTATCGAATGAAAAGAGATGCTGGCAAATGATTCCACTTCAATAATAGCAATTAAAATAAATTTTAATATTTTTTCCATCGCTCGCCGTAAGTATCTTAATACGGCTATGCTTTCATTAATTAAATTGTTTGCAATTTTTGTTTATTTTCACAATATTCAGCGGTGAATTGGGTATAAAGCGCGCTAAAACACCTCGTAACCCGAGATGATTTTCAGCGCGGTCTTGTATATGAGTTTTTGCCTACACAAATTTACGTTCACAAAGTAACGAAGTAAACTGGATTTATGATTCATGTAATTTAAGGAATTTTAAAAATAATAATTTAATTTAACAAATAATACATTAAAAAATTAATGATTCGATTATTTGAATATTTTACCGATTATTTGAATATTTTTGTCGATTACTCGCATAACAAAGAGTTTTAATCATCCAAACACCACGGTAAGTTACATAGCGACATATCATTGAAACGACGTCACGTAAAAAAAGTTGATACTGGTTATTATTTTAATAGTTTGCTTTGTTTGAAAGATTCGAATTTAAATAAGTGATAAAAAACTATACACATTGTAATGAAATAAAGATAGCTTTATAATTCTTCTGATTTACGTAAAAGATTAATGTGAAACGTCAAAAGGTATTTCTTACATTTGATTAGCTAAAGTTGGTCACCCGCATCCACAGACTACCTACATCTTTTACCAAAACTTTATTCCTCTAGTGGAGGAACACCATACGTACGAGACAGCTACTCAAGTATCTATAACGCATGTCCGTTTTCGAACTATATTATTATCAACCCCTAATGTCGCCATTTTTAAGTATAAAGCGTAAATTTTATCTTTAATACTTTACTATTTTATTAGAACTCAAATAAATGATACACATGTTCTGATTGTGCACTAGCAGCTGTACTAGGAATCCTGAATGTCAGGAGTTAGTCTTTTCCATAAAAAAATAATATTAAAATTCATAATAATCTTCAATTTAATTACAAACAGTGGCTGTAACAGTTTGATTTCACTTCAAGTGAAGGGAAATTTTTATGTAAGCAAAAAACTAAGGCATTGTTTTAAATTAAATTTAATTAAAATTTTAAATGTTATAAAAATTTATGACTTTATACAAAATACAGAGTATCGGTGGATGCAGGTGGCTCAGGACTGTACTTTCTGATATTACTTGACGAGGCCCATAAATAGAAGTGGACATGTTATGAAGACGATGATGCTTTGATAGTTATACTTTCTACTTCAACTCAAAGTTTTATTACTATCCACAAAAATATTTCGGAATATATTTAAATGAAGCGCGCACACACACAAAACATAAAAATCTGAATTTTCCTGGAAGAGTCTCGTACTATTACAACTATGAGTTTTGATTAACTCTAAAAAAGCCAATTCACTTTGGTATATACATATATATTAAAGTTAATATTAAATGTGCTTTAAAAATATTATAGGTATAAATACGAGTAACTATTTTTATATAAAGGTGACGTACCTACAAACACTTAGTTTATTCTATGAAAACAAATTACAAAAGTCTCTCAGGAGTATAGCTTTACAACTACTGAGTTGGCTGATTTCCACCGTGCAGGCAATGTAACTCAACGATGTAACAGTTTTATGGATAGCAGTAAGTACAACGTCTATTTGCTTACATTTTTGAAAAAAAAATCCTAAATATTATGTATGATGTACGTACCTACATAAATAATATACAATATTTTTTACAATTATGCAGAATGTTGTAGAACGATGCAGAGAACAACGCTGCTGGTATATGATTGAACGATGTTGTATTATGGCTGTAGCCCGAATGGGTCGGCTCAACCGAGGAAGGACCACGCTTCCACAGAAAAATAGCGTAAAGTAGCACCTTAAAGCTGCAGTGTTTCGTATACCAAGTGTACTGAACCGAAGACCCTTAGGACTTCAAATGATGTATTCCATCTTGATCATTAAGACTGAGGGCGCATCTTTGTTTAGATTCTTATTCGAGGATGGATGCATTCTAATAAAAAGATCGCTTACTGTGCACTGCAGGCCAGCATATTCTGTTTGTTGATTCTAAATCGTTGCCATTTATTTCCCAATTTTTAGCAGAACAAATCAGATTTATAGTTTATCTTTTGTTTCTTTTGGATAATTATCGGTTTGCAGAAGTGAATTTAATTGTGTATTTAGTAACGAAATACGTTTTGTTAAAAGCGTTATATTTTTATTAAAGTGACAATTATGTTACATACCTACATGACTGTTGTATGAATGTTTTTAGATTGTTATTTATATGAATAGTAATACTTAACGATTTGTTGAACTAGACTAGTCAAAACAAAAACAGTAAAAATTCAAATATTAATTTTTTTTAAATTTCACTGATATGTCGATATATCGATACCTTTCTCTACATATCGAAATTGACATTAATATCTACATGATATATATCGATACTTTTTTGTCACTTTCTGCATCCCTCGTGCCCCGTTGTCGTCAGAGAGTTTATATGTAACTAGTGTGATTATTCCGCCACCTGGCGCAGGTTGTAATTATCCTAGATAATATCAATTCAAGTTGTCAGTTCATCTAAGGTATCCTCGGGATAAAATTAAGAGACTGACAGATTCTCTTAAATCGCCAAGACATGTGTAAATACCAATGATAAGATTTTAACTTATCCCAATTTTCTTGTTGTTGGGATTGATAACATTATACATATTACATATATAGAACTGTAACATTTATGACTACAATGCTCACTAGTTGTATGGTCTGATTATTTAAAGTTGAGAGGTAACAATGGCTATTGATTCATAATGTCAAAACATATCTAATAATTTAAGTTCAATAATAAATAAAAAAATCCTAAATTTTATGTAAAAAATACAAAAAATCCAATATACATAATATGCCCAAGTTATTGTAACAAAGTTATTTCTCAGTGCACTTGAGTTCACGTCCTTGAAGTTCATGGTACAGTAATTTTAAGTCAATGTATCTTGCCTCCAAAGTTAATAGGATTGCAGTGTCAATGTTTGCTGTTTAGAAATCATTTACTTAGTAATAAAATACAAATACCGTCAGATCAGAAGAAAATACAAATACCGAGAGAACAATTACTGATAACGAAAACACATTTTCTTAAGTTAAACAAGTTTCTCGTTAAACTATGTCCTTGCTTTCTTAAGAAAATAGATTTAAAAGGTAGTAAGTAAAGGTATACAATGGTTTCAGATCGTGAATTGGCGGTGTAAAAATATCCACTATTCTATTCCATCCCGTAAATGTCATAAGAGGTACAGAGCAAAACTAAACCAGGAGATGGGCAGCAGCATCTCCCTGATAACAGCTGATGAAAATAAAAAAACTGCGATTGCAAACCCGCTTGTCTATCTTGGCAAATATGGGAAATATCCTTCCTTTATGACAATCTTTGAAAGAGGCCTATATTCAGCAGTGAACTTTTGATAGGCTTTAATGTTAATGGCTTCAGAATTAGGTGCTAACATATAGTGTAAAAAATTATCAAATCCGACTTCAATTATGATGTTCAGCTATGATGATATATTGATTTTATTAACAACAAAGAACTAAAATTATTTGTAGTGGACTTTTATTTTTATCAAGTGTAATTTTTTCCCCTTTTGAGTGGACTTAGGAATATTACAACCTCTAATATCGTTTAAATAATTACATTAATAAACCTTCATTTTACCAGCCTTTGGAGTGACTTTTGCTTCAAATTAATTCGCCTGCAACTTTATCTAAATTTATATATAACCTTCTATATAACTTGATTCTCAACTGAAGAAGATGTTTAAACATATAAAAGGAATATAACTCGATCACCCCTATATTTTTGAAGTTGTCTAAAAAAGAAAAAATAATGCAAAGTCCGAATAGGTTTCGAACAAGAGGTTACCAGATATTAAACTTGACCGATGTTTAATTAACTAATATTTCCGAATATTTAAATAATATTTTTCGTCATCAATAAAAAACTGTTAAGAAATAAAACACTTTCTAGGAAGAAAATATATAAATAACAGTATCCACCAGAGCAGTGCGGTAGATTAATTACTACAAATCTCTGTAAGTGGTGACTGTAATTGCGATAATGATGATGTATACAATATAGTATAACAATATTAATATATTAAAATCATAATTTATTTTCAAGGTCTTTTTTATCGATCAGAGTGGTGCAGTAGGTATAAATGGGTCGGTTTGTCATTTTCACCATATTATTGTTACGAGCTTGGGGTTCGTGACAATAAAACTACCGACTGAATTACCAAAATTGACACTTTAATTACTGCATTCCAACTAACTTATAACACACTAATAATTAATGACACTGATCATTTTAGTTCACTTTATTTCGCTCCGAAGCTTCGCTGGAATCGCCATTTCAATACTGCCCCGGTCGCGGCCCTAAAAGGCTTTATATAGGCCTTTTCCGCCGAAACGTCTAGAATGTTCCAGCAAATACCAGTCTCGACCGACTAGGTTTAGAAAATTCGAGTGCGGAGTTTTCTAGAAAGCTTAGTTCTTCTATTCGATACTAGATGGCGCTAGTGGCAGAGCTCTAGAAAGATCTTGACACTCCTATTTCTGAAACTTGTTACCAGATGGCACTAATAATCACCCGCCACATCCCGGGAATTACTTATGGCGCTACATTATTATTATTAAACTAGTATATTGGAGGCTCAACAGATACCGCTCTATGTTATGCCGTGAAAGGCGACTGAGGAAAATCAATCTGGAAATGGCCATTATTTTGATAACATCTCAAAATAATAAAAACTGTGTTTGCCAAGCTAACAACTACCTCACTCATTCATTAAAAAAACGCCCGCTAAGTGTTACACCTATAGAAATGGTCCCGTATGAGGCAATCCCTAAATGAGTTCTATATTCAGCAGTAGACTATTGATAGGCTGCATTGTATTAATAATTTAATTAATTATTATTAAAAAGCATTTATATAATTTTTAAGACAAATTTTATCTTTTAATTTTATAACATGCAATATTTATTTTAAACTAATGCTTTTATTTTTTTTCTAATTTTGCATTCGTCGACTACGAGTATTAAACTTTGTGAATTTTATGTGCTGTTTTAAAATAAATTGAACAAAATTGTCGTTACTTTCGCTCTTTATAAAAGTTATTTGCGCACTAAGTATTCTCGCTATCTGAATTTCTTAGTTTTTAAAGCGATGCAAAACATTTTATATGAAAAATACTGGCCCGAAAAACGGAATTAGATCGGTTTAAATACACAACATAAAATATTTTTATAAAATATTTCTTTTAATCTAGTGTTTGGGTCATAGATTTTGTAAAGTTAGCAATGCAAAAACGAAAGAACATCGTGTACGTGTATGTAAGAGCGAGCAAGAAAGGTTAGACAATACAAGTACACATTATCTGCCTGTATCTCAATGCAAAGCTATTGAATTTAAAATTCTCACGTTTGTAGAGATTGAAATTATCGATTTTATCATATTGAAATGTTCGTAACAGGCACCGATCGTAGAGACACGCCTTGCATGCAAATTAAAAAATGAATGCAATAAAAGAAAACATTACTAAGTTAAATAATTAATTATTTAACTTAGTAATGTTTTCTTTTATTTTAAGAGCTCCTTTAGCTTAACATTGTTTTGAACGTATGAAAAAAATATTTTTTTGAATAAAATTAGGTTGACAAACGAGCACACAGTCCACTTGAAAGAAAATTAATACTTTGGCCCATTGATATCTACAACTATCCTCGATTTGGGATAAAGCTGCACATGCGTTGCCACCCCTGAAGGCTAAAACAATTTGTCTCTTTTCCAGAAAAAGGGTCTCTAGATCTCTAACTTCACCATATGAAACAGAATAAGGATTAAGCTGTAATTTCTCGCTGGTATTCTGTGACTGCGTGGTCCTTCCGTTGTAGCGGATGTTTATGCTGTAGCGCGTATGAAGTCTGTTATTGTGTGTACAGAGCGGGCGTATAGATAAATAACAATCCTTCACTTATTACACTAAGATATTTATTATACAGAAATATAAGGTCACACCATTAACTG
Organism: Parnassius apollo; assembly: GCA_907164705.1. Taxonomy (NCBI): domain Eukaryota; kingdom Metazoa; phylum Arthropoda; class Insecta; order Lepidoptera; family Papilionidae; genus Parnassius; species Parnassius apollo. The sequence goes on from CAJQZP010000975.1 coordinate 7,498,630, forward strand.
TATTGTCAGAAGGATAATGCAACACTTAAAAAAAGAAACAAGCATAAAGATATAAAGAAAGGTGAAGAGAAGCTTAAGGGAAAATAGGTAACAGAATTTAGTAAACACGTGAGTATTTAAATATCAAGTCCGTAAGCCAAAGCGACAAACTCTCTCCGTTGTGGTACGTAATCGGCAGATCTAGTTTCAAGGAGGAATAGGCAGTGCGCTCGCACCGCCCGCCTGCATTCGCTGCCGCACAAGATTACCTTATATGGTAATGTATCGATGATACCATCGGGATCGAACCTATGAGAGGCGGCCAACTGGTAAGTATGGTGTTGTGTTAGTAGTGTAAAATGTAATTTGTTAAATGCGCGCGTACACACATGTACGTGAATGTATGCTTGCGTTATATATTGTGTGTGAGTTGCAAATTTACTACAGTGCTATAACCACAATAAAGCTGCAACGTGGCTCTACCATTTGAAACACTCCACAAGCAAAGACTGGTCTATCCATTTCTTACATAAACTTAATCAAACGGTTTATCGTTTTTGGCTGTGGTAAAACTTTTATGGAAATTAATGTTTCAAATAGTCTAATTTTATGGTATACTTATCATAATTCATAACATAAAAGACACTAATAAACCACTTAGCAAGTAAACTTATGACCTTACAATTTTCACTTCACCGAAGTTTATACGCCGAATTTCAAATACGAAATGCCAAGTTTGCAAGAAAGTTTGGCATGTGATGTCTTGCAAATTAGGAAGCGCAATAATCTACATACGAAGTTTCCGCAGAGTGTATTTTCCTATAAAATTTGATCTTGCATGTATGGATATATCCGTGATTGCAAAATTATTAATTTAAATTAAAAAAAAACATTATCGAGTCATAGTATCTCGGGTTCAGTCTTCTAAAACACCCTTAGAATTGTCAAGAGGCCGTATCATAAATAGGTGCATGTAGACTGTATCTATACAGTTCTAAAACTTTTACCTTTGCCGGTTCAAGAGTCTATATAGGTTGATATCATGATCTTTTAAATAAATATCATTGCAGCAGCAAATTGTTTGTTCATCAACATCTGCTGCAAAATCGTGTGATTAAAAAGTATTATATTATATATTGTCCCGATTTTTTCTTAAGAGGTGTCAGAGGAAAAATGAAATAGGATATGGGCACCAGTACCTCCTTGACAACAACTCAAAATAATTTAAAAAAAACTTGCTGACTTGCTAGCGTGGCAACTATAACAAAATCCATCCCCATAAGGCAATCTATGAGGGAGGCTTATGTTCAGCAGTGGAATTTTATACGTTCTTTAACAGATGGATGGATGGATGGATATGGACATGTGAGGAATCTTGGTCCTCAAGGTTGACAACAAATATGTACAAAAATACATAATACATAACCTTCTACGCTCTTTACTTAGAGGATTAGGCAGAAACTAGGGACTTCCATTTGACAAGATCTTGACTAAACTCTGTCACATCTATATTTATACGCATATATGTTTATCGGTTAAAGGACTCATAATTTGGCCTGTCTTCAATATACCGCCAATTTGTTCGATAAACCTCATCTCAAAGAATACCTTGTTGACACTGCCACTCGCATCTGTAGCATAACTTTGCTTTGTCACTCTTTCCTCATTAATAATTTTTACGAGTGCAAGTTGTAACGCTTCCCCCCTGTCATATAATAAATATATTAGGTAAAATTAATTTACCCCTTTTCGATAAAAATTAAATATATGTGACCAAGATAATTAAGATATATTTTGATCTTTCTAAATGATCTTTCTAAAGGTTTAATATAATAGGCCGTTTGTAATATTTTGGCGTGATCGACTTAGTTAGGACCCTTATTTACGTTGTGCTTGTTTAGTAACTTAGTTCTTTTAGGTGTCTTTTGGAAGAATGAATATTCACTAGAGCAATTTAAAGCTGTTGGTAGTGCCTTATAATTTAAGTGAACCCCGTTCACGAAGACAGGGTCCGAAAAAGGTTAAGAACACATAACGTCCCTATTCCGCTTGTATCAGGTTTACATTATTAATTATCCCTTCCCGCTCGGAAAAGGCTCAAAATATATTTATACAAAATACCCGATACAAGGGCTTCGCTCTCCTACATTTATTAAAAAAAATGTAGGGGAAGTACACGGCCCCACACACGCCGTGCACGGTGAGTGCCAACCATTTCGATGCACTCCCCCCGAAGGGAAAGCTAATTCGGGAACTGGACCGTAGTCCACAGCAAAACAACTGGCGAACCAGTAAAAGAGGCTTGGCCCCTTGCTAGTGCGTAAGCACAAACATCGACCGAAGTCGCGCATGTCAATGCGTGTAAACGCCAAACAGAATAGGAACGAATCCAGCCACAGTGAACGTACGTCACACGGTTTAGGCAAATAGGCACACTGGCCGTAAACCCTCCGTGAGCGCCACTACCTGCCAGACCGCCGCTCCTGCAGACGTGATGTAAGTGTATGGCATCACCACCAATTGCATGATCAGCACGGCTACTAGCCGCAGAGCGTGTCATGAGTCTACCGCTCACCTCAAGGGAATGGGGTCCCACGTTGTGCGGCTTTCGGCAGCAGGCTTGAGAGTCTCCTCAGATCCTCCGGCCAGCTACCACCCGCATGAGGTCGACACATATGCTCCACCAACCAATACAACGGCAGATATAGCCAAAAGGCAGTTATAAGATAAGAGTAATAATTCGCCATCAGAAAGGGTTTGTATCACTGACGTTGAGTAAATGCATTTTCGATCATGTTTGTCTCATCCACCGACAAGTTGCCTTCAATCATTCAAAGGTGGGAAAGTTACAGAGATATAATATTATGTTGTTATATAAAACATCGTGGAGGGCAGACAGTCTGCAGCCCCGTAATGAAGGGACCCGACTTGGGCAAAGCTACTCAGGCGTGAGTCAATCCAAGACGCAGAGAGCGCCATTGAGAATAGCGTCCCATCAAAAAACCATCGCAGAGACGCAATGCTGCAGAACGCAACAAGCATCAATACGACTATCGTCGGGCTTACACCATTCCAAGGTCCCACATAATACATCCCAGATGACATCACCACCCGCATAGCTCCATCGACCAGAACCACAAGAGTGCCTCGAATCAGGCGCAGCACACCCGCAGATCCATCACAAGACGCAATACCGCAAGGAGCAATAAGCATCAATGCAACTATCATACGGATGGCGCCCCCTCACAACACACCCACATGATCCCTATCGACTTTGGTAACAAAGTTTGTATTGTAGTTATATAAAAAATATCACCAACGTATCATAGTAGCACGCTACTAAGACGCCAATGAACAAAACTCCACGTATCATAGCGCTAATGCACTTGGACATGAAGTTGAGTATGTCTGTTACCCTTAAAAGTGCTACCAAACACACTCATCATCCCAATCCGAAATATAGACTACGCATCGCTATGCGCTACGACGTCGCCCACAAACGGTATGGCTGTGCGATGTCCACGGGAAAGCCGTATTGCTACAACAACCCGCTTACCACCGGCACTAAGATGTTATTTGTTTACCTCCACCGACCAGAACCACAAGAATGCGCCGAATCAGGCGCAGCACACCCGCAGATCCATCACAAGACGCAATACCGCAAGTAGCAGTAAGCATCAATGCAACTATCATACGGATGGCGCACCCTCACAACACACCCACATGACCCCTATCGATTTTGGTAACAAAGTTTTTATTGTTATTATATAAAAAATATCACCAACGTATCATAGTAGTACGCTACTAAGACGCCAATGAACAAAACTCCACGTTTCATAGCGCTAATGCACTAAGACATGAAGTTGAGTATGCCTGTTACACTTAAAAGTGCTACCAAACACACTCATCATCCCAATCCGAAAGATAGACGACGCATCGCTATTCGCTACGACGTCGCCCACAAACGGTATGGGTGTGCGATATCCACGGGAAATCCGTATTGCTACAACAAACCCGCTTACTACCAGCACTAAGATGATATGTCTAGGACACATCGGTTAGCGAGTCCAAGTTTACCTCGGACCAATTGCTCGTGAAGCAGCATACACGCCACCATAATATTCCTTTTCAAGTCCCTAATAAGGACTAGCCATTTTGCTACACTACTAGGAGCAGTCGGTCACCCGACCACCCCATACGATGCTTATGCATCAAGGAGACCTTCAATAATAATGCTTTTGTATCATAGACCTTACTTCCATAAGTCATTCATATATAGGGTTCGAACCCACAACCCTACTATTGTAATGCAAATTCATCATGGAGACCTTCTATAGTATTGCTTTTATATCATAGACCTTACTTTCATAAGTCATTAATATATAGGATGCGAACCCACGACCCTACTATTGTAATGCATATTAATCATAGAGACCTTCTATAGTATTGCTTTTGTATCATAGACCTTACTTTCATAAGTCATTAATATATAGGATTCGAACCCACGACCCTACTATTGTAATGCATATTAATCATAGAGACCTTCTATAGTATTGTTTTTGTATCATAGACCTTACTTCCATAAGTCATTAATATATAGGGTTCGAACCCACGACCCTACTATTGTAATGCATATTCATCATGGAGACCTTCTATAGTATTGCTTTTGTATCATAAACCTTACTTTCATAAGTCATTAATATATAGGATTCGAACCCACGACCCTACTATTGTAATGCATATTAATCATAGAGACCTTCTATAGTATTGCTTTTGTATCATAGACCTTACTTTCATAAGTCATTAATATATAGGGTTCGAACCCACGACCCTACTATTGTAATGCATATTAATCATAGAGACCTTCTATAGTATTGCTTTTGTACCATAGACCTTACTTTCATAAATCATTAATATATAGGGTTCGAACCCACGACCCTACTATTGTAATGCATATTAATCATAGAGACCTTCTATAGTATTGCTTTTGTATCATAGACCTTACTTTCATAAGTCATTCATATATAGGGTTCGAACCCACGACCCTACTATTGTAATGCATATTAATCATAGAGACCTTCTATAGTATTGCTTTTGTATCATAGACCTTACTTTCATAAGTCATTCATATATAGGGTTCGAACCCACGACCCTACTATTGTAACGCATATTCATCATAGAGACCTTCTATAGTATTGCTTTTGTATCATAGACCTTACTTTCATAAGTCATTAATATATATAGGGTTCGAACCCACACACCTACTATTGTAATGCAAATTCATCATGGAGACCTTCTATAGTATTGCTTTTGTATCATGTGAGTTTAATATCATAAGTCCCTAATATAGGACTAGTCATTGTGCTACAGTACTTCAGGCAGTCGGGCTCCCGACCACCCCATATATATGTACAACTGCAGGTATGTATCTCCGGCAGCTCCTCTATACAAGACATCTATACATGAACACCTTCCATAACTTAGGAAACTTTTCTTTTATACATGAACTCCTTCCGCGACTTACATTTTGCAACAAATTTTCTAATTATCTTTTAAATGTTATTTATCTTTATTTTTATAATATTTTCGACTTGCATTTCTATTAATTATCTTATTTTAAATATTTTTTCAAGTTTTTAATAAATTTATTTATTATGGAAGACAATATTTTGCCTTTAATTTACTATGTTATTGGTCTAATATCTGAAATGTATTTATATTAACTTTATGGTTGTTAATGCAATTTTATTGTTTAATATATATCTTTCAAGACTATTTTTGACGCCCCTTTATATTGAATTTAATTATTAATAATAATATTGGGCCGTCACAAAGTCATGGAAGGATTTGTTTCTCAATCCTGGTCGTAACATTCTCTCGCAAACTATCTATAACTATCTCGTATATCACCATCATAATCATCACAAACTAGAAAATTCTACTACAGGTTGAATTTCTTCCATTGTAGAGAGAATTCGTTACGCCTAGCTATCGCATTGATATTCGCAGTATCAACGTAATAAAAAACGGTAGCTAACCTAACTGGCAAGCGTAGCAATTACGGTCAAATTCCTCTTATGTGACAAAATTAGCTGTTATGGAACTTATTATATAAAAAATTCAATTAATACAGACGTGTAAAGTATCAAACTTCCCTATCGCAACTTTGCATGAACATTATTGCTCGATCTAACTCGCAAGACGTCTCATCACGTTAAACTTCTGCGAAAATTTAGCATTCCCTATTTAAATTCTCCCGCTTAAACGTGTGACAAAGTTGTTACAAAATTTGTCAACCCCTAGTGATGATTCGTAAATGCTTTTCGACGATTGGGTGGCGTAGTGGTTGTATTTGACTACGGCGTCACGTTCCATGGTTGGTATTCTAGCTGGTTAGCCAACAATTGCACAAAATCAAGTGTCTTGTTTATGTTGGAGAGGGCTGAGACGGGTTTTTTGCCTCCATAAATCCGATGGGACAGTAATCCGATACGACCGAAGAGAGATCAAGCGCAAGACCAACTTGGCTTTACGTGCTTTCTGAGACGAGGGTACTACTGAGAATTTCTTACAGAAATACCCAACAAAAGATTTTCCTAACCCAGGATTCGAACCCCAGACCTCATAATTGTGACCATAAGACAAAGGAGGCAGTTAAAATTGTGCCTCCATAATCCGTCAGTATAACCGAAATCCGTCAGTAGAATGCTATGGGACGACAAAGTAGATGAAGGAAATATTTTATATAATCTTCAACCGTGAATTTGTAGTTTAAAAATATCCACTACCCTATGTCGTCCCATGTGAAATAGATAGCAGCGTTTCCATAATAACATTACCAAAATGAAAAGCTAAAGTTTTTTTAGTTACGGTTTTTGCATAGCTGCCACGATCGGTAAACGAGTCGGCACATTGCAGAAGGTGGTGACTATGTAATCTATGGTGGAGGCCAGCATTGGACTTGTGTGAGTGACGAAACCCAAACATTTTATATTTATTTCCGATATGTGTACATTAAGGTTTTTAACATAGGAGAGCAATACTGCAGCGTTTTGTTTGTGGCGTTTATATAACGCATAATGGTAGAATGAATACTTCATATAGTGAGTAACGATAACAGGAGACCAGATTTAGTTGTAACGAGGCATTCCATTAAATGCCAAACATTTTGTTTCTTGCTCTACGAAAGACTGGCCTACATACGGCCTACTATCTGGTAGGCCGTGTAAATAGGGCACACTGAAATTTCTGCGCTCCTGACCACTCATAAATGTTTAAATTTCAAATATTGTATTTTAAATATATAAAAAACCTCTAATATATTGATTAAAATAATTTTGGCGGTAAATCACGAATAAATATTTTTTTAATCATAAGTTGAAATTCATAATACGTTACAAAAATATAAGCAAAAAAAAATTAGGGTGATTGTAAATGTTCACTCACTACATTTATACGTCTATGCACTCAGCAAGATTGTATGCTCGTCAAAATGCTTTTGGGAGGGAAACGCCTCATTTGAGACCCGTAAAGCGTTAGTAGCTTAACCCTTAAATTCGATCACTGAGGAAAATTAGTCTATTAGGCGGCTAATTGAATAAAAGCAGCAAATCTTCTACGAGAAGATTCGAGGATATTTGGGTATTGGTATGACTCAAATTTAAGAAATTTTGCATCGACATCATAAGTTAGAAAACTATCCCCATAACAAAACCACACGCGTTTAAATGTAAGAAATCATTAAAATATAAATAATTCAGGCGACAGGCTTAAAACATTAATTAGAACTGAAATAATTATCAAAGTTAATATTTTATTTTAAAATATAAAATGGTTTCTGAGAGATTTGGAATGGTTTTCTTAAACTGAAATTACAAAGGTGCTAACTGTCCACTTGATAGTAAGTGGCTATTACCTTCCTTCGATATTTGAAGCCAATTCCAAACAAAGAAGGCTACATGTGCGTTATCACTTCGGAGGACTAAGGTGAAATGCTTCACAGCTTGTAACAGTGTATATCAAAAACAATATTGGCTTCCTGAAATTGTTTACATGTTTATCTCACATGTTAATATACAAGTAGTAGTATAAAGTAGTAATTGACCAATAATCATTCAATGTTACGGTTATGTTATATTACAAAAATCTATTTAAGGAACAAAAATAAAGTAAATTTACTTCATCTGAGATAAGGAAACGTATTTTGTGAGCTAATGATTAAGAAGCAAATGGTGGTTATAAACTGGCAGTACAAGGAGAATTTCATGCAGCTGTTCTAAGAACCTCGTAAAACAGTATTAAAATTTATGAACTCTCGCGTTACTCAACGAAATAATAGACGGCAACAAAATTTAAAAAAAATCGTCAAAGTAAAGTTTAATATTATATAATCTAAATATTTTTGTGAATTCACTCAGGGGATAAGAGCTTGCCTTATAATTTCGTTTTACGAAAGCAAACCAAATCCTATTCGAGTTGGCACCACTGAAGGAGCTACCTGGGTGCTCGTCTGAGCTAGTGCCACCCTGTTAATTATTTATAATGCCAAATATCACTTTCTATCTGTGAGAAATTCCATCTCAATCCTGGGGGACAGATAACGAATCTGTAGTCTTCTTTATTATTTGAGGTTGTTTGGTTTTTATTATTATTATTGTTTATTTATTTACCATATTACAAATCTTACAAGAAAGAAAAAAAAACTATGCTAAAAAGTCGCATACAAAAAACCACTAAGGTTTGTGCTGACGCGACATGAGTCGACATTATATTAAATTATAATTAATAATTAAATACGTTTGTAAGAAAAGAAAAATAGAAAGCATTTACAGCCTAATAGGACCTGAGCAAACGCATAAGCGCTGTTTTAAGTAGTACCATTATAAGTTATCCAAAAAGTACAATTTAAGTTTTTTTTAATGTTTTTTTATATTCAATTTGTCGCGGAATTCTGGGAGTAGGTTGTTTATACATAAGTCTTGGAACAATGTAACCTGCCGTTCGTTCCCCGTACATGTTGTTTGCACGGCTCGTCTGCAGCTTGCGGCTGTTTTCGGCGCGCGTACACACGGGGTGCTTGATTTCTAATATTAAGTCTTCATTAAAAAAGTGTTTTTTTAGTAGTAAATATTTGACTTGCGTATGAACTGGTAATATATTACAGTCTGAAGAGCATACTATCATCATTATGAAATTGACGTCGAATTTTGTCTGTTACAATGTTTTTAAGGATTCTTATCTGGAGGTTATATATTTTGTTTAAATAATTATTATATGTACGACCATAGCTACCTAAACCATACTGTATATACGATTCTGCTAGAGAGTTATATAACATCATCTTAACTGGGAACGGAATTCTGTTCTTCAGTATTATAATGTTAGCTAAGAATTGTCTTAATTTGCTACAAACATACTCGATGTGGTTATGCCAAGTAAACTTACTATCGATCTGCATTCCGAGATATGTCTTGACGAGATCTATAGAGGGGCAACTACATGTGTTTTTACAAGAAGAGTGAAGGCAACTATGATTGTGAGCAACTATGTGCTTGGATAAAGTACACTCGATATAAAGAGATTTTATGTGTAACAGCTTGGTTTTGGTGGAGTTCAGAACCAATCCGGCGTCATGTCACCATTTTGCAAGCATATTAAAGGCAGACTGTAACAATTCACATGCTATATCAGGGTCTTTATCGGCGACTAGCAAACATGTGTCATCTGTAAACTGGTAGCATGAACAGTGATTTATGTAAAAGCGCATGTCGTTTATATATGACCTGGATGAAAATGGAGGGGGCCAAGCACAGATCCCTGTGCTGTACCTTCAGTTACAGTCACCTGGTCGCTGTGTGTGTCATTTATTCTCACATAGAATTTCCTATTTTTAAGATAATTTGTACACCATCTCAGAAGAAGTCCCCGTATTCCACAACTTAGTGATAATTTGTTTATGATCAAGAGTATCGAATTCCCGTGAAAAAGTCTATAAATTGGACGAGTACATGTTTTTTGTTATTAAGATACTCGTTAATTTCATCTGTTAACTTCATCAAGAGATCATTTGTACCCTTCCCAGCTTGAAAACCATACTGATTTTGATATATTACATCGTGCGTATTGTAGAATTTATAAATTTGTTCACACACATACTTTTCTACTATTTTATCTATTGAAGATAATAAAGTGATTGGTCCATAGTTCAGGAAATCATCCCGTCTTCCTTTCTTGTATATTGGTGTAACACATCCTATCTTTAGTTCGTCGGGATAAATGCCAGTTTCAACACTTGTATTGATTAGGTTGGCAATGGCCGTGGCCCCTTCTGTGTCCATACATTTTATATCAGAAACCCCAGTATTATCATAGCTTGGTGCCTTATTAGAGCTAAGTTTTTTGATTATTTTATCGACCTTGTCACGAGTTGCTTTTTGAAAGTATATACTAGAATTATTTGGCCGAGAATACTTACTGGGACTTAACAAATTCAAATTACAGGTTTGGATTATGTTTTTCACAGCTTTATCAAATCCTATAGCAAAGTTATTTAAAATATCTTTGATCGTCTGCCATTTAAATGCTTTGGTTGCGTACACGAGCTACAGTAGGATCTCACCATTAGGTGGACTTTCACTAGGCTTGTCGCTTAAGTTACTTAAAAAAAATACTTCGTACTACGCGGTGATACAAAAGACCATAAGAACACCTGTACTTGTGAGATTTAAAAAAATATGTTCAGGGTATAGATGAAGTAAAAAAGGTAGATACAGCGTGGTCTTTGTTATTAGTGAATCCAAAAAACTCCGCTCATTTATGTAAACACACGCGTTCACGGACACACATGCAACAAACTACGCTCATTTTCGTCAGTACTTCGCTGGGCGTCGTGCAATAAATTTGCCTACAAAATGCCGTTTTGTACTAATTAAATGGTACAAAAACAATACTAAACTGAAAAAAAAGTCTAAAGCAATATCGTTTCACACGTAAACACTCATTTAACTACAATATATTTTATTATTACAACACAATTTTGAAGGTTATTCGAAGCACGAATGTCAATGTTTCGAGATTATGTAACGAGAGAATGTTGCCAGTATTTCTCATTTCTAATGGTCCAAGATATGGGTAATTAATTTTAGTTATAGAAATATATTTTAGATCAAATTGAATTCAGGGCAAATATAAAAAAATTTAACTGGCTGATTGTTTAGGGATATGTTCTGTTTTAATTCTTGAGTGAGAAAAAATATTTAAGATTTTAGGCTTCCAACGAATATTTTAATAAAACACTAATGAAGGTTAGCTGTCATAAGGCTGAGCTGAAATGAACCACATGGCTGTCCCATGGATGGGCTGGCTCGAAATGGGGTGGTGGGTTAGGGGTGGCCCCTAAACATCATAGCCTAATCAATTAAAAACTACCCCATGAGGGTACCAGCACCTCTGGTGACGGAGAATCCCTCGCTGAGCGTCCACAACCAAGTTATCCTACAGCACCACGTATTTGGGGGGGGGGAGGGATCGAACTTCCGCTCGCAACAAAAACTGCTAGGGGCAAGCGGGGCAACAAGACCAAGGCAACCCCTATCACGCTATCCATAAATTTTTGCAACGTCAGGAGACTTCATTACAATCTTAACGCTATCCACTACTAAGCTGGCCTTGCTCTCTTTAACCGAGACTCAGGTGTCCTCTTCGGTTGGTACTTCTCTCCTACCCTGGTTATAAATTGGAACACCGCTTTGTTCCCCGGGCTGGATTTAATTCTATTTTGTATTTTCTAACATACCTTTTTCATCTAGAAAATTATATTTTTTATTCCATCGAAATTATTTTTTTTATTCCAACTAGTTTTTATACTAGTTTTAGCATTCGGTAATTTTCGTAATAAACATGTTTTACATTATGTACATTATATTTATTCCCAATGTTTGCTCCCTCACGTATCATCTATCAAGAAGACTTTTAAATGATCTACAGACGCCTCCTACGTTTATCACCTCTTTTCAAATTGTCAAATTGTTGAATTTTATTAAAACAGAAAGATTTAATTTCGCATTCTAGCGCATATTATATATATATATATATATATATATATATATATATATATATATATATATATATATATATATATAATATGTAACAAAAAACCCTGTGGTTCCCGTTAAGTGTGTTATCAGAATCAGTATTTAAGCATATAGAATTCTGTTTTTTTCAAAAAAAAAAACACATTTAAAAAAAATTAGTTTTGATGAAAAAAATTACTTTGCAAATTACATGTGGTTTTAATATCTGTAACTCACACGAGTATCGGTAATGCAGGGTCTTTGACAGTCCTATTATTCCTCGGCCAATGCACATATAATAAAACCACATACAATTTGCAAATTAATTTTTTTTTATTAAAATTAATTTTTAAATGTGTTATTTTTTGAAAAAAAAAATATTTCTATATGCTTGGATACTGATTCTGATATCGCAGTTAACGGGAACCACAGGGTTAATATATATCCACATATACATGTGGATATATATTGGTGTTTGACTTAAAGAACCATTTTAAGCTTAAATGAAGTAACTAACGGGAATATTCCTAATGTAAATACTAGTACTAGCATTAATAAAACATACAAAATGTATTGAATTCTAATAGAAGGAGCACAATATTTTAATAAGGAAACATTATTACATGAGAGAGTTGGAGTGGAAAGGAATAAATAAAATATTAGTCCCTTTTCTCTTTCTTTTATTCTTTTGTAAAACTTGCTCGTGCACAGTGAACCCTGTCGATTGACAAACAAGTCTCTGGCTACCATTAATTATAAAGCAGTGCATACCTGCTACAATACATCTGTATATCACATTTTTGTGATGGACGACAGTTTTGGTGACAGTGTGTAGTGTGAAGGCTTTAAAAAAAGGAAATTATCTTTGCGATCACTAAAGCCCAGCGTGGTAAGTATAAATATATCATATTTAGCTTTAAAATCAGTTGAAGCAGTAAACATCAGATGGATTTGTAAATTCAGATGAAGCTGTAAAATCAGGTAAAGCTTACAGCACTTACATCACAGAATAAAGGCGTGGTGAGTACGAATATAGAATATTTTAAAAGTGTATTAGAGTAATATTTTAAAGACGTACTTATACCGTGGTTTTATAAAGGGCCTTAAAAACTTAAACAGAAACAGAAAAGTTTTTATTCAATGAAGGTTACAAATAATACTTAATAAAAGTTTCCCCTTTATTAATTTCCCATTGGTTCGGAGAAAAAATCATCTGCCCTGGAGAAAACTACGCTCTATCACGTATAAATGAACTTCCTCTGAAGTATTAACCTACTTCACACAAAAGAACAGAATTGGCTCATAGTTGAGAAAGAATTCACCTATCATTATATGCATAAAAACATCTTAAGTGGAAACCTCGTTTTTGTTGTGGTCATCTTAAAAATTCTGAAAGTGTTTAAACTCTTAACAACCGAATTAAAAACTTTAATCTATAGTCGAAAAATACTTTAGCAAAGAAAAACCCAAAATGTATAAAAGAAGATCACATTAACTGAAATTACAGCTATTAAATTTCACTTTATTTTTATTGTTATTATATGAAGTTTCGTAAACACTACAACCGTCTATACAATTGAAGTATTTATACAGATCTTTTGGGGAAAATACAGAAGCTCAGGAGCTAAGCGCTCACTGTAAATTTCACAGTTCGTGGGCTACCATGGTTCGATCCTCGCCGGCATCAATGAAATTGTTAACTGCAATTTTAAGTGCTGATTTACCACGTGCTCACCAGTAAAGGAAAATATCGTTATTAAAACTGCATGTTTGAGAAAAAGAAAAAAATAATTCAAAGGTATGTGAAGTACGCTTAAGTACGTAAATTGGGGCAGCGCGGCGGACTTTTCGTTACCCTAAAACCCTATAAGATATTAATAAAGTCCTGTGCCCAGCTGTGGGATGGATACAGGCTGTAACTTTAGCTTTAACTTAAGTATTGATAGTTTGCTAATATATACAATTATTTACTGAAAACAAATAACGAGAAATATTTCAAACTATGCAGTGTTTATGTATATAAAACAATAGTTATTATAACTACTTATACGGCTTTTAATATCAATCTCTAGTTTTTACTACTCTTCGTGAAGAAACTGCTTAAAAGGGCAGTTTCATCCAATTACAAAAACTCACTGAATTTATTTTCCCATGAGTTAAACGGGATACGGATAATCCTTGCAAGCGAATGCTAGTGCAGAAAAACATTTTGAATTGGAATAGTGTAATCTGTATGCTGAACGGATTTATTTTGTCAATACGATGCATATTAATGCTTATTAAAAAGATAGTTTTGCTTGAAGTAATATTTTTCAATAATTTTATATTTTAAACACAAATAGGGAATGAATAGATAATTTACGCCTGGAGTAAACGAGATGATTAAATCTTTCGGAATCTCTGAGATTTTTTGGCAATCTTACGACACCCACGAGACGAATACAACTATTATTTTACGAATTTTATCGCGTTTAATTACTACTTTAACTTATTTTTATTATCCCGACATTTCAGGTGCTTTACAGCACCCATGGTCACGGGGAGGATTGACTTGAAGACTGAGATATTTGACGTCCCAATGTCATAGTTAGTCCGGCTACCTTCAGTTTTTGAATATTAATTTTTGGTCCGATTTACGCAAAACGAGCTTATAGTATCATGAAGTCTTGCAGTGGTATGCTTGGATTTGGTTTTAATTTTGTTAATTATAGGATCCTAAGCAGATGGCAGCACCCATTCATCTTTTATATTAAAATTCGGATGTTTTTTTTAATTTTAATAGCCTTGCGTATCATCCTTGGTAGGAGTTCTTTTGCGAGGATTTGTGGTTTATCAAATCTAATGTAATAGTGGGGACGATCTTGAACATTTTCGCAGACTGCAGACTTCCCGGAGCGTCGGTGCTTTACGTCAGATATATGTTCCTTTACGTGGGTTTTTATTGATCTTTTTTGTTTGACCTATGTAAGAGAGACCACATTCGCAATCTAGCATTTACACACCTGCATCTTGTAGAGGAATATTACATTTGATGGATGGTAAAAATTGACTTATATTCTTCGGTGGCATGTAGTATGTTTTAATGGACGCTTGCTTCCAGATGTAGCCAATCTTGTCTGTGACTCCTCTGACATACGGTATAAAAGCAGGCGCGCGCTGGACTGTGGCCGGCTTCACACGTTCACTGTGACGTAGGCGCGGGACTTGAAGCTTGTTGTCATGCAATACTTGCTTGACGTGCTGAAGCTCGGTGGCCAGATGTTTTCAGACACAGATCCCTCGTGCTCTCTAAAACAAAGATTTATCCAAGGTAGCTAACTGTGAAGGATGATGGTAAGATTCACCATTTAGGTATCGGTTGGTGGGTCTTTTTCCTATAGACGGTGTAACCAATAGTGTTATCAGTATTTCGGAGGTATAAAACATCTAGGAAGGCTAGAGAATTATTTGCCTCTAACTCCATTTTAAATTCTATTTTGGAGGTTATGGAGATAAGGTGATCTAAAAATGCAGTTACTTTTTCAGATGATAAAATTGTGAAAGTGTCGTCCACGTACCGTTTGTAGAAGTTTGGATTCACATGATCAGTAAGAAGGGCTTTCTCCTCAAAGTCCTCCATGAAAATGTCGGTCACTATGGGAGGCACAGGTGAGTCCATCGCCACACCATCTACTTGCTTGTGGAACTCCTCCTTCCACAATAGATAGCCAGATGTGAGGCAGAGTTGAAGTAATATTACATAGTCTTGAGGCATGTTGTTTTCTTATAGCTTCCTAGTTACACAGTTAGTTACAGTTAAGGTGTATTTAATGCCGCTACAAGCCGCGATCAGGGCAGTATTGAATTTGGCGATACAAGCGAAGCTTCGTAGCGAAATAAAGTGAACCAGTGTGATTAATTATTAGTGTATTTTAAGTTTTAATTCGTGTTCAGTAATAAAAGTGTAAATTTTGGTAATTAAATCGACAGTTTTTATTGTCACAAACCCTAAGCTCGTAACAATACTATAAGCTCGTTTTGCGAAAATCAGACCAAAAGTTAATATTCAAAAACTGAAAGTAGCCGGACTTACTATGAAATTGTGACGTCAAACGTCTCAGCCCCCCCGTAACCATGGGTGTCGGGATAATAAAAATAAGTTAAAGTAGTAATTAAACGCGATAAAATCCGTAAATAATAGTTTTATTCAATGTGTAGTATTCGCGTAAATTTAAGAAATCATTAGGGTGATGGATTTTACTTAAAAAAAAGTTGATGTTGAAACTAATAATCTAAAATATAAGGCTCCCATTAACCATCGAATATCATATCAAGGATCACAACTTTGATAAATTGTCCTATTATATAGAAGTGCTAGCTTCAATTCGCAAAACTAAATCCAAACTTCATGTTCATTTGAGTGAAACGGATTAAGTTTCAAGTTGTAGATCTATGAATGTTCTAAAGTACTTATTACGTGCTATTTGGATAATAGCTAAATTGTTTAGAGAGAATCGCATTAAACTTTTACCGGTACTCATAAATAGTATTTTATATGTGTAGCCTGCAATATTTATTCGAAAATTCAAACCCCAATTCTACGGGACTGAGACGGGGCCTGGCATTTTTAGAACGAGGGCATTGATTCCGTTCTTACCAACTAATCAAAGGTGGTGATAAATCACAGGTGGTGTTGATATATCTTTCAAGTAACACATGCCAGTAGAATCATGTACAGATAGAGCGAGAAATTGTGAATAAAATGGCTTTTAAATAATGAAGGAAAACGGTATTAAAAGAACAATAACAAACAAAGACGTGTTTTTTCTCAATATTTTAAAAAAATATGAAAATTACCTATTATAAAAAGAGTGCTGCATCGTCATCATTACAGCCTATCACAAATCTACTGCTGAACATAGACCGTCCCTTATTGCAATAAAGCAAGACCCTGAGCCACCTGCATCCACTGTCTGCATGTATCCTACGTTTCCACTTGCCGGTACGAGACTGCATTAATTTCTCTAGATCCCTTATTTGTCAAAGATTATCGGTTCTGTCAGTAATGATGATGATGATAATGAGTCTTGTCATATTAATCGGTGCTAATCATACCTGACTATTTTTTTTACTAACGAGACACAAAAAAACACATTTTCTTTACAAGTAGATCTTGCTTAGATATAACATTATCATAAATCGTAGCCGCTTTGTTCAGCATTGTCTGGAACAGAATAACGATCTGAGAAATTACAATGAAATTGAAGTAGGTTAGTAGAAACAAAAGTTTATTATGTCTTGATCTATTAATTTTACATTAAGGTTTAAGAAAAAGTTTTAAGATAATTTATATTCTGTCAATTTTAGCAATAAGAAAATATTATACAAATTCTTTTTGCTTTTCATTTCGAAGCAAAGTTTTGGAAATTTTTAAAATTAGTTGCCGGTACTTAAGTTTTGGAGAATTCCAAAAAAGCTCTTGTTGATTCATTTCTATTAAAACTAACGAAATAAGTAAAAAAAGTAAATATAAATAACAAATAATTTTAATATCAGAATACTAACATATGTTTGGTATTCTGTTTTAAAATATTGTTCAATTATTTCGTTAACAATGAAAACAATAGATAGAGAGGGAAAGTAATATTTTATTATATTATATTATTAACATATTATACTAGCCGTGTTAACTCAGATGGTTACCGCTCGCTGTGAACTGCACAGTACGCGAACAACCCGAATTTGATCAGCGCCGGCACCAATGAAATCGTTAATTGCAATTTTAAGTGCTGATTTACTACGTGCTCAGCCATGACTGAAAACATCGTGAGGAAACCTGCATGTCTAAGAAATAAGAAAATGAAATTTCAAAGACGAAGATGTATATAGGTTGTAACTTTAACTATAAAATTTTGAATAATTAAAAATAATTTTTAATATTGGGTGGCATAATCGGCACTCCCCGTCACAGCTAGTGCCAGTAAGTGGTAATTTCAATCTTTATATCAGCCAAACTTTAATAACATTTTTACAGGAGTTAAATCTGGAAATAAAGTATGATATTTCTTTCATGGATCTCATTAAAAGGATTAACTCGAGTCCGAGCATACATCTCATATTACTTCACAATGAGCTAGATGTCACGTCGAAACGTTTTTTGCAATATAATATAATTTAATTGCAGAGAAGTAAACAGAATAAATGTAACAATAGATAATATTAGGCAGTAAGATGATAGAGTCAGCATCACCAAATATTATATCGTGAGTGTCGTTAGGTTATTATAGGGCAATTCTAGAATACTAATGATACGCTTACCGTCTCACACATTGTTCAAACATAAAAAATGTTATTATTAGTCCAAGGTTTAACTAGTGTTCCAACAAAGATGTCCCGCGGAAAAAATGTGAACTAAAATGTAAAATATAAATTTTTAAAGCAAACATAAAATTCTTAAAGACGAAGAGACTCCTTTTTGTGAAAAATACTCGTTTTTTTATATAGTATAGGGTGAAAAACAAGCATACAGTCCACCTGATGATAAGTGGTTGCTGTGGCCCATAGACATCTACATCTGTTCTCGATTACCAGATGCGTTGTCACCCGTGATGACTAAGATGGAATTCCTCGTTTCCAGTAAAAAAGGTCTCTGGTTCTCTACACTCACCATACGAAACACAGTAGCATAAAGCTACTATTTGAAGCTGGTATTCTGTGAGATACTCGTCTTAAATTATAGCTAAAACCCGAGATATCAATTACTAACTTTTGCAGTAAAATAAATAATTTTCATAAAGTCATGATTACCAGCGTATAGGTATCTACATGATGCATCCAATTACGGCACATGGATCTCATAGATTTTGTATAGCGATAATAACATATATGTGAAAGTCCAATGGTTTAATCAACAAGTTAAATACACCTTTAGACCTTAATTAAAGCGCTGACATTCAACTAAATATGTATCATTTTAGACTTAAATTTAGATGAATTAAAACGGCGCGTATGAAGATTAACTGGTGATATAAACAAAAGCCAGCTCGTTATATTATGAACAAATCAGAAACCGCTAAGGCACTGAAATTGAGTTTTTTTTTCAACTGTAGCTATAAAATTGGTTTGATAAAATTAAATCAATAGTTAATATAACTTCAATGATGTAAAACACTGCTTGGTTTTTAAAAGATCTGACAGAATAGAAATATAATTATAATATGGCTTTGAAACTTTCAGCAAACTCATGATCACACTTTACGAATTGTATTACTTTTCTTTAATTAGAAGTCTAAACATAGACTAGTTCATTTGTAGAATGTAACATCAAGAACTTTGTTTAAGTTTTATTTATTTATTTAATTATATTATTATAATGGCTGATAAATTAATTAGTCTTAACAATATATTCATTCTTCATTACTTTTTAAAACCTTTACACACATCTCCGGCAATCAAAATTCAATCACTGGTGCTATTGTTTTCAACCCCTCCACAATCAAAATGGCGTCTTTGACAAGTCAAGCGATTTCTTTGTTGATTTTGCAACTAAGCATGTGATTGCATTGCCGCCTTCCCTTTCTCTTGGGATTCCACCCCTTACGATGTCAATGAAATATTATAAGGGTTACACAAGTCTTTGCAGTCAGACAGGAAAGGCAGTCATATACGATTATACATTACTTTTTCGCGTTAGTTGCCTAGGGATGAAGCATAAAAAGAGTAAGTGAGTAATGTATCCAACATTATAGGAGTAAAACTTAAGTTTAAATGGATGATAACAATTTCATTTTAAAGTTAGATACCTTATTAGGGTTATACAATATTTTCAAGAACATTGATACATTATAAAATATTTTGCTGTAAAGTTATCACTTTGTTATATCGTTATGATGCTCTGTAGCCTATAAACAATCCGCTGGTGGTTAAGGGGGAATCTTCTACTGAAAACAAGATTGCAATTCCAGGCGAGTTGCCAAATAATACTAAATTTTTCACAACATTTGAAGTATAACTACATGTTTCAAATATTCATTACAGCCATGATAAGTCAGTAATACTCGCTCGGTGATTATCTGTAGAGTGGGAAATTTCCCATATATATCAAGCTGGACTTACAAATGCAGTTTTTTTTGTTATTCTTTTCTCGTTTCCACTTCTCACGACACAACATAAACATTTATTTTCACGCCTGTTACACAGAGAGACTACGGACTTCCATTTGTCACGATTCTGATAAACTCCATATACTTACGCACACATGTTCTTTGTTTATGGGTAATCCTAATGTGGCCCATCTTCAATAAATCACGAATTTGGTTCATAAAATTCTGTCTAGTTACTTTCCGACTCTGCCACTCATTTCTGCAGCATAAATTTACATTGCCACTTCTTTATAATTCATTATTTCTACGTGTCCAAACCGAGTGAAGTGTTTCTTTATTAATCCTTAGCATAATATCTTCTTGAAAACCACACATTTCTCGTATCACACAATTTCAAGTGTTACCCCTAACATACTTCTTAATGATGGCCTTTCTATAGCATTAAATTTGCTCTCACACCTCTTCGGCCACACTCAACTTTCGCTACAAAACATTTGTGGTGATATATAAAAATTAACACCATTTAGGGGCCGTTCACACCGAAACTTGGCGCACTTTTTACGATAGTGATACAAAATATAACTTTATTTACTAACAGCCATACCAGTGAAAATAACAACTTATAGCTGCTGTGTTTTGTAAGGTGATTTTAGAGAACCAAAGACGATTCTTTACTGGAAACAAGGCAGTCCATCTTAATCATCAGGTATGACAAAGCATTTGCATTTTGATTCATGATCCGGGATGAATGTGGATGTCTATGGGCCACAGCATTCATTTACTATCAGGTGGACTGTGTACTCGTTTGTCACCCCTTTAATGTAAAAAAGATACACATTTTATTAAGACTAGTGACCTTTCATGCATCCTCGCGCCTATGTGTGAACATTTTGTATATTAGAAAACTATTTGACATACCTCTCAAAAGCTTATGATATGGCAACGTAAAATGAAGGTACATACGATTGGAATTTCTTGACGGAGCCTGTTGCGACCATATTTTATTAATTTTAAAATTATACTTTAATATTTTTTTTGCTATTTACGCAGAGCATGTCAGTAATTAAATTCTCTTCAAAATTATTCTGAATCCAGAAGTAAAAATAATATTGACGTGGATAAGGATAACCCAGTCATTACAAAGCTCACTCCTGTTTACAGAAAATTAAAGAAAGCATTAATTTGAAAATTCGACAAAGCTTAAAGTGTTTTAAAATGCAGAAAAAATATTGCAGTTACATTATAACAGAATTTACAAGTCACAGCCTTAAATACATATCAAAAATACCAATAGAAAGAGCAAATCAGGAGCAGTTTGCATAATGACATGATGCAAATTGCTCCTGATTCCAAAATGCTCCTGACATGTAAGTGAACCGTTTGAGGAGCTTTATAGCATAAAACTGTTTCGAAAATTTGTCAACTATTCATAATTCATTATAGTTCTAAGTTTAGATTTAACAAAACCTTTTTTCTACAAGGATTATAACAAAATTTTTCCTTAGAGAATGTGATTTTTACGATTAAAAATTTAATGCAATTAGGCGACATGATAGTCAGTCAAAAGTCATAAATTATTACAGATATTTGACGAGCAGCAACACAACTGCAGAATAGAAGTGAGGCTAAAGAAAAGTTTAATTATATCCGATTTCTCATAATATATAGATTATATTTATATATTATGAGAAATCGGATATATTAAAATTATTATAACGCGGACTTAATGTTATTTCAGTACACAGTGTTATAAAATTTTGGTATGGAGTTTTGCACAACATACGATCTTCACTTTTTAGCTCTCGAAAATATATATGTTTTGCGGCAACATTTATTAAGAGATAATCGGAGCAGACACTGTGAAAAAGAACAGTAAGCATTGGTTCGATATTTTGTCAGAAGAAAACATTTTGAAATTAGTTCTTTTTTTAACGATAGTTTAAATCCTGCACCTAACATATTGGAAATGAATGACAAATGCTTTGCATCATTTGAATTCTCATACAAATTAATAGTAACAGCCAATATACATCAACTGATAGGCACCGCCCACCCCTTATCACCCCTTATTTTTGAGAGGGTTTTATGGCAAGGAAGTGTACGCCGCGTTGTCCCAAAGCGTGACTTGAAATTTAGTATAGTTATTCATTTCGCCAACGTAAACGCTCACTAAAAACGGATTTTACGATAGTAGATATAGTAGTATTCTTCAACCCCCACAAAATCCCATGTAGTCGCATGCGACCGCATCCACCCACAGCACTTAAAACCATTAGTACTTACATTTAGAGACTACTTTTCTATGAAGTTTGGCATTATAAAATTTATTAAAAAATCTCTATCCTGTGGTCTAAAAAGTCAGGTTTTACTTCATTACAAAAACACTATTGTATTTTGATAACAAAACCGGGTACATAACAAACGGATGTCGGCAGCGTGAAAATCACTATTATATTACTCGATATTATTTACTTAAAAAGATAAATTATATTCACACAAAAACTTTTATAACTTTTTATAAAATTAATGGTACGCTTAAGGTAATTTAATTAAGAATACAATTTTATTTACATTATTCAAAATGCCCTCCCCTATTTTGAATACATGCCCTAAATCGACGCGGCCAATCATCAATCGCAGCACGCACCACACTCATATATATTTCTGCCGCTGCTTTAGCCGAAGATGCTCGGAGAGATTCCAAATTCTGAAGAGTTTTAGCCTAGACTTTCTCCTCCAAATGTTGTCATCTCGTATAATCCTGTGGGCTAAAATTTGGACTAGAAAAAGGCCAGTCATATCCGATAAAGTCAACTCCGTGGGCGGTCAACTGGTTTTGCGTGCTGGTGCAGAGTCCTGTTGGAAAATCCACTGTCTGTTCCAATGTCTGACTCCAAGCCAAACCATGAGTGACGAAGGATAATGTGCTCCTTGAACCTTCGAAATACGTGTCCTAGCTTTTTAACTACTGTGGGCACACACCTTATAATGTTGTTTATAAGGTGGTTGTGGTGTTGGTGGTAGGTTTATAAGGATTAAAACTTTCTTCGATGTTAAATTTTTGTAAGCAGAAAACAAAATTTTGCGGTACTTTTTTCCTGCGTACTACCGTAACAAAGCACGGGATCTATCCAGCCTAAATTTTTCAAACGCTAGTTCAAAAAAATGTCCGGTCTTCTTACGATAAGCTCGTAGTCCTAGGTCTTCATTGATCACTCTTTTTACAGTGGTTCTGCTTAGGTTCATCTGAAAAGCTAAGATTTTTTGTTTACGAACAGGATTACGTTGAATTCGCGCCTTCACTGCTTTGATGACGGGTGCGGGTGTCCTAACTGTACGAGGTCGGCCGGTCCTTTTACGATCTTCGAAACTTGAATCTTCAGTAAATCGTCTGATAGTGAGATAAGCAAATCGTAGGGTTTTTTTTTCAACTTTTGTAGAATATTTAAAATCTCTTTTGGCACGTAACCACAGCGGTGCAACGCGATAACCACTACTCTATCGTCCACACATGAATCATGAATGAAATGAAAATTAATGGTTCTTCGACCACTCATGAATTATGAATGAAAATTAAAATGAAAACGAAATTTTCGGCAAGCGCAAGCGTTATATTTTTAAAATTGGTGAAGTTCATCTAGCCAGTATTCAAATTTTTTAAATAATATGGTTTTGACAGAACTTATAACCCAACTAAGTATATATCATATTATAAATATATGGGGTATATATTTTCCTAGGGGAGGCTATGTACTGCAACACCAGTGAACTTGTAGGGGTTATAATGGATGGATGTCTGAATATAATTGTAATATATAATATGATAATATACTACAATAATCTACATTTTGAATCTTAATCGAGGATAGATGTAGATGGTTATGGGCCACAGCATTCACTTTCCATCAGGTGAACTGTAAGCTCGTTTGTCAGCCTGATTCTATGAATAAAAATTAAAAATATTAAAATATAGCTTAAAGTAATGCACGTGAGCGAAATATATTAGTAGGCACCACAGTTGTATCCGAAAATAGAACTTAAGTGCACGAACACTAGCTCAACGTAAATAAATATAATTTATCATGTGTACTACTAATACTTACAAGTTAGCGGAATTCACTTCTTATAGAAAAGCTATTGGTCATTTACTTTTTATTTAGGTAAGTTAAACACTAAAAATAATTTACATTTATTTTGATTAAAATAAAAAAAATTCAGATTAATATATTAGATATTAGATGTGGAAGAGGCGAAAAAGGTATGTCAAGATCGTGGTAAATGGAATTCTGTAGTCTCTGTCTACCCCTCTGGGTGACAGACGTGAGTGTTTATGTTTTAATACATTAGCTCCTGCATTATAATATCATTTTGATTCAATATGTAATGTATGTGTTATTAAATCAAGGGTTTTAAGTGAACTTAAATGAAATATTTCATGACCTTAATAGGGTATACGAATAAAAAATCTAATTCTCCTGCAAAAAGGATCTAACATACTCGAAAGAAATTTCGGACACATCCCGGATCATTGACAAAACTATCTAGAGTGGAATACAATTTGAGTAAAGTTATAAATCAGGGCTCGAAATTAAATCCAAAAGTACGTGTTATGTCAGTAAATATATATATATATATATATATATATATATATATATATATATATATATATATACTAAAATGAAAAATGTTTCATATTACATGTTTATATTTTATCAACAAGTTCAAATGTAGACTGAAAGAAAATATAAGTGGTTTGGATGAATTATGTATGAAGTTAGACTTGGAGAATGTATGGCAGAACGTAAAGAAAGGTTTAGTGGATACAGCTACTGAAGGACGTGGTGTTAGTAAGAGAAAGAATGAAAGAAAAAATAATACGTTATGGTGGGATGATGAGATACGTATGGAAGTTGAAGCAAAGAAGAGAGCATGGGTAGATTTACTAGCAACGAAGGCTGGTAATTCTAGTGGTACGAATGATGATATTGAAAGAAAAAGGCAATCTTTAGACATCTTAATAAGAGAGTAAAAGAAGTAGTTGAAAGAAAACTTCAAGAAAGAACGGATAAGAATAATTGATAGAATCAGGCGTTACTTTGCAGAAATCCATTATAATAAAAAATAAACAATAAACGCCCTCCCTCAATTGCATGCACTAACTCCGTCACCATTAACGGCGGCTGACCGCTAAGTACTTAGCGGTCAGTGACCACTAACGGCGGCTGACCGCTAAGTACTTAGCGGTCAGCCGCCGTTAGTGGTGACGGAGTTAGTGCGCGGAAGGTTGCGAAGAAATTAATATTTTTATTTTTTATTATAATGGATTTCTGCAAAGTAACGCCTGATTCTATCAATTATTCTTATCCGTTCTTTCTTGAAGTTTTCTTTCAACTACTTCTTTTACTCTCTTATTAAGATGTCTAAAGATTGCCTTTTTCTTTCAATATCATCATTCGTACCACTTGAATTACCAGCCTTCGTTGCTAGTAAATCTAGCCATGCTCTCTTCTTTGCTTCAACTTCCATACGTATCTCATCATCCCACCATAACGTATTATTTTTTCTTTCATTCTTTCTCTTACTAACACCACGTCCTTCAGTAGCTGTATCCACTAAACCTTTCTTTACGTTCTATTCGGAAATTGAGAACGTTTATGATATACTACCATGACCACAATTTTTTTTAACATTTGTTTCTTTTTTTATAAGCAACCTGAATAGCACTGCTATCTACCACAATTCTTAAAAAATCCAGAATAACTCTTGTTTTATCACGAAAATTAATGAAACTTATTTTATTCCCTAAATTTTTGAAGACTTTTACTTTTAACCAACTTTATCTTATCGTGGTGTAAAAAAAAAAGTATAAACACTATAGTATGGCAAGGTTTTTTAAAAATTGTCGCAACTAACCAACATTCCAAAATGATATAATACTCTAGGAAAACAAGTTATAAAAAATGGGCCTATTATTTCTTAACAGGGGCCAAATGACGGTCGGGTGTAATAAAAGTACTAGTTCTTGAAAAATGTTTAACATTTTAAAACAAATGGTACAAACAGTTTCACGTGTAATTTATTAAGTTATTAACATTATAGCAAATTTTCGAACTGTTTGCCACCAGCATTAATATACGCACGACATAGCCTTAAAAATGATCGTTTTATTTGTCTTGCATATCTTCTGCTATTAATGTAATCAGCAGCCTGAGTGATATTTCGACGAAACTCGTACAATGTCGCAATGGGTTTTGCGTAGACCCTGTTTTTAAAACAAACCCCAATAGAAGAAGTCCAGGGGGATCAAAACGGGTGAACGGGGTGGCCATAAGATAGGATCAAAACGCCCGATCCAACGCCCTGGATACTCTTGATTTAAATATTCTCGCACAGGACGGGCATAATGTGCTGGGCTACCATCATTTTGGAACTACATGTTTTGGAGATCACTTAAGGGCACATCGTCTAACAATTCTTGCAAATCATTTTGTAAAAAGTTTAAATAACTATTTCCATCTAAGTTTCCTTGTAACTCAAAGGGCCCAATTACTTTTCCATTTAATATGCCGGTCCATAGGTTAACCTTGAATTGATATTGGGATTTGTCTTATCTCATCAAGTGCGGATTTTCATTAATCCAACTATGTAGGTTGTGAAGATTTAAATACCCATCTTTCTTGCATGTTGTTTCATCCAACCATAGAATTTTGTCTAGGAATTGGAGATCTTCACTGTGCCTTTGCAGCATCACACGGCAAAATGTGACTCGTAGTGGATAGTCCCGCGGTAATAACATCTGCACACGCCTGTAGTGATATGGGTGAAGCTTGTGACGTTTTAATATTCGATGTGCAGAACTTTTCGGGATTTCTGTAGCTTCTTTTATGGCACGTACCGAAGTAGTCGAATCATTTTCTATCTCATTGAGAACTTCTTCATCACTATCCAATTTAGGTCTTTCAGCGCTTCTCTTATTGGATGGCATACGAACCTCCGAAAACGCTTGGATGCACATTAATAAACACTCGATAATCAGGATATCTTTGAGCATTTGGGTATCTTTCTCGATACAGTCTCATAGCAGCGTTAGCATTTCATCGGCATTCTCTATAGATTAAATGCATACTAGCGTATTCCTGTGGTGTTTACGGTTGCGGCATGTTAAACGCCAACCAGTCCAAAATGCGCCAGAACTCTAAATAGTCCAAGATAATGCCAGGTCAGTTCAGTTTGCAGATCACTTCCAGTCCAAATAATGCCAGGTCAGTTAAGTTTGCAGATCACTTCCAATCCAAAAAGCCAAGCCAAAAGTCGATAGTATGTACGAAAGCCACGTAAGTTGAATTGGGAACGATGCGCAGTAAACAAAGGAGCAGAGCGTACTGAACTGACTTGCTGAGAATAATAACAGCATCTCTACCTGCTCTGTTGTTGTCTCTTTTTAACGTAAATATCTCTATCTATCTCTCTCTCTAACATCTAAGGTATGCCCCATTCAAATTCCTAGAAATTGTAACAAGAACCCATTTTGGGCATGTAGTAAAAGTGATTACTGACAATTACAATTTAAGGAATTGGGCCCCTGTTTAGACTTAATAGGCCCATATTTTTTATAACTTGTTTTCCTATATTATTATACCATTTTGGAATGTTGGTTAGTTGCGTCAATTTAAAAAAAAAAACTTGCCATACTAGTGTTCATACTTTTTTTTACACCACGATAAGTTAAAGTTGGTTAAAAGTAAGTCTTCAAAAAATTTAGGGAATAAAATAAGTTTCATTAATTTTCGTGATAAAACAAGAGTTATTCTGGATGTTTTAAGAATTTTGGTAGATAGCAGTGCTATTCAGTTTGCCTATAAAAAAAGAAACAAATATTAAAAAAAATGTGGTCATGGTAGTGAAAAATATTATAAACGGTCTCAATTTCTGAAGAATTTCATTTTTTTATATAACTTAAAATACAATTGGGATATATATTTTTTTCTTTTTTTCCCCGATTAGTCCGGGGCAGGTCTATCCTCCGGTGTTGACTTATCGTTGAATTTTGGGACATGTTGTATATATATATATATAACTTATATTGACATTTTATACGTAGTAGAGCCATGCTGCAGTTATATTAGAAGTATAGTTGTGGCACGAATGGGTCAGCTCAACCGGGGAAGGACCACGATCTCACAGAATAAAGGAAAAAAAAGTAAAGTTACAGCCTATATACGTCACACTGCTGGGCACAGGCCTCCCCTCATTTCTGAGAGGATTTTAGAGCAAGAAAGTGTTCGCCGCGCTGCCCAATGCGTGTTGGCGAACTTCGCTCATCTCCTTACCTCTTGTTGTATCTCCTCAGTTTTAAGGCACTCCTCTCCTTACCTCAGCCAGTATCAGAATTCTCGGCGTCGACATATCGAGTGAAGTGCAGTTTCGTGGTCACTTGTAAGAGAAAGCTAAATTGGCCTCCAAAAAGCTTGGCGTGCTCAGCAGAGCGGGACAGTATTTCATGCCTTTCATGTATTCACTAGCGCTGCGAAGAGATGTTGCATCTCTTTGCATTTTCATTCGCATCTATCACGGGAAGTGCTCTGAGGAATTGTTATCCGATATAAATTTCATCAACGCATTACGTGGCAAACCTTCCGATACAATCCACACCATCTGGATGCTTTGCGGTCCACCACTGTACATTTCACTAGGAGTTTTCTTCCGCGTACGACCTCTCTCTGGAATAGTTTACCACCGGCGATTTTTCCAGACCGATACGACCTGGAGACCTTCAAGAAAAGAGCTTACTCCTCCTCTAAGGGACTGGTAACGCACCTGCAATTTATCAGGTGTTGCCGATGTTCTTGGGCGGCGGTAGTCATTTAACATCAGGTGAACTGTAGTGCTCTTTTGCCCCTCTTCTATAAAAAATATATTAATATAACATATGAATCGTATAAAATAGAAATTAACATCTAAAGGAAGAAAATACTTAACCTTCCTTATTTGAAGTTCCGTAACCGGATAACAAGTAGTCTATAAGTAGTCCCGGGTCCCTAACTACCTACAAATAAAGTTCATGGAAATCTTTTCAATACTTTTTAAATTTTGAATACACAGATAGACAGACAGACAGACAAAAATTCTAAAAATACACTAATTTGCCTTCAGTGCCCTTTATTTAGTCCCCAGAACTTGATTTTTCCAGAAAATACTATAATTACAGACACGATTTTTCTACAGATTTATTTAATGTAAAGATATTATCAGTATTATGTTGTAACTATATCAGCGTAACTAATTGGTATTCTAGAGCTAGTCATATCCAACGATTTATTATTCTAGGGTTGTCGAAAGCATAGTGCCCATTGTGCTTTCGACAACCCTAAAATGATAATAAATTTTCTTATGTCACCATATAACCGAGATTTTCATATAACCATTTTTCGATACGATTTGTAGGTAATAATAATATTGTACTTCAGACCATGCTATGCTTGGAGATTAGCCATCTGCGCAGGCCAGGATTATAGTGCCCAACTGTACGCGCAAGCACAGTTGAACTCTCTTTTCCCTCACTCTCATAGTCCGATGGAACGGTAATCCGAAAGAATAGCTTTTCATGCTTTTCATTGAACGAGGTAGCACACCGCCAACTTCCTGTCTTCATACTCTTACTGAGATTATCTGATAGAAAAACCCAATAATTGATTTATGATGACGATTTATGGAATCTGGGACCTTATGATCAGCAGTCAACCTGATGACCACTATACAAACTAGTCAGTCAACGGATAACAATATCCTAATTTTAATACAAAAATACGGATGTTTCACAATGATGCATTTCTGGAGAAGTCATAGGACCAAGATGAACAAAATCAGATTCGCTTACAAAATATATTATTTTTAATTAAGAGTAAAAAACAGAAACAAGAATAATTTTAATCCTAATAACATGGAGCCTGTCAGCTTTAGATTCTTGTATACTCGTAATGAGACCCAGCTACAAAAATTATACTCGTAGTTATCTTTATTATTCTTGTTTACGAGTTATCGTAACATTGTGCTAAGTCGTGTTTCGTTCTTTAGGCTGTAAAGATCAAGGGAATCTTTCTCCGGATTACTAAGGTAATATGATGTAATAGTAGAGAATTAAGTCTCATCCAGCAACACTGAGTTTTTAATTACATCTTAATTTAAGTACTGATTGACTATACTGCGGTACAGTGAAATGATATAGGAGTAAATAATAATGGTAAGAGAAATAAAATATTTTGAGAACATGATCTTCTGCAAATGAGACGTGATCTGTGTCTAGAACTGAAACCTATTTAAGATGTAACTTTGTTAAAATTAACTACTTTAATTACAAAAATAAATAAATGAATTATGATATAAAAACGTTTCCAAACTTCTGAAGTAGATACCATAATTTTTCAGAATTTGTGTAGTTCATAAAATTTACAGTAAGTTCATCTTTCAAAAATAGTAGCAGAAAGAAAATTTGAGAGTTTTGTAGAAAGCTAAGACATTAAAGATTAACCTTTTGAAGTCTACGGAGAACCGACATCATATATGATTTAAGTAAATCGGCCTACTAACTAATACCAGATGCTAACCCTCGTCGTTAATTTCTCGGTGTAAAGATAACTGGGTTTGATCCTCGTCGGTATTATATAAACTAATAAAAGAGGAAAGCTATCAAACTGAGGATTTAAATATTTTAAGGACATGTGAAGTCCACCAATGCATACTGGAATAGCGCGAAGGACTAATTGCTTCATAATAATTCAAGTAGTCTCCCTAGTTGGAAACTTTTAATAATGAACCTATGATATTGTTTTAACCCTCGAGATTGTTACCGGAGTTACCATCCCACCAAACGAAAATGTCACAATGTTTTGTTTTTTGTTGTTGTTTGTCTCTACCGTTCGCTCTATTTTCTAGCAGGGTATAATGCATTATATTGCTTATATTAATGTGTCGCGGTAGGTGTTATTCTTTTTTTTTGAAATTACTGGGATTACACAACACCCCCATGTTTTTAACGTCAGTTAGTAGGAAAATTGCCTTTCCTTTCGGATCATCACAGGAATCAGTGAAGCTTGTAATATATTATTACTGTTTTACAAAATATTTTTATACTTTAGACAAAATTATGCATTCATAATATTGTTTTATTAGATTTACGAAATGTTAGCGAGTACGGTAGTTCTTGGACATTATTGTTCAAGCTGGTATTAGTTCTGTGGTACTTTATGTTGACACTAAGCGTCCGAACACTCATTTTAACAAGTTCTAGAGCGTTATTAGAATAATTTATAACTAAAAGAGTAAAACCAAAAGAGAGAGACCTATGAAGCATAGGTATAATTAGCCACGTTAGTTAGGATTTTTTGTCATTCTAAATATGTATTAGGAATCTTTCTGATATCGATATTTGCATGAGTTGTATTTATACTATTTAATGTCTCCATATTACTTTTCCAGAAGAATACCATTTTTCATAACGTTGAATTGTTTAGGTTATATGATAATGAGATTGATTTTCTATCATGATATTGTTAATTTTACGCAATGATTTATTAAATTAACACGAATACTTGAATAAAATCAAATTAATATTCAAAAACTAGCCCGAACTATGATAGCTAACCAGAACTAAGATAGAGCTATGATATTGGGACTTCAAACACCTCAGTTCTCCTGTGACCACGTCTTAACCGCGACTTAATGCAAATGAAACTGTTGCCTGCCAAAGGTATATAAACATAAACCTTATATATTTGTATTTCTGAATTTGCAAGTAATTCTTCAATAAAAGCTGTCAACTTTCATGTTAATCTGAGGGATTCGTGTAGAACAATAAGAGCAATTCGCTTGTTATCAAATCAAATTACCTATCCAATCACAGGCACTCGTAGAGCCTCATCAGTCATACTAAATTTGATATTTAACAAAATGCCATCTGGCTTATACTCAACGGGAAATTGTCTTTTGATTTATGCATTTTTTTAAATGTATTTTTCTTAAATATTTGTTAACGTACACATTTTTTGAAATCTGTAGTTATATAACATGTATGCGTAGGTGTATGGATCTGAAAAAAGCGAGAGAGGTGTGTCAAGTTCGTGGCAAATGGAAGTCTGTAGTTTCTGCCTACACTACTGAGTAATAGTTGTGAGAGTTTTTCCATGAATATGTTTGTAATAACAGTACTCATGAACAAGCTTAAGAAATAAAATTTTGTTTAGTAGTTTGTTCTTAAAATTTGTCAAAGAATCAGCAAATATCTCCATGCATATGTTTTAATATATATCACACATACTTACTATTAAGAAAATTATGCCACCCATTTTTCTATATCATTCTTTCATCAATCCAGAATAAACAAAAGCTTCAGGTAACTTTTATTATTTTATTATGTAAGGAATTTCTTATGTATCGTGAGAAGTTTATAAATGTGTGTCGCTTTTATATGACATGATGGTTATGACAGTCCACACGAATGTGGTTGGCCAATGGAGATAAAGAAAAATGCAGAGTTCGGTGTGTGGTAAGATTTTTCTTGTACCACAACTCTACTAACGAATATTTAATTTTTATAAAGATGTATAAATATTATTATCAAGAACAAAATCATAATGATTTCTTTAACGCGATAGAATCCGCAAATTTAGTTTTATTCAACAAAATCATATCTTTGATTTTATAAGTAATGATATTTTTTGATGTGGAAAAATTGAAAACCCTGGTCTTTAACATTTGTAACACTGAAGTCATTGGATATAGGCAGTATTTTTTTAGGGTATATTTTAGTTTTATTTTGAAATCATCGTCATTTTAATCATAACGTCGTATGATTCCAAAGTCGAGCCAGGTCAGTGTAGTAGAATAACAATTTCATAGGTATTTTTATACCTATTAAATATCGCTGCTTAAACACAAAGCTACCGCATGCAATAAAGTTTTTTTTTCTACAGGAGGGCCAATTGGAATTTTTCAGATTTTATTATTATTTTTCTCAATCAAATTACAACTGATCGATACAGGTAACATATCGTTACACGCGTATATAAAACTTTTATAAGTTTGAATTATTAAGTTTTAACTAATGTTTAGAACAAAGCATACAGAAGCAGATAAGTTACTTTTGCGTATAAATTGTAGGTGTAATGACCATGAAATATATGAAATAAAAAAGAAAAAGTCGGAAAGAATCCAGGATTTTATATATTTATATTATTAAATATGATATATTATATCGTTAAGTTTTCTTGAAATCAAAATATATTATCATTATGAAATAATTATAGTTTTAAGTACGTAATTCCGCTTAAAAACAACAAATCAAATTGTTTAAACTTTTATTCCTAAACAAATATACAAATCTAGAAACGATTAACTTTTTGAGATCACTTAGTAACGGGATATATTACAATTAAGATAACTTTATAGTCACAGCTATCTATTTAAGAATAATTACTATGTATAATTTTTATAGGATAGGGCAACAAATGAGCACACAGCCCACCGATGGTAAGTTATTGCTGTGGGCCATAGACATCTACATCTATTTTCGAGTACGAATCAAAATGCAGATGCGTTGTCACCCGTGAGGACTAAGATGAAATGCCTCGTTTCCAGTAAAAAGGGTTTCCAGTTCTCTACACTCACCATACGAAACACAGCTGCATTAAGCTATTATTTTACGCTGGTATTCTGTGAGATCCGTGCCGAGAGTCGTGGTAGCTCAGATGGTTAAGGCTCGCTGTAAATATAACAGAACGCGAGTAACCCGGGTTCGATCCCATCCGGCACCAATGAAATTGTTAATTGCAATTTTAAGTGCTGATTTACCACGTGCTCGGCGGTGAAGGAAAATATCGTGAGGAAACCTGCATGTCTGAGGAATAAGAAAAAAAATATTTCAAAGACTTTTGAAGTTCGCCAACACGCATTGGGGCAGCGCGGCGAACACTTTATTGCCCTAAAACCCTCTCAGAAATGAGGGGAGGCCTGTGCCCAGCAGTGTGACGTATATAGGCTGTAACTTTACTTTTTTTTTACTTTATTCTGTGAGATCGTGGTCCTTCCCCGGTTGAGCTGACCCATTCGTGCTACAACTATACTTCTAATATAACTGCAGCATGGCTCTACTACGTATAAAATTTCAATATAAGTTATATATATATACAACATGTCCCAAAATTCAACGATAAGCCAACACCGGAGGATAGACCTGCCCCGGACTAATCGGGGAAAAAAAGAAAAAAATATAAAAATATTTTGGGCATGTAGTAAAAGTGATTACTGACAATTACAATTTAAGGAATTGGGCCCCTGTTTAGACTTAATAGGCCCATATTTTTTATAACTTGTTTTCCTATAGTATTATACCATTTTGGAATGTTGGTTAGTTGCGTCAATTTAAAAAAAAAAACTTGCCATACTAGTGTTCATACTTTTGTTTACACCACGGTAAGTTAAAGTTATTTAAAAGTAAAAGTCTTCAAAAAATTTAGGGAATAAAATAAGTTTCATTAATTTTCGTGATAAAACAAGAGTTATTCTGGATTTTTTTAAGAATTGTGGTAGATAGCAGTGCTATTCAGGTTGCCTATAAAAAAAGAAACAAATATTAAAAAAAATTGTGGTCATGGTAGTGAAAAATATCATAAACGTTCTCATTTTCCGAAGAATTTCATTTTTTTATATTACATAAAGTATAATTGGGATATTTTTTTTTTCTTTTTTCCCCGATTAGTCCGGGGCAGGTCTATCCTCCAGTGTTGGCTTATCGTTGAATTTTGGGACATGTTGTATATATCAGTTAAATGAAATGTAAGAAAAATCAAACAGTTTCGTTTCATGCTACCTAATGGCACAACATCCGTTCAGAGGCAAAAAAATTTGCTGTACCGTAAATTTAGGGTATGACACGCTTTCACTACAAAGCGTGATATTTGTGTAGTTGTACTGTCCCACGTCGATGTCACTTATCAATAGATACAATGTAAATCGGTTTCCATGAAGGCTTTCGATATTTCTCTAAACGAATCTAACTGTTTACACTAGTGTCCTTTGTAACCAATAACAGGCACACCACGAATTTCAAAGCCCACACCTATAATCATATCATCATAAGACACGAGAAGTCGAGTACGCTAACTGGCATACTCTGTTTCACTTCCTACCCTGTCAATGATATTAATTGGATAAGAATGTAAATAAAAATCGAATAAGAAAAACATTCTATATGTTTACATGTTATTATAAAATATCTGTAACAAAATTTAAAATGACGATATCTACTTATCTAAACGGACCAGTAAGAAGAAGTGGCAATAGGCCGGTCATATAGCTCAAAAACTTGACAATCGATAAAGAAGAAAGGTTCTCGAATGACAGCCTTTATACGGTAAACGAAGTGTACGTCACTAAGTTGTGCCACAAGGTTGCATGTTGAGGGCTCCATGACACAGTGGTTTAGGAGTGAGTTGTAGCACTCGAGGCCACGGGTTTGAATCCGCACAGAATAAGTATTACTTTGGCCTACAATTAGTTGTTCCAGATCTGGATGCTTGTCCTTGGGCAATTTATATTTGTAAGCTACCTACGCGATACAGAAGAATATCGTAGAGTGGAGTTTACATTTTCTTCAGAAAATAAAATAATCAATTTTGTCACGCGTATCTGATACAAAAGAGTCAAAGTGCGTCGATATTTAACTAATTTCGATCTGCCTACTGGATTTAAGCGTTAATGTATATAACAAATTTTTAAGGTAAATTTTCAACAGTGATTATAATGAAATAGTAAGTATACGAAATCAGAACTTAAAGCTCATCAGTCCTCCCGTGGGAGCTGTAAAGCAGACGAAACATCGGGTTTTAATATTAAGTTAAATTTAAACGCGCTATGATCTGCAATATTAGTTTTGTTTTATGTCTTGTATTCGTGTAAATACAGAAAATGTTTATGTGAAGTAGTTTGTAGTTGTGATGAATTGTTACAAAGTTGTTTTTTTTTTTGTTAAATTGCAACAATTGACAATAATTATTATATTTTATATAATTTATGGATATAAATTTATTAGATAATAATTGTATACTTACTGCAATACGAGTATCTCATACATCTTCGATTGGAGTACAAAAATCTAGTGAAGAAATGCTAAGATGAATTATTTATATAGTTTTATAATATTTGTGTTATAAAGTGACCTTAAATATACATATAAATCCTTTTATAACTTTACAGTTCTACGTCGCACAGACTACGCACCAGTTAGGTGACTTATAATTTGGCTCTTTGCCTTCTGATGTTATATCGATTTTATGCTAATGATGACTGCAGTAGACGTCATATCTAATCTATTTCTTAAATGAGTTTTTATTAAAATGTTTTTCGGTACTTATTAAAGTGTTCTTTTGGCTTAAAACATAAGTCGCTTTAGACATGTAGCGTTACTAAATTGAAACTTCCAAGGAATGCAAAGTATGTACTGTACTTAAGGAAACCACTATAAGAAAATAATACTGCTGAAAAAAATACGTCAAATTATTAGAAATAAGAGACACTTCAGCAGTAGCAGGCAAATATATTTCAGGTATGAAAACGTATCCAAACGCTGCTCCTTTATTAAAATGTATATTTTTTTTCAACAATTATTACAAGAAAGCGGACGGTATCTACCACTTACATAGTGTTTGATAAAAAATAATAAAAAACCTTCAAGGTTTACTTGCAAACCGGCTCGGCTTCACTTGAGTACAGTCTATTAATGTGGAGTTATTCAGATTTAAAATAGTTGAAGACCATTTATTTAATGAATATTTTTTTTAGTTTTAGTTAGTAAATACAGCTTAAATAACTTAGCATAGATTGCTCTCTATCTATTCGTGTACTTTTTTTACAATCAGCTCAGTCATTCCAAGGTAGTTCTCGTCAAATAACTAGCCCGGACAAACAACAGACAAAAATTTTAAAAATGGTTATTTATATCTTAATGGCATGTCCCAATGGTACTAAGGGTACCGGCAAGTACCGATAGTACTAACATTTAATAGACCACATAATATACTTCATATTTAGAGTTTCAGTAGCAAACTGCAGTAAATATTCATCATCATCATCATTTAAAATCTTCACAAGTCCACTGCTGAACACAGGCCTTCGCCATAGGAAAAGCAAAGCACGGTCCTGAGCCACTAGCTATCACTTCGTTCTCAGAATTTCAAAACTTTGTCAAAAAGTGACACTCGAAGAGCGATAATTATGAAGATTATAAACAATTTATAAATAGAGGTTGAATAATAAAAACATAAAGTTAAAAATAAATGTATAAGATAATTATTGTTGACAATTATTTTAATAAAATTATATTAAGAAGAGATTTACGTTGAATTTACGAATAGTTTGTAAAATTCATCATCAGCATCGTTATTCCTATCAAAAACTCACTGCTGAAAAACGACCGTGTACGGCATACTAGGTTGTGCTTCACTCTATGTGTGTGTGTGTGTGTGTTTGGGAGGAGTGAGAGTTACGCTCTATAATATGTTTGTAGGTACAAGGCTGCCACTCGAAAACCTTCCTACCCTTTCACTTTTCGATTCTTCAAGTTATATAGTCAGCCTCGTTTGGTGAGTGTAAAACTAATATACCCACGAGCCCAACCATTTGAGCTACAGCCACGGAAAAAGAAAATCAACCAATAAAAGGTAATCTACGACGTTGATGTCGTTAAATCCAAAATACAATGTAGAAGAATAAAATATATATTTCACACCCATTTAAATGAGCTACCGTATAACTTTTGCAGCATAGTAGAGCCATGCTGCAACTATATAATGGTTGCAACACGTATGAGTCGGCTCCATTGGGAAAGGACCACGCTCGCACAGAATACCAGCGTTAAATAGCAGCTCAATGCTGCTGTCATTCTTATGGTGAGTTTATAGAACCCAAGACCCTTTTTAGTAGAAACGTGGCATTCCATTTTAGCCCTCAGGGGTGGCAATCTGCATTTTTACTCTTGATTGAGGATAAATGTAGATATCTATGGGCCACACCACTTACCATCCGGTGAACTGTGTGCTCGTTTGTCACATTTATTCTATAAAAAAAATTAAAAGCGGTTGACCTACACCTAACCCTGGAACTTTCCGCTTATTTTGAGCTTGAAACGCTTGAAAATCTTCAATAGTTATATCAAATAAACGATTATTAAGAAATTTTAAGATGGCTATAACCTTTGAGCGCTTTGATCAATTTGGACTTTGTCGTGAAGCGACAATTAAAAACAAAAGAACCTAACCTAACAACAACGAAACAACAAAAAAATAATTTATTTAAAATTTTAAAAGATATTTACAGTTTTTTATATAAAAAAATGAAGATGATGATGGGTGACGTGAATTACAATTTTTTTTTTTAAAAATAACAAAGATAAACGAGTACTGAAACGGAGCCCGAAGACCAAGGTGGCACACCGCGCTTGGCAGTGGTGCTCAGCGCTCACGGAATATGCACAGGCTACGCCTGCGGTAGGTGCGCAGCGCCTGATCTAGGCACACGCAGCGTCTGGAGTAGGCATACGCAGCGCTTGAAGTAGGCACACACAGCGCCCGGAGTAGGCACACGCAGCGTCTGGAGTAGGTATTCGCAGCGTCTGGAGCAGGTACACGCAGCGCTTGAAGTAGGCAAACACAGCGCCCGGAGTATACACACAGAGCGCCCGGAGTAGGCAC